>CM021100.1:554991319-555223323 GCA_007115665.2 Sequoiadendron giganteum | reverse complement strand
TGGGCATTGATGGTCGTTGAAACAAAATTAATGAAGTATGGGTTGCTATGGGCCTACAGAGTGGGCATTTAAGGGAGAGAACAAGAGAGATGATACGACTATGGGTAGGTATGCAGGGGTAAGGGCTTGTGTGCAACTAATAAAGACCATTTCCTGCCATGCCATTAAGGTAGTATGGCACCCCTTCTTTCCACCGAACAACCCCATGCCAAAGCAAGTGATTAAAGTATAAGTTTATTTTCGTGATCATTTGGGTCAACTTTTTTTGGAACAAAATATGATGAAGATGTCAAAGGAAGTGGAGTGCAGGGAGAGAGAAGAGAAATTAGTAGCCGTAATTGAAGGAGGAATCGTATGGTATGGACGAATTTCGTGAGGAAGGGAGCTAAGTCCACAATCTCTGACAACATCCTCTTTACTTATGATAAAATGGGACGTTTTACTTTGGAAGAACAAGAAGGCAGCAAGAGAGCTCATGGAGGAGGCATGCAGATTAGTCAAAAAAATTCAGAGAGAGAGGGTGAAAGGGGAAAAGGAGAGGATAGAGAGGCGTGAGGAGAAGGGAAGAGAAATCGCGTTGAAGAAAAGCTACAGGAAGGCATGAATAGAATGTCTATGGTTGGCATGAGTTGCAGAGGCATTTGGGGAGGAGGAGACCATAAATGGGAACAAAATGAGTAGAGGGTCGAGCAAGAGAAGAAGATAATAGTGTTAGATTTTTCCTACTGGTGGTGGAGAGGGATCTTATCATGGATATAGTCGCTACGTCAGATCCCGCATTGATAAGCAGAACTTACGCGGATGAAGGGTGAGGGCTCGAGGGCCTCGAACCGATGACCTGCACTCTGATACCATGTTAGATTTTTCCCTCACACCAAAAGCACGTACTGGTGGTGGAGAGGGATCTCATCATGGATATAGTCGCTACACCAACAAATAGGAGGGAGGAAGCTTGTCTAGATTGGGAAGAATGCCTCAAAGAAATGTGGTCTCATAAAATACAAAGGTTGCTGAAATTGCAACAAAATGGATACGATGAAAAGGCTTTAGAAACTTTCAAGAAAATGCAACTGGTAGGCATAAAGCCAAGTTCTAGAACTATTGCCAATATCCTCCCTACCTGTGATGAAAAAAAATGAGAACAAGAGGGCATTTGAGAGTTGGACGAGATTGATTGGAGATCTGATGCAAGAAAAGGAGGAAAGAGACCGAACCAAATCGCACGAGATTGATTGGAGATCTGATGCAAGAAAAGGAGGAAAGAGACCGAACCAAATCGCAGAGTGTAAAGTAGCACAAGTTGACCAAGCTATGCCATACAAAGGTGGTTGTCTTTCTTTGTTCTAGCAGTGGGAGACTCTGTGAGTTTTCAAGTAATAGGTACATCCATAGATTTTATAAATATAATAAATCTCCGTTGCTATTCTCTATGCTGAATATGGTTACGTTTATTCTCACTTTTAATATTTAGTCTTTGGCAAAGCAAGTTATTTTGGTGAATATCAAGCACTAAATATAAATACATAAAATTAAACAATTACAATTATTTTATGGTCACTATATAGGGTGTTGTTGAATTCTTAATTAAATATGGCAAACAATTAATGGGTGTGACTTAATAATACACTGCTAAAGATGGCCATGATCATCCAACTATAGGAAATACATAAATAAAAATTTAATAATTTGATAATGAAAATCTATGGTATTGGTGTATGAAACTTTAGAAAACATAATCCAGGGGATATATGTTGAATTCTTTTGAATAGTATCACACATGAACAAATGTAACATCCTTTGAAAACGCTCATCATTCTAGACCTCTTCGACACTAGAGTTATAAGTCATGGAACTAAAACTAGATTTATGTTGTAATGAAACTCTATCACATGACCATGTTAATATTTATATATTTTATTCGATTTGGTTATTCATCTGATGGCTACGACTAGCCTAGGATATAATACTCAGTTGGAATAAATGAGATATCGGCTTAGAGGGTTTTCCGTGGGGTGCATGTAATGATACTAGAAATAATTTATAGTGTAATGATTGTTAATGGGAGTGTAATCATATATGCTTATTAGAATTTTATGTTCCCATAACATTGTAGTAAAATCATCGTGTTCAACATTCAATTAATACGAGCTTAGGCTTATGATAACTTAACTATATAGGTGATAATGACTTCATTATTGGAACTAAAACTATATTGTATTCATATTTTAGTGTTGCAAGTTGATACTCTTAGTAATCCATCTTGACAGATGGGTATTTAAGGCTTAATATGACTACATGAATTCTATTAATGTCCTATCTATGGGAATCTTGACATTGAAATTATTATTATACCCATAATGAATTGCAATATAAAATACCAAACAAAGGTAACTATTGTTAATTTGACAATGTGGTTACGACTGAGTTGTGAGATAAATCTTATGTAGCGTCTCTTCACACCTTACTAATGACCATCAAGGTTAGGTTTAGGGAAAGTATGAATTAACTATCTAGTCTATGACTAAACTATTATACGAGAATGGGTATTCATATGTCTTTGGAAAATTAGTAGAAATTTCTTTCTACTTGGAGGGTTCCTATGTAAGAAGGGTATTTTGAAGTTTAACTTATGATATTGATATTTAATGCTTTCAACTACCCATGTGGTAGGTTAGGAATCCTAGAAGGGTATACTTTATCAATATAGGAGTATTGGGATGACGTCCGAAGGAAAATGAAATTAAAAGGGTTAAGAACGACATTATTGTTATTATCGGGTGTACATATTCCTATTTAGATTTACTTGGATATGGTATTTCCCATTTGTCTCCAGTATGACTTAACGCCAATAAAGTAATAAGGAGAATCATAATGGTTCATTTTGAATAACTCTCGTAACATCTTGTTACTCCATAAGACTGAAATAAATTACCAAAGTTTGAATATTGTATTGAAAACAAAAATAGAATCCCTAAGGAATTAAACTAGTTTGAGAGGTGGCAATTCCTTTATTTTATAATCGACCCTCCAATAGGATGGAATACTCTTGGGTTTCACCCTCAACAAAAATATCTTATCAATGGTAAAGGCAATTTACCATTTAGGCTCATGGTAGCCATTAACCTAATTAGGCTTTTGAGGGCTTGTGTAGTTGTTGCATGATGAATAATAATGGCGGCAAGGTTCAATCTTGACATGCTTGTATGGAAGTGTTGTGGTATGGATTCACTAAATTGGGAACTGGTGCATAGGTATCCCTAAGAGACTATGTGAGGAGAACTATGTGTGACTTTGACTCTTTTGAAGCAGGAACATAAGCGGTCCTTGGGTGAAGGATTCTCTTGTGACTTCAAGTCCATAGGGGGAGGGCTTATGGGGGAAACGCCAAGTTTTTGCGTTGTTCCTAATTGTTTTGACCTTCTCTCTTTAGTAGGCCTCGGTTGAGGTAGAATGGGTACCAGGAGGGTATGAGCGAGTTAATGTAATCTAATACTGTGTATTTAACACACAATATGCTTTTGTATAGTAAACAAAGGTTGAATACCTTATAATTAGTAATTGAATATATGTATAAGTTTAGAAAATTCCATCTCGTGTTGGTTCCATATGACTTTATGTGTTGTGAAAATTGACTCCATATCTAGAGATCTTTATGTATATGCCACTTTATTTTTTGAATGTGATTGCGATTGACATTGTGTATGACCTGCCTAAGAGTGAACCTCTAGGGTATTTGAGCAATGGCAGGTAGTCATTGGACCGTGCCAATGACCGATGTCTGAGCTACTACTAGGGATTAGTTAGCATTCACCCGGTTCATAGAGGTTGCCTTGGTTATGCTATGACTATAGTGGTTGCATGGGTAGGGACCCATCTATGCAGGTAATGGTAATTCGAGGCTAGCCATGTATTGAGAGGGTTCATTGGTTGTCACTAGTAAGCATGGAATTGATTGATGTCATGTTTTACCTGGGATTGAGAAGAAGATAGTTGACAATACCACTAAGGTCACAAGGTGGTATGTGTCGGAAGCTACTTCTTTTTGGGTGGATAGACTTTTCGTCGGTGGCCTATAGGCAATTGAAATTGAAATCCACTAGGTTTGGTAGATTCACTACTTGGGGAAATCCTTGGGATGGTGGATGGACCTATGGTGTAGTATGGGATGCACTGAATCCCCTCCCAATTGTCAGACTATATACTTAGCCTTGTGGGGGTTGAGGACGGACCTGTAGTGTAGTATGGGATGCATCGAATCCTCTTCCCATTTTTCCAATGGTGCAGAAGACCGATAGAAAGGATAAGACCCATGGTGTAGTGTGCAATGCAATGATATTCTTCTATTTGGGATGCATTATAAGCATGTGCTAGCCATTGTGATGTGTTATTCATCCATTGTTATTATGTTATGTGTTGAAGCTTACCACTATGCATGTGATGTATGTTGGATCTCATCACTATGCATTTGAAGTGTATGCTAGAGCTTGTCACTATGTATGTGATGTATGTTGGAGCTCAACACTATGTATTTGTGATGGATGCTAGAGCTAGTCACTATTGTACTTGTGATTCGTGTATGATCCAGTCACTATCACACTTGTGATTTGTGTATGATTCAGTCACTATTGTACTTGTACTATGTATGAGCTAATTAGCTTGTGTATGTCGGGGTATGCTCATGTCAACCATTGTGTATAATCTTTGAGATTATGGTACGAATGATCCCTTGTGAATATTGTGAATGTTGTACACTAATGTTTGGTATAAACCCAACACTTGATGGCAAGTTATTATTATATTCTCAAGACTATATTGATATCTTACTTATACTTAAAATAAACAAGCATGGGTTAAGGTGAGATAATAGATCTCATACAAAAGGAGAGATTGAACTCCCTCTGTCATTGTGGGGAGAACTACGATGCCTCTGATTCCCACAAGGGGATGCATAGGTAGGGGCATCATGAACCCTCGAGATTTAGGTTGTAGGTCTAGGAATGACCCTAACAATAGGAGCTTAGTGCTTCTACATGTAAGCATAAAGTTGTGATGTTGATTTGTTGTCGTCAAGATGACTAAAGGACCTTGATATTAACAATTTTGATTTAGATGTTTTATGCATGTTTAGTTAAGTTGGTAGTTGATGTTAAATAATCACAAAAAAAAAAAAATTGTGCTCAAGATGGGGATTTTACAGTTTTTAATTTTCTAGTTTCAAGTTCAGAGCTTCATTTTCCGTGCTTAGTTCTCCATATTTCTTGCTCAAATGTGTTCTTTCATTAGTAATCAATTGCACTTGATTTTGTATGGCTTCCACTCTCTTTGCATTTCTCTCTAAGAAAGACATTAGATTCAATCTGTCATCTTCTACAGGGTAAAATGACAAAGCAGTGTCACACTTTTGGCCAACTTATTAGCACAAGTGAATTTTAGTATTTATAACTAAAAATTAATTTTGGTCAAACATATGATCTAGTAAGATTCATTCTAAATAATTTAAATACTTCCATAACTTTTCCATAAGTGTACTTTTAAAATATTTATTTATTTTAACAGTTCAATTATTATTTATATATTTTTACTAAAATTAGGTTATCAACACAAATATATTAGGTTGATTATCATGCCAATTTTATTTTTTTTAATTATGATTCCCTAGATAAAAGAATAAAGATTAATATAGCATAATTTGTTTTAGATAAATATTTAATATAAAAGTTGGCATCGATTGGAAAAGTCGTGTTTTAATTCACACACATTAAAATATTTATTTAAAAATATATATTTATTAAAATTGCAAAAAAAAATATCCATGCCCTAAAGTTTCCAATTATAAATATACAAAAAACAATTGAAGGAAAGAAAAAAGAAAATTTAATATATAAAGCTTGATGTTTCATGTAACGTCATTTTTTCATCATTTTATCAGCAACTAAATTATAGTGTTAATTTATATAATACTATATTCAAATAATTTTTAATTTTTTTAAAAAATACAAACATAATATATACTAAAAAATACACATTTTATTAGTTTACATCATTTCAAAATTCAAAACATATATGCCACTTTCTAGTATTTGAAGTTTAAAAGTTAGATCAATGTTGGTCATTTCCTTTATAAAAGTATGACACAACTTTGTACTTTTACCCTACAGAGCTTAGTGTTTCATTATAATTTCTCAATTTTGCCCTCAAAAATTCACATTCACTACACAATTCTACATATTTCTAACTCAAAATTCCTTGTTCATTACTCATCAAATCAAGCTTATTTTATATCCCTGTAACAAAGACTTCAAATTTTGCCTTACAAGCTTCCCACAAGCTACAATCTTCTCTCATCTGTGCATGCAATCTCTTATTCATATCATTGCATTCTCTTAGTTTGTGTTCCAACTCATCTTTTTCATTTGTTAAATGAATGCACAAAACTTTATATTGTTGGGTCAACATTCTTTTCTCATGCTCAAGACCTGCAACTTTGGTTTCCAAATTTGCCTTTTTGGCAACCCACAAGCACCCATCTTGTTCAATTTTTGTATTTAATTCCCCAATCCTATCATTGCATTCATTCAACTTATTCCCTAATCTTTTATTTTCTTCTCTTAGCACATTCAACAGTTTTGGGTGTTTATTGCTCAAAATCTTTGTTTTATCAAGTTCATTTTGTAAGCCTATAAGACTCTTTTTCAACTCATTTTTTTCTTGTCCTGATTGAGACCATGAATCTCCATGCTTCTGGCTTAACATTCTCTCTTCATTAAGCTCATTTTGCAGTTTTGCAACTACAACTTCAAATTCTCCCTTACAGGTATCCCACAATGGAGCATCTTCAACCAATTTTTTGTTTTGTTTAGTTTCATTAATGGAGTGATTCAAATTATTTTCCAACTTAGTTTTTTCTCTACTTAATTCATTGCATAAGACTTGGTTATTGTGGGCTAGAATATTTGTTTCATTAAGCTCATTTTACAGTTTTGCAACTGTAACTTCAAATTCTCCCTTATAGGTATCCCACAACTGAGCATCTTCAGCCATTTTTTCCTTTAATTGCTTAGTTTCATTAATGGAGTGATTCAAATTATTTTCCAACTCAGTTTTTTCTCTGCTTAATTCATTTCATAAGACTTGGTTATTGTGGGCCATAATCTTTGTTTCATTAAGATTTTTTTGCTGATTTATAATTGTACCTTCCAAACTCACCTTACAAGTATCCCAAGAGCAACCATTTTCAGTCATTTTTGCATTTAATTCCTCATTCTTTCTATTCAACTCTTTCAACTAGTCTTCCAATTCCGTTCTTTCATGTCTTAGGTGAATGCAGGCTTCTTCATGTTTTAGGCTCAACACTTTTGTTTCATTCAGCTCATTTTGCAGTCCTGCAACTGTCACTTCCAACTCTATCTTAGAAGAATCCTACAAGCGCCCATCTTTAGACACTTTTGCCTTCAATTCTTCAGTCTCATCGTTATATTCTTTCGCCCTTTTTTCCAACCCATTTATTTCTCTTCTTTCATTACTATGTTCATTTAGGCTTTTCCAATTTGTCATCTCTTCACTTTTTCTAGCATCTACTATTACTGTTTGTTGGCTAATGTTGTACAATTTTTTTGTACAATTACCTTTATTAGTTACCATATTACAATTTTCATTTCTTTAATTTGTTAAGGTTTACATTGTACCTGCTTGCCATTGCCCTTTTGCTTATTTCTCTTTCCCTTAGTTATATTTTTCTAAATCCTACAAAACGTAGTCAAAGCACTTTGTTAATTTTCAAGACAAAATATATCAATTAGTGCATCAGGAAAATTCACGATTAGCAAAATTTGCACCATAGAAAATTCAAGTCGATCGGAAAATTCACTGCTATGAAAAATTCATCTCATGGAAAATTCTGGTGGTGAATATTCCATCACTGTGGTAAATTGTTGACGGTGAATTTTCCGCGGTGAATTGTTGGCCATGAATTTTCCTAGAGCCATCAATTAGTAGAGTTTGTGAATAGTTATCTGTAATTTGTACATTATTTTACTATTTTGATTATCTATTCACAATTAATGCAATTTTGGAACACATGTCTAAATTTGATATTATGCACCAATTTTTTCCTTAAAGGAGAGTTCTCAAAGAATGAAAATCTGCAAATTATCACTTCACCAAGAAGTTAGATGGATTGAAGGTTATCAACAAAAAAAAAACTTAGAGTATATATGGTTAGCAAGTGTAGGTCTTGAGAGAAGGGTTGCGTCCCTTTGATTCCTTCACATAATTTTTTATAGAAATTAAAATTGATAAGACCTGTAATTATTTTTATTGTCTTTAATTGTGAATAACATGTTAGAAATTGTTTTTTAAACAAATAATACACAGCATTATATTAGGAGGTTACAGTCTTTGACTAGAAATTGAATAAAGGGAAGAAATACAAGAATTTTTTAGGGAAGAGATACAAGAAATTTTTAGAAGAAATTTAAAAAAAGACAATAACATTGTTGAAATTTAATGTTTCCTAAGCCTCTGCTCATCTGCTAGTGCCCCTGCAGCCTTCACCTACCTGTTAGGAGTAGTTTGCCATTTTTGGGGATCCTACTTGCAGATCCTGACAACTCCAAAATTGATTAAGGTAGTTGTTTTTGAATTCAGCATTTACTGAGGTAGATGATTTCGAAATTTGAGAGGGAATGTTTGTTTTAGACAAAATGGATTGAAGGCACATTTGTCAGTCAGTCAATTGGAAGAAGTTGGGGAAAAAGTTGATGGAAGAAGTTAGAGAAAAAGATTGCAGAAACAGACTTTGAGAAGAACATTCTTTGTGAGCTTCCAGCAACTCCTGAATAGCAACAGTTGTTTTTTATTTTGTAAGAGCAATGATTGCTCCTGATCATTACCACTCTAGTTGAGCAGTTTTTGATTGCTCCTAGAAAGTTGTAATAGTTTCTAGTTCTTAGTTTGTTTTATGTTTTGTCATTTCCAGTTGATTAATAGTGAATCAAAGTTGCATGTCTCCTTGTTGTTTTCCGCATTTAAAATTTGGGCATTTCCAACTTGACTGGAAAACAGAGCAGCATCTTTGTGTGTTTTGGATTTGTTTGTTTTTAAAATCTTAACATGGTATCAAAGCCATAGGCCCCATTTCCTTGTGAGTTTGGGCATTTGTTTTTCTGGGTGTTGAGTTTTTTGTTGTAGGAGACATGGCTAGAGATGAAGCAAGGAGTTGGCAACAACCACCATCTTTTAATGGACAGTACTATGTCATTTGGGCCAAGAAGATGAAGACCATCATGGTGGCCAATGATTTTTGGGATTTTCTCATAAATGGGTTTGTGGATATCACTGACCTAGCTGCATTTGCAGCTCTCATAAATAACTAGAAGACCTAGCTGAAGGAGCGGAGAAAGAAGGATGCAAAAGCTTTGAGTTTGATCGAAGTAGCCTTGACAGAGGCCATTTTTCCCAGAATGGAAGCAGCTGAGTATGCAAAAGAAGCTTGGGAAATCCTTGAGACTGGCTACAAAGGGACTGATAAAGTTAGAGGTGTGAAGCTCCAGCTACTTGGAAGAGAGTTTGAAGTTATTGAGATGAAAGAAAGTGAGTCTATTGGAGACTTTCAAACAAGGTTCTCCAGTCTGTTGAACCAGCTGAGAGCAAATGGAGATGTGTTAGAGGAGCTGAAGATTGTTGAAAAAATTCTTCGATGTCTATCCACAAGGTATGATCCTCTTGTCATTGCTATTGAAGCAATGATAAACCTTTCTACTTTGACAGTGGATGAGTTAATGGGTTCTCTCCATACCCATGAGCAGCTTTTAAAAAGGTCTACTACTACTTCCCATGAGAAAGATTTCAAGGCTCAGTCAAATGCAAGAGGCAGAGGGAGAGGTAGAAATGGCTCCCGAAGAGGTAGAGGCAAATCCAGTCAAGGAAATGCTGGTGGAGAAAGCTCGGGACGAGCAAGTAGCCAAGAGGGAGCAAGCAGCTCTCGGAACTCCCGTAGAGGCACAAAGAACAACAGTTTGAGTGGAAGAAGTGACAAGAGCAACATTGAGTGCTATTACTGTCACAAGTTTGGACACTATGCTAGTGAGTGTTGGAAGAGGCACGGTAATCAGCAAAGGCAGAATGCAAATGTTGCTAATTCAAATGTAGCTGAAGGCAATCAGTCCACAACCTTCATCATGTGCAATGTTGGTGAAGAAGGCAGTCCCAAGGTCTGGTATTTGGACAGTGGTTGCAGCAACCATATGAGTGGTAATGTAAGTCTTTTTTCTTTCATTGACAAAAATGTTAAATCAAAAATTAGAATGGGGAACAATGGAGTTATTCCTGTTAAAGGAAAAGGATCTATCATGATCCGTACCAAGCAAGGTGAAGAGAAGGAGGTTCAAAATGTGTTCTTTGCACCGAGGTTAAAGCATAACCTCATGAGTGTAGGACAACTAATCCAAAATGGATACAAAGTGTTGATGGAGAAGGGCAAATGTGTCATTTATGACAAGAATGAGAGAACAAAGGTGTTTGCAGCAATACAAATGACAAAGAACCGGATGTTTCTGTTGAAGACTGAGACATGCTTCTCATCTCAGTCCGTTGCAACACCTCTCATGGATGGAAAATGTACAGCAGTACAACTTACAGTCCTCAAGAGCACCATTGAAGACCCCTCCAAGCTATGGCATCTCAGGTATGGACATCTAGGCTATGCTGGTTTAAGTCTTTTATCCACAAGCAAGATGGTTGATGGTTTTCCAAGGATAGTAGAGCCTAATGTTAGATGTGAGGCTTGCATTTTGGGCAAGCAACATAGGCAGCCTTTTCAATCGGGCAACTCTACAAGGGCAAGAGCACCATTGGAGTTGGTGCACATAGATTTGGTAGGCCCTATGCAAATCACTTCCATTGGTAATAGCAAATTTTTTATGACCTTTATTGATGATTACAGCCGTAAGACATGGGTTTATTTTTTCAGCACAAGTCTGATGCATTTAATAAGTTTATATTGTTTAAAGCCCAGGATGAAAAAGAGAGTGAACATTTTATTAAAGTCCTAAAGTCAAATAGAGGAGGAGAGTATACCACCAATTGTTTTGTGAATTTTTGTAGGAAGAATGGCATAAAAAAGGAGCTTAAAGCCAATTACACTCCACAACAAAATGGAGTGGCTGAAAGAAAAAATAGGACCATTGTGGAGATGGCAAGAAGCATGCTAAAAGAAAAAGGACTCCCTACAGAATATTGGGGAGAGGTTGTTGCAACAGCCGTGCATTTGATTAATAAAAGTCCAACTAAGGCAGTCTGTGACAAGATATCTCAAGAGGCATGGACAAAATGAAGACGGATGGTTGAACACTTGAGAGTGTTTGGATGTGTGGCTTATGCACATGTGCCTAAAGAAAAAAGGAAAAAATTGGATGACAAGGGTGAAAAGTGCATTTTCACGGGCTACAGTGAAGAGTCCAAAGCCTATAGGCTATACAATCCAATCACCAAAAAAATTATCATTAGTAGAGATGTGGAATTTTTAAAAAATCAGTCATGGGATGGCACAACAGATTCTGACAGCTCTCGACAGTGCAAAGTGATGAAGAAATTGAAGATGAAGATCTAGAAAATTCTGTAGCAGTAGAAAATGATGGCTCCCGCCAGCTCCTAATCGCTCCTGATCAAAATAGACAGGAAGGGAAGCAACCACAAACATCCAGAAATTCAGCTCTTGACAGCTCCCGACGAGCTCCTGACAGCTCCTAACGAGCTCCTGACAGCTCCCGATTGCTCTAGTTTCAGCGAATTTAGCAAAACAGTAGTAGCACTAAAATTTCAGACCCCACTCTTGCCTCCCTAATGCCAAGAAAGACCAAGAGTCTAAGGGAGATCTACCAAAATGAAAGGTATGATGATGAATTTGATGAGAGTGTGAATTTTGCACTATTTTCTCACAATGATCCAATTTATTTTGAAGAAGTTGTGAAAGAGGATAAATGGTGTGAAGCCATGGATGAGGAAATAGATGCATTAGAAAGAAACAATACATGGGAGCTGATTGACTTGCCTCCAAACAAGCAAGCTATTGGAGTAAAATGGGTCTATAAGACCAAAAGCAATGTCGAAGGAAGAATAGACTGGCACAAGGCAAGATTAGTTGTCAAGGGGTACAAACAACAGTTTGGAAGAGACTATGATGAGACATTTGCCCCTGTTGCTAGGATGGAGACTATGAGGACAATCATAGCTATTGTTGCCTAACACAAATGGAAGGTATTTCAAATGGATGTGAAGTCTGCCTTCCTTAATGGAGTATTGAAAGAAGAGGTTTATGTGGAGCAGCCTTTTGGATATGAAGTTCCAGGCTAAGAACACAAGGTGTATAGGCTGAAGAAGGCTCTTTATGGTTGAAGCAAGCTCCACGGGCATCGTACAGTATGATTGACTCATATTTAATGAGCAACAGTTTTAGCAAAAGCGATGGTGAGCCCACTCTCTACATCAAGGTAGCAAAAGGTAACATTTTAATTGTTGTCTTGTATGTAGATGATTTAGTTTTTGGGGATGATGATTTCCTCATTGTTGATTTTAAAGAGGCCATGAAAAGAGAATTTGAAATGACAGATTTAGGTCTCTTAAGGTATTTTCTAGGCATAGAAGTAAAAAAAATGCATGATTGTATTTTTATCTCTCAAGAGAAGTATGCAAAATGAAATCTTGAAGAGATTTAGAATGCTTAAGAGAAAGCCTGCCCCAACACCAACAATTGTAGGCCTAAAGTTGAGCAAAAAAGATTGCAGTAGCAATGTGGATCCAACCATGTACAAAATCTTGGTTGGAAGCTTGATGTATTTGACAACAACTAAGCCGGATATAATGCATGGAGCGAGTCTGATTTCCAGATTCATGGAGACTCCAAGAGACACCCATTGGCAAGCGGGTATAAGAATCCTGAGGTATGTAAATGGTACCAAAGGATATGGTGTGTTGTACACAGCAGCAAAAGAATATGGGCTAATTGGTTACACTGATAATTATTGGGCAAGAAGTTTGGATGATAGCAAGAGCACTTTGGGCTATGTATTTCATTTGGGTTCAGGTGCTATCTCTTGGGCTTCTAAGAAGCAACCTGTTGTTTCCCTATCAACAGCTGAAGTTGAGTATATAGCAGCAAATGTAGTAGCATGTCAAAATATTTAGCTAAGAAGAATCTTGGATGATTTGAAAGAAGAACAAGAGGATGGAACAGTGATCTATTGTGACAATGTTTCATCAATAGCTTTGATGAAAAATCATGTGTTTCATGGAAGAAACAATCATATTGAAATCATGTATCATTTCATTCATCAATTGGTTGAAAATGGTGAAATTAAAATAGAGTTTTGTAGGTCTGAGCAGCAGCTAGAAGACATTTTCACCAAGTCTTTGAGCATTGACAATTTTGTGCGCCTAAGGAGCAGATTGGGCATTGTTGATCAAGATCATATTTGATCTTGTTGTTTTGTCAGCTCAGGACAAAGGGGGAGTGTTGGAATTTAATGTTTCCTGAGCCTCTGCTCATCCGCTAGTGCCCCTACAGCCTTCACCTACCTATCAGGAGCAGTTTGCCAATTTTGGGGATCCTCCTTGCAGATCCTCACAACTCCAAAATTGATTAAGGTAGTTGTTTTTGAATTCAGCATTTACTAAGGTAGATGATTTCAAAATTTGAGAGGGAATGTTTGTTTTAGACAAAATGGATTGAAGGCACATTTGTAAGTCAGTCAGTTGGAAGAAGTTGGGGAAAAAGTTGAGAGAAGAAGTCAGAGAAAAAGATTGCAGCAGCAGACTATGAGAAAAACATTCTCTGTGAGCTTCCAGCAACTTCTGAACAGCAACAGTTGTTTGTTATTTTGTAAGAGCAGTGATTGCTCTTGATCATTACCAGTCTAGTTGAGCAGCTTTTGATTGCTCCCTAAAAGTTGTAATAGTTTCTAATTCTTAGTTTGTTTTATGTTTTGTCATTTCTAGTTGATTAATAGTGAATCAAAGTTGCATGTCTCCTTGTTGTTTTCCGCATTTAAGATTTGGGCATTTCCAGCTTGACTGGAAAACAGAGCAGTAGCTCTGTTTGTTTTGCATTTTTTTGTTTTTAAAATCTTGACAAGCAGCTCTTAGACTATATTGAATCAAAAAAAAAAAAGTAAAATTATTTAATATATTATTCAGTTTTAAATTACTCATTTCAAAATGATATTTTTATTATAATATATAATATTGTCCGATTAAAAATAGTAGAAAATTGTTTACATTCATTTATCATTATATTATTTAAGCATTAGTTTTTTAACCAATGTTTTTCACATGCATTAACATTTTTTAAAATATTTTTGTGCTATCAAAAATATTTAATTATTTAATTATGTTTTCATAAAATTAGTATATATTTCTAAAATTATTTAATGATTAATTTTGGCTTTACAAAATTCATTATCAACAATTCAAGGCAGGACAAATTCACCACAACATTAACATTTAAGCTTTTAAATTGTTTTTTTGGATCCTTTTGTATTTCAATTTTTTAATTTTTATTATAAATTATAATTAAATTTAAAATATAGATATATGTTTTATAATTTTTATTTTTCTCTAAATTAGTTTAGAAATCTTTGTTAACTATAAGTATTTTTCATTTACTATTTCTGAAAATCAACAAAAAGTTTGACGATATATAATTAGCAAGTGTAGATCTTGAACGAAGGGTTGTAACCCTCTCATTGAAAATTAATTCTTTTACACAAATTAAAATTGATAAGACCTATAATTATTTTAATTGTGAATAGAACATTGAAAATTGCTTATGAAGAAAGATAGACAAATTATATGCAACATTATATTTAAACAACAAGAGGAAGGTGATGATTGTCTTTGGTTAGAAATTGAATCTTAAGATAGGAAGAAACAACATAGACCAATGGGAAGAAATACAAGAGAATTTTTTTGAAAGAAATTAAAATAAGATGGTGGCAATTCTTATATTATATTAAATTAAAAAATATTAAAAGAAAAAACATAAAATTATTTTATTGATATCAATACTCAATTTTAAATTAATCATTTTAAAATAATTATTTTTATATATTGTATAGTATTATATATTACAAAAAATTAATCTCAATTTATTAAGAATTTAAAAGAACAAAATACATATAAGAGGATTGAAAAATAGTAAAAATTTGTTTACATGCTTATTGCATGTATTTATCATGCAGATTTAATGCATTAAATTTAAGTTATGAGATTCAAAGCTACAAAACTAGATTTGATTAGAGATTTGATGAAGGTATTAGCTCTAGTTGCTCAAATTAAGCTAAAGCTATAATTCCACTTACCCATCTTAAACCAAATCTCAAATGAAATGATGTTGAAGCTCTATGTATTTCAATCTAGCATGAAACATTGTAATACACCCCAACCTAAAACACCTAGGACAAAACTTAATAGAACAATTTTTTTTTTTGAAATGACCACAAAAACTACTAAGATGCAGCAATAATGTGTTGCAACTTGCAAAACAACATGCACAAAAGTGTCATGTGAAACACTAATATGACACAAGGAAAATGAAAAAAGGACAAACCTCACCATTGCACAAGCAAGGTAGCACCAAAAGAAGACTTAACAATCACAAGATAAAACCACCACAATGAACATACATGAGGGGAGATCAAACCTAAATGATGATCAAGTACAAATCCATGATCACATTATCTCACAACATGACACAAGATTAGGATGATAAAATCATCAACCTCAAACCCACACCAAGACACACTTAACAACTCTTACAACACCCACAAAAAACTATATAGATGGTGGAACAACTAGGAGTTAACACCACTCAACTAGACAATAGAACCACTAGTTTCCAAAATAATGAGTAGGATGAGAAAAAATTCACCTCCAATCCACTCAACCACAACCAAGTAGCCAACATCTAAACACAAGGACCAACCTTGATGACAGGTTACCTATAATTAGGAGATACAAACCCTCCACCAACTAGAATGATGTGAGTTTCTTGTAAGAAACAACATAGTTCATAGAGAAAGGAGAAGTCATGCAACTTTGCATATGGAACTTGAAAATGAATTGAGAGCATGGGAAGACTCTCAAGGCTTGGGGGGACAAATTTATACACAAAATTTCCCCAAAAAATATATGAAAAACTCGACTAGATAACAAAATGACAAAATAGGGCACCAAAAGACACTAGCACCAAAAGAGGACTTTAGTGCAAGTGCTTAGGTGTATAGGGATGGTGCTCAAGTGTCAATATAGAATTAGAGTCATTTTTTCACATTAGAGTCCCTATAAGGCATTGGAGTCATTTTATAGTGTTGGAGGCTTGACCAATGAGCATACCCAAGCTAGGGCTTGGTCTTAGGACACACCAAACACTTTGTAAGTACAAGGAAGTAGTCACTATGAAAGAAATAATCTAAAATGATGAAAACAACCATGAAACCATGAAGGTCATAAACACCTAATTTTTCCTCACACAAACCCATGGAGAACACTCCTAATGGCTAGGGAGACAACAAGGGACTTCTAAAAATTTCAACCACACTAGGGGTGAAGGGAAAGGTGTACCACACTTCTCAATTCTATGAAGACCACTTGGAGAGCTCTAAATGGACTTTGGATGAGGCAGTTCTCAAGGACACACTATACACACACAACACAAAATATTCCTAGAGATTCAATCATCAATTCCATGTTTTATAAACTAGAATTTCATTTTAAAACCCAAAGGAAAGATGCTATAAGATCATTTTATCAAAAAAAATAAAAATATTAACAAGCATTCAAGATAGCATGTGTGTAGGGATCCAACATAAAGTCATATATCAACAATTATAACATAAATTCCATTTAGTCACACCATTATATTTTATCCACTAGGTGTAACTTTGTGATTGGTTTGTTTCAGTTGTTGTACTATCACGTGTCAATATGTGATTCGTTGTCCATTTCCATGTCACTTGTCATATTGGATGCCATTTGTCAAGTTAGGATTGGTCCACATCACCTGCACTTGCCATGTCAACATGTTGACATCATGTTGATGTCATCATTGTACTACCATGTCAACATGCTAACATCAACATGGTCAACCCTTTTACCATACAATTTTGACTAGTCGTAACTTCTACGTACGAGATCCATTTGACATGATTAAAGTTGTATTGGAATCATGGTGAAAGGCTATTAGATTTGATGCCACTTCTAACTATTTTCAAGGTGATCCAAATTTTGACCTTGCATCTTACCTCAGTCCCCCTGCTTTGACCTAACTTTGACTGAGCATATCTTGATCATGCGAGCTCCTTTTAATTCCATTAAAGTTGCATTGGATTCATTTTTTTGAGCACTTCAACATGGTGCCAATTTATAGAGCATTTGAAACAATTCATTTTTTGGTGAAAATCCAGCTGGATCAGACAAGCCAACAATATATTTGCCATTACATCTAAAACCTAATAATGAATGGTCAAAATTTACAGTATATCGTTTATTTAATGTATGTCAGTCATTCTAGAATTTTCCTAAAAAATTTAACACGCTCACATTTCACTCTATCTTTCCATTATATACACCTATCGTGTAACTAAGAAACCTATATATAAATATATATACATCCTATCAACAATAAACCCCATATAATTGCAAGGTTGAGACAGATTTTCCCAATAGTAAGGTGGTTATTGTTGTAGACAATAATTTGACATAACAATAGTTGACAAGCCTGGAAAGAATAATGTGGTTGCTAATTTTTCTATCTAGACTACCTACCCAATCAACTGAAGGGGTGGTTGATGATTCTTTCCCTGATGAGCATCTATTTTCTCTAAATGTACACACACCATGGTATGTTGATATAGCTAACTATTTGGTAATATGGTAGATTCCAAGTTACTTTTCTCCAAGAGAGAAAATACGGTTCACAAATGCTTCCCTTATTCTTGGATTGCTAGATTTTTATTTTACATTGGCCCAAACAACATTATGAGAAGACGCATCAGGGAGGATGAGGTGTTTGATATATTCAAATCATGCCATGATGAGCCATTTGGTGGAAATTTTTCAGCCAAGAGGAAAACCTTTAAAATATTGGCATTAGGATGTTACTAACCAACCCTACATAAAGACTCTGTTAAGTATACTAGAAGTTGTGACCACTACCAAAGAATGGGAAGACCCACAAAAAGTGATGAAATTCCCTTACAACCTCAGCTAGCACTAGTTCCGTTTGATAAATGTGGGATAGATTTTATTAGACCTATCTCTCCCAATTTAAATAACAAGGAATACATATTGGTATGCACTGACTACTTAACCAAATGGGTAGAAGTGAAAGCATTGCAGTTTGCTAGAGATTGCAATGTAGAAAAATTCTTATATGAGGAGATCTTCACTAGACCTATGGTGTACCTAAAGAGATAGTGACTGATCAAGGACCAATATTCACATCAAATGTAATTACTAAATTGGTAGAAGAGTATAAGATCGGGAACAAGAAATATACTCCATATCATCCTCAGGCTAATGGTCAATTAGAGGTCACCAAGGAGATTGAAAGTATATTGACAACAACAATGCAGCTTCATATGAGATATTGGGTATCGAGATTACCAGAAGTTGTTTGGTCATACAAAACATGGAAGACAACTATAATTTTTACATCCTATGAAGTGGTTTATTGAAAACCAGTAGTACTACGTATTGAATTTGAATATAAAACATTAAGGACAATAGTTGATTTGGGCATGGATTTAACAGAGGCACAAAAGGAAAGGTTGCATTCTTTGAATGGGTTGGATGAGATGCTTATGGAAGAAATCCATCATACATAGGTGATGTAGCAACAATGAATGAAATGACATGATCAGTTCATAAAGATAAAATAATTCATTGAAGGGGATTGGGCTCTGCTATATGACTCATGGTATAAATATTTCAAGGGAAAATTCTAGTCTAGATGACTAGGCTCTTACATGAAATTATCAAGGTTTACCCAAATGGAGTAGTGCAATTGTGTACCATTGATGAGGCTTGGTTCTCACTTCTTATTAATGGGCACAAACTATTTAGTTATATAAGAAACCAATGGAGCATGATGATTTCATCTTTTCACTAATCTAGCAAAATGGATTTCACAGTGAACCTAAAATAAAAATTGATTCGCATAGTCCTGCATCAATACAAGGGGACACACCAAGCATGTCTGATGATCTAGAGGTTGAGTTACAAAACTCAACCCCTAAAATCACCCAGGCATGATTTCCTATGCTTTAAAACACATGCACACACATCACATTATTTATGCACACACAACACATTCTCCATGATGTACATACTATATTTTAGAGGGACCTATTATCTAGTTATTCAACATTTACCAAGACCTGGTTCTGTAGGGACCTAAAAAGTTAATCTGTCAAATACAGACGGCCCTTGTGCTTGAAGTACCTGTAGCAACACTTGTTGTACCTACCACGTATTTCATTCATATCACATGCCTTATTCATTTTCCAATAAGGCACCTGTAGATAGTCCTTAAATCATTACTGCCAACTTTTCATCCACTATCATGCATTTAATGCCAATCAAATCAATTACATGCCAAAGTACATCTTTTTCTAGTTACAACTTGTTCCTAGCAATAATTTCTATTACACACGTACAACAAGTAATTTCTCAAAATTAAACTAGATTTATTTTTGTATTCATTACTATTCTTGATTTAAGTTATGCATGCGAAAAATATTTCACTGAATACTTTTCATTATTCTTCTATCACCCCTATCATGTCATGCATTTATTGAGGTCACTTCAATTTAAGTTGGGGAGAGGGGTATTATAGTTATTATTATTCTTGGTTTTCACCACTTTTCATTCACCACCTAAGTTTGTCAGATATCATTTTATGCCTTCCTTCTAAAACTCCCAAACATGAAATACCTCTTTGTTAGTTCCAATAATGTGATTTCTACCCTAAAATAAGCTAAGATAAGAAGATTTTGCATTGGATCAAGAGGAAAAGGAAAATATGGATTGTGAGTTGTAGTATTGGGTATAAGGGAAGGTATTTGAAGGAATAGTAGAATTGGGGTGTTTTGAAAGGTGGTTGAGTTGAGTTTTGAGTAAGAATTTGAATTCTACAAAGTTGCAAAATGAGAGGAGATGTTATTGTTGGGAATAGGATGCCATTTAATTGCAATCCTAAACATAGTTCATGTATCTCCTAAGTCCTTGGAAAGTGTTCCCCAACACGAAGATTAGAAATAGATTAAATTTGAATGAAATGAACATGTAAATTGACATTTGTAATTATTCCTAAATAATAGGAACATGTGTGAGCATCGAAGATGAGTTCCTAAATAATAGGAGCATAGGGGGCACCCACATGGAAGGTGGATCCCACCTTATTTTAGTTAACTATTTGGATAATTGATAACACTTCAATAATGCATGTCTAGGTTCCTACAAGATAGGGATTGATATTTACAAGAGTGCAGTAGCACTATCAGTTTTGTATCAGTTCAGTTCAGTTCAGTTATGGTTCAGTTATCTTCAGTTGCATATAGCTATTTTGAGTTGCATGCTAGTTGACTTGAGTTACGTGCTAGTTGACTTGAGTTGCATGTAGTTATTTTGAATTGCATGCTAGTTGACTTGAGTTGCATGTTAGTTGATTTGAGTTGCATGACTAATGAATTCAGTTTCATGATAGATAACAGGTGGATACTTTCAGTTAAGTAGGGATGGTCAATCATTCATGATGTTTGCATGAATTGGTGGAGAGATATGTTTTAGTTAACTAAGATTGACTTGGGTCCACCTTGGGTGCCCAAGTTGGCATCTTTCAGTTAACACCTTTTGCATGAGAAGATATTTATAAGGTTCATTTAAGTGGGCCCATTCTTGGGTGCCAACTTTGAGGTGATGCTTGCAAGATATTTTCTTGACCAACAATCAATTAAGTGTTCAGGTTGGGGCACCTAAATTGAGGAGACTTTGGTTTTGAATTCATGTTATAGTGTGGAACTCTACTTGCACAATCTAGTTGTGGTTTTTTGTGAGGAGTTTTATGCTCTTGTATTTGATAACTCTTATGATTTTACATGCTCATTAATTGTCTATTTATTCTAGAAATTACATCAAAGTTTTCAACAGGAAGTTATGAGGTTAGTAGGTTGAGCTTGCGCATGTGTGAGTGTTTGAAGCATGACATGGGATGTGTGGATTCATGTTTGGTCACATGGAATGCATGGATAGCTTGTGCTAAAAAAATTGTATGAGAGTTTTATGCAGGTTGTGAAGAAGGATGTTGAAGGTAAGGAAGTATGTCAATCAAGGATTCATACAATATTATTGTAATCTTGTTCTAAGGTTAAATAATACAAGTACTATTGATTCTAGAGGAGTTTTTTCCTAAAAGGTTTTCTCCACGTATATGTTGTGTCACTTCTATCTTTTTTTTCATTCTTCTACAATCTTTTATCTATTTCTACAATTGATAAAATTGATTTAAAAAAAATAATCATACACAAAGAATTGATCTAAACATATTAATCATACACAAACAATTGTGACAAAGAACACTTAATTAGATCTATAGTCTCATAGTTTTACAAGTTTTAAGCTACAAATTTACCTTCATTTTTAACAGTTATATGTAGAGAACCATTTGCACATAAAGAAATATTAGAAGATTTGATTATTTTACCCCTTTTTACCAAAGTAGGATGGTTGGAATACTTCTTGAAGTTGACAGAGTATGATAATGACATGTGGCAAGAGATTTTGCAACAACATTATAATATGATGAAGCAACAATGAGAGGGTTGGTAGTAAATGTTTCTAAGTTGGAAGTTGCTCAAATCATAGGATTACCTCAGACAAGGTCTAAATACCCAACTCATGCAGATGCAGTGATGGAAAGGGAGGAGTTATGTGACCACGGAGAAATTTTGGACTCCCCATCTCAAGGTATGAAGTGGCTTTCCCTTCCATTATTTTGGGGAGAATGAGAGGGTTATATTATTAAATATTTTACTTGTGACAGTCATCACAATCTCTTATACACTATGTATTTTAAGTTGTTAAATCATTTATGACATGAAAAACTGATGAATGTACCCAATTTTGTGTACAACATGTTGAAGAGAATGCAAAATGAATATTAGAGGAAACAAGGAGACATCACACTATCCCATCATTTCTTGATAATCCTACTAGTTAAAAGAAGTCTAAGAATTCAACACCCACAGGTTAATTGGGATGATTTCAAAAATTGTAAGGATGTCACTCAATTTCTTGAGGCACCTGAAGTAGAGGATGAACCCCAAACTAGGTCTGAACTAGAAATTGAACTTGAGATAGGAAATTCTCCTATTACATTATTGGTTTCACCTACCCACAACCATAGTGGGTCATAACAATATGATATATCATAACATATGTCGGCAGTAATAGAAGAGCCCTCATCATCTCAAAACCATAGAGTTAAAAGAGGAACTACATCAACATCTTCAAAAAGGAAAAAGAAGAATAAAGGTGTTGAGAAGCAGAAAATTTTTGTAAAGGTGTAGAGAAGAAAAAGGGGAGTGAAAGGGAGAAAAAGAAGAGACAAGTTATATACAAGAAACAGTTACTCCCAGATGCTCAAGCAAGTTGAAAGGGAACAATGTTGAAAACAAAAGCATGAAAGAGCATGAACATGAAGAAATAAGTGAAGGACGATGAGATAAGGATGCAATGATGATAGATATGTTGGGGATACGAGATGGGTCTTTCAACATAGAATACATCTAAGACAACAATACCTTAGTGATTTTCATTTCTTCAAAACACATCAAAGACACAAACTATGCCATAAAGTGGAAGCAGGCATAGTGGATCCCCCATTGATCTTCCTAAGAAAAGTAAATGCTTAAGAAGATAGCAGATTCAAACAAGCATAGATTCAAGAATATGAATCAAACAACATGAAAGACAAACATATGGACACATAAATTTATGCGGGGAAAACCTTTTCAGCTAATAAAACCCACCCTCCAAAACACTCAGCTCACTTGTATTATTTAGTAACAAAAATCCAGTTACAGTAAAAACACAGAGCTATGCTCTTTAGGAGATTACATCTTGTCCATCTAGAGAAAGAAAGCAACACAAAATATAGAACCTTCACACAGTTACAATGTCTTCAAGAGACATACCATGTAGATTCCCTTCAGCTCCTCAGTTGAATGTCACAGCCAACCTCATGGCCAACCCAGCCACACGGCCTCCACAGGTTCACATCTTCGCAGAACTAAGAGACAAAGTGTTCACATTCAAGACCTCTCAAACACTCTTTATGTCCCTCTCTCTATTCGATCACCTCTCTACCATGCATGAGAGATTACTTAAACTCTTACTGTGTGTCAACATGTTCAGCCTGTCCAAACAATCAACTATCATCAGGATATTCACTGATAGATCTTCTTGCATCGGGCCGCTCAGGCATTCAGATCCTTGCCTCAATCGGGTCCTATCTTCAGCTGAAAACTCGACCTGCAATAACTGTCATACACTGGTTTGGCTTCTAGCCAATCAACATCCTCACACCAAGCCAAGTGTCACTTTTTTGTTCGTTTGCTACACTGACCTCTAGTCAAACTTGATCAAGCCTAGTCAATCAAACTCTGAGCTCACCTATTCCATCCACCATGCTACTGCTACGAGTCCAAACACCTTCACAGTATGGTGGTGAGCCTATGTCGACCCTTGGCCTCCAACCGTTCTACCACTGAGCTCACTCAAAATGGTCGTGGTATTGTGGTGAGCTCACCCGAGCTCACCCAAACTCTACCCACGCTATTGATGAGTCTACTAAGCCACCCCATGGTGAGGCGTGAGCCCACCCGAGCTACATCTCTGTTTGCCCCGCGCTACCGGGCCTCGACCGCTAGACAACCGCGGTAAGGCAGTGACACCGCCAACCTAGACCACTAATGGTCAATCGTGCTATCATGGGGGCTGACAGGCCACCCCACGGTAGGGTGGTGACTGCTAGGAAGACCGCCAATGGTCTTATTGTGGCCACTGTAGTGAGACATCTCACCGCCCATGGTAAGGCGGTAGCCACCAACATTGATTGCCAGCCATCCACCACAGCCACTGTGGCTTCCTCAAGCACCGTCTTTGATAAGGCAGTAACCATCACCAGACCGCCACCCTTCAACTACTAGCTGCTACCATGCCACCAATGAGAAACTTCCATGGTAAGGTGATAAGGCCTTGCTCCGCCAACACGCTGCCAATTGCGCTACCATGCCACCACCAAGTGACCCTCGCGGTATGGCGGTAACTACATGTCAGACTGTCATCACTCACTGCACCACCACCAGTTTAGAAGAAGATCTTCGTGGTAGGGTGGTAACACCGCCCAACCGCCAAACCAAGCAAGGTGGCCCATGGTAAAGTGGTAAACTGCACAACCACACCACCAAGGAAATCTTGCATTGGTATGGCAGTAAAGGCCAAAAAAAGGCTCCAAGGCAAAATGGAAGTCGAAGCCAAAAAGATGGGGCATAAATATCCAACAATCTCCCACTTGACAAAGTCTTACTGGCTTCTTCCAAAAACATGAAAAAAGGACCACCGCCATGCTTCCATTCTCCAACCAAGACACTTGCAACAACATTCAAAAAATGTCCACCATCTCAGGCTACAACTCCAAACATCCAACACAAGAAAAGGAACAAGCCAAGGCGTATATGCACTAGTCTCAAAAACACAAGCATCAGATCCTTCAGGCAGAAAAGGCACCACAATAGCAGCAACAAAGCACAATATGAACACATAAATGAGAAACAAATCTCCAAAACAAGATAAAACCATCAACTAGAACAACAACCATAAAATTGGTTGCCCCCATCCAATTGATCAAACCCACACGAATGAAAAATAGCACACATAGCTCGTGCTAATCCATCCAATCATCCATACCTCAAAGATATCACCATCAGTAAACTCACACCATCACATAACCACCCATCAGCAGCAAAAAAAAGCAACATGTGTCAACCAATCAAAAGACCAAACACATCCAGGTACTCCCACTGCAAGGGTATTATCCAGATGAATGCAAACAAAGCATCATCACAAGTGATCTAGGCATACCAAATCCACCAAACTCTGCACAAAGAAATGAGTAACCATGTAGTTCCAAGGAACATCCACACTGATATGCACAACCTGCAACCACCTGCTGCAAAAAACATTTCTCTCAATATTTTTCCACATTCTTCCAAGGTTCCATATCTGACTGAAGAAGGAAACACCACGGCTCCACATACATCTAAAGTCATATGAACATTCAGGAAGAAAAAGACCAGATTAGAGAGAAACTGAAAATCAAAACATGTAGCATCCTCCTACATACATTTCTAAATGTCACCTATGTCAAGAGTGATCTTCATCACATCCCAAAGGGAAAATCCTTAACAACATCCAACAAATTCCATGAATGTAAGCATCTCAAAAGAAGATCAAACTAACCCATATAAACATCTCCTATTAGTCCTCAAAAGCACAAGTAGATCCACTATGATATCCACCTTTCATTATGAATCCTCCAGAATCTTAAAACAACTCAAGATTCATATCATGAAATCAAGCATAATACAAGACATTTGAAAGATGTAATGGGTAAATTCCTTTAAAATGAACTTCACTACCGAGCAGACCAAGAAAGAAAATAGAAAAATGCTCCTCCAAGATATACAAGTCACCCTGACTTACACAAGATAATTCACCTTCATGGTCTCTATTGAACTCGCACTCAACTAAGGTGTAGGCAACTCAGACTTTCAACTGTAACAACAATATTCTTAAAAGAATTCCAGCCTCACCTTATTCTCCATGCATCCATGAGTACCAACAACCTTTCATCTCATGCTAACTCCAACCTACATTACTGCACTGAGCATGAAGTCCTCCAGCATGTGACCAAAGTACTCAAAACATAGAGAAACATCAGACCCCTGTTAAAGCTCCAAACCTAGGAACAAGAACTTATCATGACACCATGATCTACACATCCCCCTTAGGAGATACCATGCTTCAAGTGAACAAGCTATGGTCTCAAGAGAAAAGCAACATGCCAAAAATCTAAGTAAGAGTAAACCATGTCATAAAACAAACAAACTCTAAACCAACATCACCTATCAAGCACCACCAACATCTCAGCCAAAAACTAACAAAGTTCTCCATGGCTCCAAGATGTTGCACATCTTCAAATAGTGACCATGCAAATGTGAAAGAACTCTTTTGTAGTAACAGGATCTAAGAGTCCCCAAGAAGCATCTACAACACCAAAGAAGATGATTCACCAGCAAGTGATGAATCCACTGTCACTGCTAAAGCTCCGATTGAACCATGATACCAAGCTTTCCAAGCATCATGACCGACCACACCATCACTGTCAAAATCTTACAAAAGCCATTGTAACAAGCTCTCCATGACATCATGATTCACATGCTACTGGTCCATAACTGACTATTCAGGTACTCAAACGACATTCCTCCTCTCATCTCAAAACAACCACACCAATGCACAAGTGACCACATACAAGGTCAACTAACAGAGTTGTACCACACTATTACAACCTCATCGATATTGGCAGTCCACTTATGATTTGTCTCATAGCAAACATGTAGGTAAGGACGGCCCACAACATTGCACAACTCATGGATGCAACCAATGAAACCAGCAAATCTATCATCGCACTGGAAACTGCAAAATTGAGATCATCAAAGAGAATAGCCAAAGTAGACAAACATGACTCAAACACCAGATTAGTAATAGATCTAATTTGCCAATCACATCCACAACTCAAGCACCATAGTCTAGGAAACCAACAAAGAAAATGCCACAAGAATGCTAAATGAAAAACACATACCAACATTCACATGGAGAGAAGACATCACACCTCCTCGAAACATGTTGAACTACAACTATCTCATCCAGTCACACCCCTGAAGCCAAGGTCTAGAAAAATAGTTGGACAACAGCTCCACAAACCACAAGTTTTCCTTGACCATGTAAAACCTGCAAAACCACAGTGTTTATAAAACACCCACGCATCTCGATATTCACTAATCATCTGGACGACTCAGGAATCTGCATATAACCATCATGGTTAACCAAAACAAATAAAATAAAATATGAAAATGCATCATAGAATTTTTAGGAAAATCTACAGAAAATCTCCAGAGCCAAAGACAAGAATCTGAACCATGCGAGTGCAAGAAATAGGTAAGTAGGACTAACAGGTCCATTTCAGACAAGTTCCAAAACCACAACCATGCACAAGCATACAAGAGAGTAAAGCTATATAAAAGTTACAGACCACCGAGATGAACTTCATAGCCTTCATGCAATCAGAGCAATAGAGAAAAACCGCCTTTCGTGCTAAGTCTAAACACCCAACACAAGCACAATACTCCATGGTTGAATAGTAGCACAAGCAACTCCATACCGCCAGGGAGCCTCTCACAGAGACACCTAGTATGAAACCATGCTTCTGCTGCAACACAACCATAAGCATACCTCACACCCTTTGCATCAGGATCATTTATTGCCAGTCAAGAGTCTCAAACCACATTGCCACAATATGATCAACCCCAGTCTTCTCCAGCATCTTTCAAGCTACGTGTTGAATCAAAGAAGCAATAACTTCCACTCATCAAAGGATCAAACACCAACCGATTTCTCTAGATTTCCCCAAGCTTGCCAGGCTAAGAAATCTTCATAGGAGAAATGCCCAAAACTTCAATAACCAAGAGACGGCTTTGACACTACATGTTGGTATCATCAAGCCCTAACCTCCCTTAACTAGCTTTGATAGATATGTTGTGGATACGAGATGGGTTTATCAACATAGAACATGTCTAAGACAACAATGCCTTAGTGATTTTCATTTCTTCAAATCACATCAAAGATAGAAACTATGCCATAAAGCGGAAGCAGGTACAGTGGATCCCCCATTGATCTTTCTAAGAAAAGTAAATGCTTAACAAGATAGCAGATTCAACACAAGCATAGATTCAATAACACGAATCAGACAATATGAAAGACAAACATATGGACACACAAATTTACGTGGGGAAACCTTTTTAGGTAAAAAACCCCACCCTCCAAAACACTCAGCTCACTTGTATTATTAAGTAATAAAAAACCAATTACAATACAAACACAGAGCTATGCTCTTCAAGAGATTACATCTTGTCCATCCGGAGAAAGCAAGCAAAAAAAAATACAAAACCTTCACATAGTTACAATGACTTCAAAATACATACCATGTAGATTCCCTTTAGCTTCTCGATTGACTATCACAACCAATCTCATGGCTAGCCCAGCCACATGGCCTCCATAGGTTCACATCTTCACAGAATTGAGAGACAAAGTGTTCACAGTCAGGACTACTCAAACACTCTCTCTGTCTCTCTCTCTATTCACTCACCTCTTTACTGTGCACTCAAGATTACTTAAACTCTTATCGTGTGTCAACCTATTTAGCCTATCCAAACAATCAACTATCATCAGGATATTCACTGATAGATCTTCTTGCATCGGGCTGCCCAGTCATTCAATTCCTTTCCTTAATCGGGTCCTATCTTCAGCTGAAACCTCGGCCTACAATAACTATCATACACTATTTTTTCTTTTATCCAATCAACATCTTGACGCTGAGCCATATGTCACTTTTATGTTCATTCACTGCATTGACCTCTGGTCAAACTCGGTCAAGCCCAATCGGTTGAGCTACGAGCTCACCTCTGCCATCCACCGCGCTACTGCTCCAAGTCCAAACACCCTTTGTGGTATGGTGGTGAGGCTATGTTGACCCTTGGCCTCTAACTATGCTACCGCCAAGCTCAGTTGACCCGGATTTGGTATTGCGCTGAGCTCACTCGAGCTCACTCAGACTCTACCCGCGCTACCGGCGAGTCCACTAAGCGACCCCACGCTGAGGTGGTGAGCCCACCCAAGCTCCATCTTGGTCCGCCCCACCCTATCGGGCTCTGACCTCTAGACAACCACAGTAAGTTGGTGACACCACTAGCCCAGACCGTTAACGGTCAACCATGCTACCGCGGGGGCCAGTAGGCCACCCTGCGATAGGGCGGTGACCGCCAAGCAGACCGCCAATGGTCTTATCGTGGCCACCATGGTGAGACATCTCACCACCCATAGTAAGGTGGTAACCACCAACACTGAGTGCCAACCATCCACCGCAGCCACTGCGGCTTCCTTGAGCACCGTTCACAGTAAGGCGGTAACCGTCACCAGATCGTCACCCTTCAACCACTAGCTGCTACCGCACCACCAACAAGCAACCTCCACAGTAAGGCAGTAAGGCCTTGCTCTGCCAACATGCCACTAACCGCGCTACCATGCCACCACCAAATGACCCTCGTGGTATGGTAGTAACCACTTGTCAGACTTTCGTCGCTCACCGTGCCACCGCCAGTCTAGAAGAAGACCGCCATGGTAGGGTGGTAACATCGCCCAACCGCCAAACCAAGAAAGGTGGCCCGCACTAAAGCGGTAAACCGCGCAACCGCGCCACCAAGGAAAGCTTGCAGTGGTATGGCAGTAAAGGCCAGACACAGGGCTCCAAGGCAAAACAGAAGTCCAAGCCATGAAGATGAGGCATAAATATCCAACAAGAAACAAACACAGATAGGGAAAGAGATGTCCCTGGGTATGTTTTTGTTGATATTCCTGAAAATGCTAATGTGCCTATTAGAAAAATAAGGTATATTGTTTCTTCCTTTCACTCTGATTAAGGGGATATCTTTATTACAAAGAAAACAAGGAAAACAATCCCCAATAGCCCCAATAGGGAGATTTTTTATATTTTAAGGGATGATGATGATTTGAATTTTGAAGAAAATGAAGAATTGTTGGAAGATAGAAATATAAGAAAATAGCTTTAGGAAACTCTTGATAGAATAGAACAACTAGAAGCACAAGTGAAAAAGTATGAGAAGAGAGACAAAGAGAAGGAAATGAGAATTCAAGAGTTGGAAGAAAAGATACATTATGATGGCCATGGAGCTAAATTGGATTTACTAGCACATATGGGTGAAGATAAAATAGGGGTTCAAGAGAATATAGCATTAATTCCATGACCCTTTGCTATAAAAACACCAACATATCATACAACTTTGTCTCTGGGATTGGAATTGTTAAAAGTCACAAACCAATTCAAGCAAGTAAAATGAAACTGGGAGAAGGAGAAACACATTTTGAATGCATCACTCAAAATTAAAAACTTGAAACTGAATAAGTTGGTGGAGAAACTAACAGAAGTAATAGACAGAGCCATCCAAATAATTGAGTGTATACCTCCACCTAGAGTGTATGCATTGTTTTTAAAAGATAATTTTCTCAGCTTTTAGTTTAATAAGACCATTAATGATCAATCATTTTCCTTAAATAAGAGGCACAAATTTCCACAACAACACAATAGGAAATCAGAGCCGACTTTTGTGCCAGAATATAGTGTATTTGAGTGCATGAATTGGACAATTTCGTTGGCACCCAATTAGGTGCAAATATGCATGGTCAGCTCGACGTCAGATTTAGCGTTGTGTCTCACATCAGATTTAGCGTTGTATTTAGCATCGTCTTTAGCGTTGGGACATCATAGTGCCTTTGTTGGCACCTAAAATTTCACTAGGTCGTAGCGTAAGAAATTGTGTGAAAATGAGCGCTCAATTTGGCTTTTGGTTTTACTTCGCTGTCTACTCCCATTTTTGCTTATAGTTTTGCTTCCAATTTGACGTCCAGTTTTGCTTCCAGGTTTGCTTCCAATTTTGCTTCCAGTTATGCCTCCAAGTTTGCTTCCAATTTTTCTTTCGGTTTTCCTTCCAGTTTTGCTTCTAGGTTTGCGTCCAAGTTTTCTTCTAGGTTTGCTTCTAGTTTTGCTTCCAATTTTGCTTCTAGTTTTGCTTCCAAGTTTGCTTCCAGTTTTCTTCTGGTTTTGCTTCCAATTTTTCTTCCAGGTTTGCTTCTTGTTTTGATTCCGTTTTTGCTTCCAATTTTGCTTCCAGTTTTGCTTCAAGGTTTGCTCTTGATTTTTCTTCCAATTTTGATTTCAAGATTGCTTCTTGTTTGGCTTCCATTGTTGCTTCTTTTTTTCTTCTAAAAATGCTTCTTTTTTTGCTTCCATTTATTAATTTAATATGCTTTATTTAAGTTTGATTAGTTAAATATATCGTGCCTCTTAAATAACTCAGATGATTATAGAGTAAGTAATTTAATTATTTAACTCATATGATTAAATAACAATATAATTATTGTAACATGATCATCATCTATAATTAAAACAATTGACTCAAATATTTATAATTTAATTGAATTTGTCAACATCCATCTTGAGTAGTATATTAAAATCATTATACTTAGTAAATATCCATCCGAAAATCATCGACCATTTTTAATATATATAAATTGACAAGTCAATACCGGTAAGATGATCATCATATATAACTAAAACAAGAGAAAGTAAAATATGTCAGTACATCAAAAACATGTCAAAATGATATATTTCCAATAGTCAACATAAGTGAAAATGATACATGTACAAATGATATAATTAAAATTGATAAATTATGTAACTCAAATTGATACAGGTCAAGATGATACATGTCAAAATGATATAGTGTCGAAAATGATGCATGTCAATATGATACAACTCAAAAATATAGTACTGTAGGCTGTGAAAATGATACATATATGATAGTAACCATGAAAAGATTCATCATAATGATATATCAACAATGATCCATGATGTAGTCTATATGATTATGAATGTCATTGGCTACTATCACCAAGTATCTCATCATCATCAGTGTCATCGGCCTAGGTTTCTTCCATATATGTGTCATCATCATCCTCGGCCATGTGATCTATACCAAAAGAACCAATATTTTGTGGATCTATATCATGTTAAGGATCATCTTGATCTTCTAGAAGACCCATGTTCTACAGAAAAATATTTAAAATGAAAAGTTAATATTTATTTCATGCAATAATTTTTTATTTTTTTTAAATATCTAATATTACAACATATGAGATGAAACCATAATCATATTACATCATATCAAATTGCACATACCATATTAAAAATTTAAAAAAAGTTACAGCTAATATTATTGAGTCGGGAGAAACTTCAACTTTCAAAAACAAAGCCAATTAGGCTACCAGACTTATGGATCAAGCCAACATTTAGTGGAAGAGGAAGAAAGATGACTAGAACTCTAGAGTCCCACCATAATGTATTTTAGTATTCAACCATGAGAGAAAAAGAGAGAGTTGATATCATGTATCAAAACATTAAGCATGCATTCTTCCAACCAACGGAGAAGGAGATGATTACTTTGCTTCATTAGGCTACCAGCTATGTGGATTAGACCAGCATTTGGTGGAAGAGGAAGAAAGATGACTAGAACTCTGGAGGCCCACCATAATAGATTCCAGTATTCAACCATGAGAGTAGAAGAGAGAGTTGATATCACATATCAAAACATTAAGTATGCATTCTTCCAACCAACATAGAAGGAGATGATTACTTTGCTTCATTAGGCTGGCAAACGTTTGGATCAGGCCAGCATTTGGTGGAAGAGGAAGAAAGATGACTGGAACTCTAGAGGCCCACCATAATGGATTTTGGTATTTAACCATGAGAGGAGAAGAGAGAGCTGATATCACATATTAAAACATTAAGCATGCATTCTTCCAACCAGCAGAGAAGGAGATGATTACTTTGCTTCATTTTCATTTGGATAACAAGAAGACCAAGGATGTATAGTTTTATGTGGAGGTAATGGATGTGGTCCAAACTTTAGGAGGGGAAAGAAGGTCAATTTATGATCCTGATGAAATTGAGGAAGAACAACAAGAGAGGGACAGGACTGCAGAAACGCAAAACATGTAAGAGAGCTATGGGAGCAACCTCATCTAAAAGATTATATTACATAATCATGGACTACAAAAACACAAAACATGTAAGAGAGCTATAGGAGCAACCTCATCTAAAAGATTATATTACATAATCATGGACTGTAGAAACACAAAACATGTAAAAAGGAAAGATGCTAAAACTGCAGACTGATTATATCCCACAAATAAGATCATGCTATCCATAATGCATGCACTCATTTTAAGGCATTCAAAAAAAAAAATAGAGATATAGTCTCCCCACTAAAATACAAGCATACATAGTAACCAGGGATTAAATTCTTTAACAGTTTTCTCAAAAACATACGATGATAAAACAATTAGCTTTGAATTAACAAGGATAAGGACAAGAACTTATGATTTCCTCTAGATGTAGAAGTGCACTTCACTTGAGCACCCCCCATGTAGCTCTCCTCTCTTCATTTATATGACCACCAGCCTCACCTCAAGCTACTCTTGCAAAAAAAAAATATATCATATTCATTACAGTTAGTATAGGTTTCTTGTTTCTAAAACCCCCTCCTCCTCCTTCCCTTACAATCACAAAAAGCATGAATCCTTCACAGACAAAATCCCAAATTCTCAACAATCAAAATGGATATAAATTCAAAACCCAATAAAAACATTAAATACTCAAACACCAAAATTAAGATCAGGCTCCTCTAAATCCCAAGAAGAAAAAGAAAAAAAGAATCACATAAAATTGAAGCTTCTAGAACAAAATTATTTGACCACATATTTATGTCCAAAGGTCAAGAGATCGAGACTCGTGGAGCTTATTTCATTTTCACTACCTTCTCTCGCATTTTTTTCTTTCTTTAATAGATCCTTGCAAGCTTAATGGCAAATTAAAAATAAATGCTTTCATTGAAACCCCAACTATTACTAAAGCCTTCTTAAAAAGGAGCATCAATTTAAAATATATACATGCAAGGCCTTTCAGGGCTTAAATAGACTAGCCTCTACACTAAACACTTTCCACAAAAAAACAGAGGGCATTGCAATATAATACAAAAGAAAATAAAAAACAAAAGTAAATTGTGAACCAAGATGAGCACCACAGACCTTGTTTTGAAGCACAAAAATACATTGTTCAAAAAAATTTGAACCTTCGTCGATCCGCTGCAACGAAAATTAATCATAATTCCATCAAATCCATGAAATACTGAGGCATAAACATATCCTCATCTTGTTGTTGCTTCTCCTCAAATATTTTTCAAGTGAGTAAGAGAGCTATGGGAGCAACCTCATCTAAAAAATTTTGAACTAGAGTTTGATATACCATTTAGAGAGCTTGGTTTTCATGGAGTTCTCAAAAGCATATGATGATAAAAAAAAAATTATCTTTGAATTAACAAGGATAAGGACAAGAACTTATGATTTCCTCTAGAAGTAGAAGGGCACTTCACTTGAACACCCCCATGTAGCTCTCCTCCCTTCCTCTCTTCATTTATATGACCACTAGTCTCACCTCAAGTTGCACTTGCAAAAAAATATATATATCATATTCATTACAATTAGTCTAGGTTTCTTGTTTCTACAACCCCCTCCTCCTCCTCCCCTTACAATCACAAAAATAATGAATCCTTCACAGAAAAAACCCCAAATTTTCAACAATCAAAATGGATATAAATTCAAAACCCAAAAAACCAAACCCAATAAAAACACAAAATACTCAAACACCAAAATTAAGATCAAGCTCCTCTAAAACCCAAGAAGAAAAAGAAAAAAAGAATCACAAAAACTTGAAGCTTCTGGAACAAAAGTATTTGACCACATATTTGTGTCTAGAGGTCAAGAGATCAAAACTCGCAGAGCTTATTGTATTTTCACTACCTTCTCGCATTTTTTTCATTCTTTCACATATCCTTGCAAGCTTAATGGCAGATTAAAAATAAATGCTTTCATTGAAACCCCAACTATTACTAAATCCTTCTTAAAAAGGAGCATCAATTTAAAACATATACATGCAAGGCCTTTCAAGGCTTAAATAGACTAGCCTCTGCACTAAACACTTTCCACAAACAAACAAAGGGCATTGCAATATAATACAAAATAAAATAAAAAACAAAAGTAAATTGTGAACCAAGATGAGCACCACAGACCTTGTTTTGAAGCACAAAAATCCATTATTCAAATAAATTTGAACCTTCGTCGATCCACTAAAACAAAAATCAATCACAATTCCATCAAATCCATGAAGTACTAAGGCATAAACATATCCTCATCCTCCTGCTACTCCTCCTTAAATATTTTTCAAGCAAGTAAGAGAGCTATGGGAGTAGCCTCATCTAAAATATTTTGAACTAGAGTTTGATATACCATTTAGAAAGCTTGGTTTTCATGGAGTTCTCAAAAACATATGATGATAAAACAATTAGCTTTGAATTAACAAGGATAAGTACAAGAACTTACAATTTCCTCTAGATGTAGAAGGGTGCTTCATTTGAGCACCCCCCATGTAGCTTTCCTCCCTTCCTCTCTTCATTTATATGACCACCAGTCTCACCTCAAGCTGCTCTTGCAAAAAATATATATATCATATTCATTACAATTAGTCTAGGTTTCTTGTTTCTACAACCTCGTCCTCCTCCTTCCCTTACAATCACAAAAATCATGAATCCTTGAGAGACAAAACCCCAAATTCTCAATAGTCAAAATGGATATAAATTCAAAACCCAACAAAAACACCAAAATTAAGATCAGGCTCCTCTAAAACCCAAGAAGAAAAAGAAAAAAAGAATCACATCAAATTGAAGCTTCTAGAACAAAAGTATTCGACCACATATTTGTGTCTAAAGGTCAAGATATCGAGACTCTCGGAGCTTATTTCATTTTCACTACCTTCTCTCACATTTTTTTCTTTCTTTAATAGATCCTTGCAAGCTTAATGGTAGATTAAAAATAAATGCTTTCATTGAAACCCCAACTATTACTAAAGTCTTCTTAAAAAGGAGCATCAATTTAAAATATATACATGCAAGGCCTTTCAGGGCTTAAATAGAATAGCCTTTGCACTAAACACTTTCCACAAACAAAAATAGGGCATTGCAATATAATACAAAATAAAATAAAAAACAAAAGTTAATTGTGAACCAAGATGAGCACCATAGACCTTGTTTTGAAGCACAGAAATTCATTATTCAAAAAAATTTGAACCTCCGCCGATCTGCTACAACAAAAATCAATCACAATTCCATCAAATCCATGAAATACTAAGGCATAAACATATCCTCATCCTCCTACTGCTTCTCCTCCTTAAGGATTTTTCAAGCGAGTAAGAGAGCTATGGGAGTAGCCTCATCTAAAACATTTTGAACTAGAGTTTGATATACCATTTAGAGAGCTTGGTTTTCATGAATTTCATTTCGAAGCCTTTGCTTTTATTGTTCCTATGGTAAACTATTTGGTAGATTTGGTGGAATTACCTTTCTTGGTAATCGCTATTAGTGAGATTGAGAATTCTTAACCTTGAGAGAGTAGGACTTGGGCAAAAGGCATTTGATATGGCTATTTTTTTCAAAGACTTCAAGGAGGATGTACTTTGTATGTATGCCATTCCTCAATCTTCGTTTGATGGCATCAAGGAATGGCTGAACTCCATGGATATAAAGTATTATGAAAGAAAAATGAACTTGAACTGGTGACCAATTTTAGGGAAATTTCCTTTAGATGCAAGGATTCAAATCACATCAACCACATGGTACAAATTATTAAATCCCAGAGATGATTTGTAGCAATGAAAGAGTCTGAAAAGGTAGAGAGAGCTACACTGGTGACTCGGGAGAAACTTCAGCTTTCAAAAATAAAGCCAATTAGGTTGATAGACATGTGGATCAGGCCAGCATTTGGTGGAAGAGGAAGAAAGATGACTGGAACTCTGGAGGCCCACCATAATGAATTCTGGTATTCAACCATGAGAGAAAAAGAGAGAGTTGATATCATGTATCAAAATATTAAGCATGCATTCTTCCAGCCAATGGAGAAGGAGATGATTGGCCTCGTTTCTTTAAGCCAACAAAAGGGTCCAATTTTCTCCTTGAACATAGAGTGAAATCGGCCTACATTTCTTCTTTGGTATGCTAGCTTCCAAACTACCTCATACCACAGACCTATTACATTCCTTACCACCGCAAACCAAGAAGCATCGGATGAAATGCCTTATGTGTCTTCAAAACACATCATATTGTCAGCCCTCACCATTAATGTTGAACGTGTGTCCAACGCTGCCAACAATACCTTCATCAATGCTTCAAGTCCTTCAAGAATTTAAAACACATTCCTCTACTTGCTAGCGTTAACTCCTTCCTACATTAATTACAACAAAAAAAATTCCTCCAAATGAATTCCACTAAAATCTTCTATTCTTATTTCCTCCACCTTTGTGAAAGATAGAACCCATTCCAATAGGGTATTTGCTTCGGCAATGTCTGTGCAGGCAACAAATTTTTGATTTGACTATATTTATTAATTAATTGAAAATAAAAAGTGCATTCACTTTTTATTTTCAATTAATTAATAAATACAGTCAAATCGGTTAATGGTGGAATGTGTTGCCTGCATAGAGAATACTTTTCCTAATCACACCCTACAAATTCCAAGCATTAATTCCTCCTTTTATTATTTCTTGGATTACTTGGATGAATTGTTAGCAGAAAAATTTAGGATTACTTGGGTTGCTTCTTCCATTCATTTTGTATCAACATATGTTCGTGAAGACACAAAAGTTAATAGCTCAATCAAGTAGAGATTTTGTGATTTTCAAATGAAGAGTAAGGTACATTTTTATTTCTACTACATTACATTCATGTGCACAAACAAAATCAAAAGATTACATTACTAGATTGCACTTATATAAATGCATATAATATAGGAAAGATTGAACAACCCTTTCATAAATGTAGTCTTTATTGATAATGTAATTGTACTTTGTTCCACACAAGCCGTGGAACTAACTATTTGAATAAATATAATTGAAAAACTATACATTTATAGGTACAAAAGAGAAAAATGCACATAAAGAGAAAGAGGGCCCGTCATTGCCTCAATGATGAATCCCGGTTTCTTTGTTTAGCATCATCTTCAATCTTCCTGATTGTCTAAGCCTCCAAGTTGATGTCTTCCTTGATGCTCCTAGGTTTCCTACATTTGAGTGAGAAGAGTGTTGTTAGAGAAATGAAGGATTACCAGTCAAAATATGTGCATACATCTATAAACATATAATTTTATCATCATGTGCATTAAAATAACTTGCATACCATAGATGTCCAAGAAAACAAGAAATTTATCAACATAGCCATGATTCTGACAAAATCGATCATCAAGGATTCCAAGATAGTTTTCATTAATAGTCTGGTTAAAAGTAAGCAGTCCCAAGCATCATAACAGTCGCAAGAATTGAACATGAGGGGCAATCATGTAGATTAAAAGCTTACACAATAGTCATCACTTGCAAAGATAGAGACAACATGTTTCCACATAACAAATTAAATCGAATGCATGAAAGGTACAATGATGAAGTCCATAATAATGAATGTTGCTTATAAAGAGGGATTGAAGGACAACATTTTGTATCAAGGAGAATAAGGTAACCTCAAACTCTGTTGTACCTAAGTATGATAGTACCCAAGTTTCTGGTGTTTCTAGATTGAACCTATAGCAGAAAAGTGTAGTCTCCATCTGAAGGAACCATCTTCAGAGCCCTTCCTTGAAATGAGGGTTGAAAAAATTATAAGAAAAGAAATATCATAATTCTAAAGTAACAATTTGTATCAAGACAAATGTCAGAAAGTATAATTAAAAATACAAATCCTTACAATTGCACCTCAAATTGGACCAAACAGCAACAACAAATGTGCCCTGATAAATCTTGCAGATTTAAACAACTTGAAAAGACCACTTTGGAGACAACTAAGCAATAATTAAGCATGAAAATTAACACAACAATTGACTGAAGATGGATTACGAGTTATAATGTATCTGCTCCATTAAATTGCTCAAAATATAAACATACATAACACATGAGTTCTTTTGATATGAATAAGTGGATGAGATAGTCTAGTATCTATTCTAATGGATTGAAATGATGATGATATGATGATCAAAATAAGACCTTGGTTTCCCTATTTATACGGGAAGCAACAAGCTTCAGGTTCGTTCACAAAAGTTACATCGTTTCTTAACTAAACCATAATTAACGTAACATAGAAATTTAACAAGATAGGTCCATTCCAATTGTTGCCAAACATTAAATAATGCTTGCATTTGTTGATAGGTAGAATATTTTTATGAAACACATACTAATACCCAATATCCAACTGGGTTATTGAGATTTGGATGGGATCCAAACCATCCTTTAAACCATACCAAGGCAAAATGAGAAAGATTAAAGAGAACACCCGAAAGTGTTTCACACCGGCTCAAGGTACAATCCAACCTAGTTATGACACTGATAGTAATCCAAATTTTCTTGAACCATCCATACCCAAACATTGCATCACAATCTATTCTTCCTACACATAAAAATGCCACATGTTAACCCCTTCTAAATAAAACACAAAATATCATGAAACAATGAGTCCCCTATATTAGTAAGAAAGTAGGCAGTCTATAGGGTGTAGTTTGATTTTATACAAGGATGCTCATGAAAGGAATCTTCAAGTGACAATGAGTGAGTTGTTTGAGATTGTAGCTGATGGTGCAATATCCAGTCTTAAAGGCAGTTAGCAAAGCAGTAAATGTACAAGAAAATAAAATAGTACACAACTGTAAGTGTGAATAAGTAGAAAGGAATAACACACTTCTTAATGGAACATTGTATCAAATATCAAGCAAATAAACTAATCTAAAGCAAGAAATCTACTCAAAGCATCTCATTGTCTCCTATCTTTAAAGATTTATTAAGCTACAGTGCTCTCAAATTTAAATGGAATACTATGACTGTTAAAATGACAATCTAAAGAACGAAATGATGTTGATACAATAATGTGAAGCTATATGATAATACTAGATGACAAAAGAAGCTAATATGACATGGATTGACATGAAAATTGATAAATGAAGCTACAGGATGTATCCATGATTATGAAATCTCAAATGTTGGATGCTTGAATGTCGAATGCTTGATACTTGAATTCCTGCATAGTAAGAGTGCATAAGTTAGATAATCTAGATCCTTTTCTTGGTTGAATGAAGCTTTATTTATAGATTTCCTGGTTGTAGAAATGCACAGGGATAGCAAAGAGAGGCTTGGATTCAATCTAGATGATGGAATGGTGAGAGATCGAGGAGATTGAGAAGATTTTGGGGATTGTCTCTACCCATGAAAACACCAGGAAAGAGAAGAGGAAGGATTGATGGAAGAGGATTGAGAGATGAAATTCCAATTTGTCTCCAAAACTTCTCATGAAGTTTGAAGGCATTAATTTTGACATATTTTGACATAAATTAGACATAGGATATCTAATTTGATTTTGAGGAAATATAGAGGAATATTCCTTATGCCATTGTTTAAATATTTTTGATTTATTTAAATTAGCAAAAGAGGGATAAATAATTTAATAAAACAAACTATAGAATTTGTTTATTAAATTAAAATAGAATAATATGGTATTTAATCAATAAAGTGTATGATGTTTATTTAATTAATTTTAAGATTTGATGTGATAGAATAAAATAGGGAAATGATAATTAAATCAAATAAAGTATCTAATTTTGTTTATTTAATTAGAATGAGATAATAGAAGAAATAGAAGAATTTCAATGTGAATGTGAACATGAACTATATAAATAAATATTTCTATTTATTCAATAGTAGATGAATTTTGTTGAGAAAAATTGTGTCAAAACTTCCAATTTTGAGCCTTACACATTATGGACCTAGCGAAAAATGTTTCACTTCTGCCCTTTACCGCTTTACCTCGGCGGTCTGGCATTGCCCTAGCAGTACTGCAGTGACAGTCTTGGTGGTTACCGCCTTACCATGCACGGTGAGTTGACTCACTGCAGTGGCCGCGGTGAGACTGCCTGTGATTGCCTTGGTAGTTACCGCCTTACCACAGGTGGTGGGTCCACTCACCGCGGTGACTACAATGAGACCACCTATGGTCCATCTAGAGGTTACCGCCCTACCACGAGGTGACCTGGTGGCCCCCACCATAGCGTGGTATGACCGCTAACGGTTAGCTCGGCAGTTACCACCACACCATGGGTCAACTCCAACTGGGCAGTGATAGCATGGTGCAAACAGGAGCGACCTCGGATGGTCATACCGCCACACCACGGATGGGTCGGTTGGACTCGGCGGTAGTGTGGGGTATCTTTGGTAGAGCTCAATGGAGTCGAAAGGTGAGCTCAGACAAGCTCACCACATTACTACGGGTTGACTCAAATGGAGCAATGGTAGCACAGGCAAGACAAGGCAAAGCTCAGAGGCACATACTGCCTTACCGCGATGGGTGAAGACAAGCACGACAGTAGTGCAGGTAAGCATGGGTGAGCTCGGTAGAGCTCACTGCTTTACCATTGATGGGTAGATTCATCTTGGTAGTAGAGCGGTAGAGACTTGGAGAGCTTGCGTGAGCTCAGACCAATTTTTTGATCGAGTTGGACTCAGAGTCAAAAACGTTCAGTGAATGCAAAAAGGACACGTGGCTCAGTGTCAAATGTTGATTGGCCAAAAGCAAAAACTAGTAAAGGTAGTTATTGCAGGCTGATTTCAGTTGATGACAAGAACCCGATTTGGGTGGTGAAGATATTGCTGGATGGCTCAATGCAATCAGGGAAGATCGATGGCATACTGGAAGTTCGATGCATGAACCTGAAGCCATGGGATTGGTTGATAGTGTAAATGTGATGAAGACTTGTAAAGTCAATGTGAGTTTGATGGATATGTACATGTAAGTTGCAAGTCAATGTAAGATAAAAGAGAACTGAGTACTGTTGTGAGTTGATCAGAGAGTAAGGGTTGATATTGTATGTAATTGATTATTACTATAATACAATTTTTCTTATATTGGTGTGGTGGGTTTTTTACCTGAAAAGGTTTTCCCACGTAAATACCTATGTCAACTGTGAATGCTTATAATCTGGTATCTCTTTTATGTTGTATGTTTTTCATCTCAAGTAGTTTGTAGGAGCTATAGAACCAGTTTTTGATATTCTCCTATGTTGTATTAGTGTTAAGGGAATGTATTCCGCACTATTGGGTCATTAGATCCATCCCTGTTTTCCCTTCAAGTGGTATCAGAGCCTGGCCCATTTTGTTATCCTTTAGAGAAAGCTCAGTTTTTTGTGCTAATACTCTTTTAGTGGGAGTCTTGCATTGTTAAAACTTATTTCTGTTTCAGATGGCAAGTACATCTGGTAGAGTAGATATTGAAAAGTTTAATGGAAACAACTTTGAGTTATGGAAACTCAAAATGGAAGACTTGTTGGTGGATAAAGACCTCTGGTTAGCAGTGTCTGGAACTAAGCCACAAAGTATGATGTGAGAGGCTTGGGATCTTGCTGATAGAAAAGTAAGAGGTCTAATAAGACTGATTCTAGGTGATTTTGTACTCCTGAATGTCCATGAGGAGCAGTCTGCAGCTTCATTGTGGAAGACACTTGGTGATATTTATCAAGTAAATTATCTAGTAAATAAGTTATTCCTGAGGAAGAAGTTGTACTCCTTGAAAATGGAAGAAGGTGCATCTATTGCAGACCATCTGAACTTGTTTAATATGAGTGTTACTCAGTTGGCATCTGTAGGTGTAAAGACTAAGGAGGAGGATCGTTGCATGCTCCTGTTGTGTTCATTACCTGGTCGTTGGGATCATCTAGTGATGGCTATTGGAAGCACAACCACTGCATTCAAGATGGATGATGTGGTTGCTTCACTTATGTCTGAAGAAATGTGAAGGAATTCTTTTTAGATGGCCAAAGAGGCTCTTATTGTTCAAGGTAGACCAAAGGAGAAAGGCAAGAAGAAGGACAAGAAGTCGAAATCCAAATCTACAAGGAGATCAAAGTCTCCTAGTAAAAATTTTAAGGTGAGATGCTGGAACTATGGGCAACCTGGTCATATCCGGAAGGACTGCAAGGAGAAGAAGAAGAAGAATGATTCTGACAATGAATCTTCTCAAAGTGATGTAGACGCCTTCATTGCAGCAGCCTTGACAACTCAAGCATCAGATGATGTCTGGTTGGTTGACTCAGGTGCATCCTTTCACATGATGTCCAATAGAGAATGGTTCTCTAAATACGAGAAGTATGACAGTGAAAAGGTGTACCTGGAAAGTGACTCAACATTGGAGATAGTTGGTAGAGGAAGAGTCAGAATTCAGTTTCCTGATGGGAGAGTCAAAGGTATTTGTGGCATACTGCATAGACCAGGTCTGGCTCGAAATCTTCTTTCTATCAGTAAGTTAAATGATGCTAGTGTAGAATTTTCTTTCTCAAGTAAAGGATGTAAAATGGCTAGAGGTACAATGGTGTTGGCTAAGGGTGTTCGTATTGGCACTTTGTAGAAGTTGGATGCACGTCTTGTTCAATGTAACAATGCCTCTGTAGAGTCATGTAAATCAATCCTTGTAGAGAAATATGAAGACACTTCTTTGTCTGTAAATTCTTTGGAGGTAAAACTCCCAGTAGAGAAGACTATGTTGTGGCATCATAGACTAGGTCACATAGGTGAAAAAGGTTTAAAAACCTTGAAGAGTAAAAATCTTGTAGAAGGGCTTGATGATTGTAACCTTGAGTTCAATTTTTGTGAACATTGTATCTATGGAAAATAGCATCATCTTTCATTTTATTCTAGTCCTCATAAATCTTCTAGTATACTGGATTATATTCATTCAGATGTGTTTGGTCTAGGTAATGTTCCTTCGTTATCGAATTCTAGATATTTTGTTTCTTTTATTGATGATTGTTCGAGAAGGGCATTTGTATACTTCCTTAAAAGTAAATCATAAGTGTTCAATCGGTTTACAGAATTTAAATCTTTGGTAGAGAATCATACTAGAAGGAAAATTAAATGTTTCAGGACAAACAATGGCGATGAATTTTGTTCTGTAGATTTTGAAAGGTATTGCACTGATCATGGAATTAAAAGTCATAAGACAACGCCCTACACTCCACAGCAGAATGGAGTTGTTGAAAGGTTGAACAGGACGCTGATGGAAAAGGCAAGGAGTATGTTGAGCAATGTTGGTCTGGAGCAGAAGTTATGGGTTGAGGTTGTGGCTACAACATGTTATCTTGTAAACCAATCTCCTTGCTCTGCTCTTGTTGATAAGACACCTTTGGAAGCATGGTCTGGTAAGAATCCCTCTCTGAGGCATGTTTGTGTCTTTGGCTGTGAGGCATATGTTTATGTGCCAAATGAAAAGAGATCAAAATTGGATAACAAGGTTGTCAAATGTATTCTCATCGGCTATGGAGTTGGTGTGAAGGGATACAAGCTTTGGAATCATGTTACTGAGAAAGTTCTATATAGTAGAAGCATGATATTTCATGAGCTGAAACCTTTAGTAAGTGATCAACAACTTCAAACAGATCAGAGTGGCAAGAAAAAGGATGCAGTTGAAATTCCCCAAACTCCAAAAAGGGAAGAGCTGCATGGTGTACTTGAGATTGAGGAGAGTTCAAGTAGCTCTAGAAGTTCTGATGATGAAGAACCACAACCTCAGCCTGTAAGAAGGTCTACATGAGAAAAAAGGCAACCCGAAAGGTATGGTTTCTCTATGTTAGATTCGAACTGCGCCTATGCTTTAACTACTAGCAATGATGAGCTTAGGACTGTAAAAGAAGCAATCAGCATGACTGATTCGAATTCTTGGCTGGAAGTCATGAATGAAGAAATAGATTCATTGAAGAAGAATGGAACCTAGGATTTGGTACCATTGCCTAAAGGGTGAAAGTATGTTGGTTGTAAGTGGATATTCAAAAAGAATACAGGCCTTGATGGTAGTGTTGAGAAGTATAAGGCATGACTAGTTGCAAAGGGATTTTCCCAGATAGAGGGAATTGATTATGGAGAGATTTTTTCCCCTGTAGCAAAGCTGACATCTATCAGATTTATGTTGTCATTGGCAGCTATGTATGATTTTGAAATTCAATAGATGGATGTGAAGACAACGTTTCTCCATGGTGATCTGGAAGAAGAAATCTATATGTCCCAGCCTGAGCATTTTGTTGAAAAAGGTAAACAAAATCTAGTTTGTAAGTTAAATAATTCTCTATATGGTGTGAAGCAGTCTCCTAGAATGTGGTACCATAAATTTGACATATTTGTGTTGTCTATGGGATTTGTAAAATCAAAATCTGATCATTGTGATTATCATAAATCTAAGAATGATCGTGTGCTTGTTATTACACTATACGTGGATGATATGTTATTCATAGGAAATAGCAAGACTATGATTTCTGATCTTAAATCTTAGTTGTCTGCAAAGTTCAAAATGAAGGATCTTGGTGTAGCAAGGTACATTCTTGGAATGGAGATAACTAGGGACAGAACAAGCAAAAAGCTTTGGGTCAGCCAGAGTAAGTATGTGAATACAGTTCTGGAGAGGTTTGGTATGATTGACTGCAAACAACTAGTTGTTCCAATCATGCAGGGAATAAAGCTATCTATTGAAGACTATCCAAAGTATGGTACTAAGATGGAGGACATGACCAGTGTGCCCTATGCAAGTGTTTTTGGCAGTTTGATGTATTTTATGGTCTGTACAAGACCAGATATTTCCCAAGCAGTGGGAGTTCTAAGTCATTTTATGGAAAATCCAGGTAGATCACATTGGGATGTTGTAAAGAGAGTGTTTAGGTATTTGAAGGGGACTTGAGATTATGCTTTGTGTTACCATGGTAGTTTGGTTGCACCACAAAGAACACTTAACATTCAAGGATATGCTAATTATGATTGGGTAGGGGACATTGATAGCAGGCGATCCACCAGTGGATACATGTTCATGCTTAATGGTGGAGCAATCAGTTGGATGAGCAAGTGATAGGCTATTATTGCTCTATCCATGACAGAGGTAGAGTACATGGCAGCAACTCACACCTGCAAGGAGGCAGTTTGGTTGAGACATTGGTTTTAATGCAAGGTAGATTAAAAAGAATTGGGACAATCAGAGTGCCATTTTTTTGGCAAAGAATCGGACCTTCCATGCCAGGACGAAGCACATTGATGTGCAGTTCCACTTCGTGAGGGACATGGTGCAATATGGAAGAGTCTATCTTGAAAAGTTCGACACTTTGAAGAATGTTGCAGATGATTTGACAAAGTCGGTGATCACAGACAAGTTTAGATGGTGTGCAGAATCGATGGGCCTTGGGGCCTATGACCATTAGTGATTTTTCGAAGTCTTGAGGAAGCTAGAAGTCTTCGCCAAGTGGGAGCTTGTTGAGAAAATTTGTGTCTCAACTTCCAATTTTGAGCCTCAGACATTATGGACCTAGCAAAAAAAATTTCACTTTTTCCCTTTACCGCTTTACCATGGCGGTCTGGCATTGCCCTCGTGGTACCACGGTGAAAGTCTTGTCATTTACTGCCTTACCATGCATGGTGAGTTGACTTACCATGGTGGTTGTGATGAGACCACCTACGATCGCCCTGGCAATTACCACCTTACCACAAGTAGTGGTTCCACTCACCACGGTGACCGCGATGAGACCGTTTGCGGTCCATCTGTCGGTTATCGCCCTACTCCGGGGTGGCCTGGCAGCCCCACGGTAGTGCAGTATGACCGCTAACGGTTAGTTTGGTGGTTACAGCCACATCGCAGGTCAATTCCAACTAGGCAGCAGTAGCGTGGTGTAGATAGGAGCATGCTCAAATGGTCATATCGCCACACCGCGGACAGGTCGGTTGGACTTGGCAATAACACGAGGTATCTTTGGCAAAGCTCGGTGGAGTGAAAGGGTGAGCTTGAACGAGCTCACTGCATTACTGTGGGTTGACTCATATGGAGCAACGATAGCACAGGAAAGACAAGGCAAAGCTCGGAGGCACATACCACCTTACCGTTACGGGTGAAGACAAACTTGGTGGTAGTGTGGGGAAGCATGGGTGAGCTCGACAGAGCTCACCGCTTTACCACGGATGGGTAGAGTCAACTCGGTGGTGGAGCAGCAGATACTTGGAGAGCTTGGGTGAGCTCAGACCAATTTTTTGACCAAGTTGGAATCGGAGTCAAAAGTGTTCAGGGAATGCAGGAAGGACATGTGGTTCAGTGTCAAATGTTGATTGGCCAAAAGCCAAAAATAGTAAAGGCAGTTATTGCAGGTTGATTTCAGCTAATGATAGGAACCCAATTTGGGTGGTGAAGTTATTGGTGGATGGATCGATGCAATTAGGGAAGATCAATGGCATTCTGGAAGTTTGATGCATGAACTGGAAGCCATGGGATTGGTTGATAGTGTAAATATGATGAAGACTTATAAAGTCAATGTGAGGTTGACGGATATGTACATGTAAGTTGCAAGTCGATGTAAGAGAAAAGAGAACTAAGTATTGTTGTGATTTGATCAGAGAGTAAGGGTTGATATTGTATGTAATTGATTATTACTATAATACAATTATTCTTGTATTGGTGAGATGGGTTTTTTACCTGAAAAGGTTTTCCCACGTAAATACCTGTGTCAATTGTGAATGCTTATAATCTATTATCTCTTTTATGTTATACGTTTTTCATCCCAAGTAGTTTTTAAGAGCTATAGAACCAGCTTTTTATCTTCTCCTCTATTGTATTAGTGTTAAGGGAATGTATTCCGCACTGTTGGGTCATTAGATCCATCTTTTTCTTCCCTTCAAATTTAGGATAATTAATCAAATAATTCATATTTAATTAATTGGATTCTCCAGACCAATTTTAGGTGTATAAATTGTAAGTGTGAATAAGTAGAAAGGAATAAAACACTTCTTAATGAAACATTGTATCAAAGGTCAAGCAAATAAACTAATCTAAAACAAGAAATCTACTGAAAGTGTCTCATTGTATCCTATCTTTAAATATTTATTAAGCTACATTGCTCTCAGATTTAAATGAAACACTACAACTATTAAAATGACAATCTAAAGAACAGAATGATGCTGAGGCAATGATGTGAAGCTATATGATAATACTAGATGAAAAAAGAACCTAATATGACATGGATTGACATGAAAACTGATAAATGAAGCTACAGGATGCAGCCATGATTATGAAATCTCAAATGTTGGTTGCTTGAATGCTGGATGCTTGATGTTGGATTCTTGATGATGGATGCTTGATGCTTGAATTCTTGTAGAGTAAGAGTGCATAAGTTAGATAATCTGGATCCTTGTCTTGGTTGAATGAAGCTTTATTTATAGATTTCCTGGCTGTACAAATGCACAAGGATAGCAAAGAGAGGTTTGGATTCAATCTAGAGGATTTAATGGTGAGAGATGGAGGAGATTGAGAAAATTTTGGGGATTGTCTCTACCCATGAAAACACCAAGAAAGAGAAGAGGAAGGATTGATGGAAGAGAATTGAGAGATGAAATTCCAATTTGTCTCCAATTTGTCTCCAAAACTTCCCGTGAAGTTTGAAGGCATTAATTTTGACATATTTTGACATAAATTAGACATAGGATATCTAATTTGATTTGAAGAAATATAGAGGAATATTCCTTATTCCTTTATTTAAATATTTTTTATTTATTTAAATTAGAAAAAGCGAGATAAATAATTTAATAAAACAAACTATAGAATTTTTTTATTATATTAAAATAGAAGAATATGGCAATTAATCAATAAAGTGTATGACCTTTATTTAATTAATTTTAAGATTTGATGTAATAGAATAAAATAGGGAAATTATAATTAAATCAAAAAAAGTATTTAATTTTGTTTATTTAATTAGAATGAGATAATAGAAGAAATAGAAGAATTCAAATGTGAATGTGAATGTGAACTATATAAATAAATATTTCTATTTATTGAATAGTAGATGAATTTAGGATAATTAATCAAATAATTCATATTTAATTAATTGGATTCTCTGAACCAATTTTAGGTGTATACATTTTGCCCCTCTTTGAAGTGATGTGTTTATGCATTGCTTCAAAGAAAAGTTTGCTGCTACTGCCAATATTGATGGAAGAAAATTTAGTATGCCCTAGACATGCCCCAGACATTGATTCTCATATGATGTAGATAATATGCCCCCTTTGGAGATAAATTAATGATTTGATTATTTTTGTGATTTTTTAGATTTATTTGATTTTTCCATGATATTATGATGATTTGACGAAGATTTGATGAAAAAAATAATTTATTGCTCGACCGTGATGATAAAAATTTAGCCTGTGGATGAATTTTAATTAATTTCATAAATAAAATTAATTAAAATAAAATAAAACCCCTCAAAAATCCCTTTTTGCAAAACCTATGTAAAGGCAAAAAGTACTTTTCAAACTCATTTGTGCATTTGGAATTTCAACACCTAGTGAGAGAGACATTTGAGCCAACTGGAATCAGATTTTCATCCCCTACCACACTCACCGGTTTGAGTGCGTGTGACATCACCAACGGTCGGCTGCCTACAGACCTCTGGTACGTACCCGTATTCCACCTCGTAATTAGGGTTTTCTTGATTTTCGTGCCCTTTTTCCATTTTAGCATGTTTTCATAGTTTAGCACATCAATTTCGCATTGTAGCGCTTTGCACTCCAGTGTAGCACTTCGGTTAACTATTGTAGCACCTTGAGGAATTAGTGCTTTCGTTAATTTCTCTAGCGCTTTCATAGGAAAGTTTAGCACTTTCAAGATTGAGCACTTGGATAGTCATGAAAGGAATCTTCAAGTGACAATGAGTGAGTTGTTTGAGATTGCAGCTGATGGTGCAATATCCAGTCTTAAAGGCAGTTAGCAAAGCAGTAAATGTACAAGAAAATAAAATTGTACACAATAAATAATTCATAATTTTATCTTGCATAATTCCTTGAGTTTGAAAACAAAAATCTCATTGTATCTTGATGAAAGTAGTGACCTTAATGGTCAATCACTAGCAACCATGATTTTAAAACATGGTATTGTGCTTATGGAGGTAGCATTTTAAGCAAGGCGGTGAGTGGTGGTTTGGAACAATGGCAGGTATGAAGGACTTTCTTTATATGCATACTATGCAATCTAGCTTAAGACAACGTTCTCAAAAGAGATTGAAGGTGGATTAGGGAACTCAAGGGTTACTATGATAAATATTAAAGAAAAGACTGAGATCTATTTAAAAGCCACTATCATGAGGATATTAAAGATGTCAAATAAAAAACCCTAGTAGCAAGAGTAATGAACACAGTGTCAAAGAGGACAGTGCGCTAGGGCAGATTTAGGAGACCTCTATATGCATACTATGCAGTCTAGATTAAGACAACATTCTTAGAAGAGATTGAAGGTGGATTAGGGAACTCAAGGGTTACCATGATAAAGATTAAAGTAAAGACTAAGATCTATTTAAAAGCCACTATCATGAAGATATTAAAGATGTCAAATGCAAAACCCTAGCACCTAGAGTAATGAACACATTGTGAAAGAGGACAGTGTGCTAGGGTAGATTTAGGAGATCTCCACATTATCTAATCACAGGAAAATACATCATTTATTTATTTTTTTAAATTAAAATAAATTATTTTAAACCCTATATAGGACACATCGATACTTCAAAAGCATCTAATTTATTTATTTTAATTAAAAGAATTCATTCTAAACCCTACATAGGATACATCGATACTTAAAAAGCATCTGAAGGAATTTGAGATTATGCAAACATATGTCAGTTAAATACCTGGATTACAAACAGTAGCATGAACATTGTAACCCTTGTTGATCAGAGCTGGAATTGATAAACAACAATGAATCATATGCCTCCTATCACACACATCTCCTTACCATTCCCTCTCATTCTTTACTGAAACACTTCTCCATTTTGGTGTGCTACGCTTCAAAATAAGGTTTCAACAAAGGTTTTATTGTATGTTTATTAAAATCAAAACTCCATTCTGGCGGGCTATGCTTGAAAATAAGATTTCCACAAAAAATTTAGAGTATGTTTATTAGAGTTTTAGAGTATTTTGGTGGGCTATATTCTTGATCCAAATGGATTGTGACTGATGTGATTTTTTTCCATGATTATCATACTACCATCGTCTCTTATTATACCATCTATGGTATAGCGGTGTTTTTCCCTTCCCATCTGTTGTTTACCGCACTACCACCTTGCTCAAGGCTTCTTATTGTGGGGTTGTGATGTATACCGATCTACCACATATGTTGTTTCTCCTTACCGGTGGTATAGCAATGTATTCTTTTTATCATTACCTGAAGAGTGTCGATGAGACAATCTTCTTTGTCTTACCGATATCTCAATGTCTTATCGACATTAGATCTTATGTTCCTCTAATGTTGGTTGTCGGTGTTGATGAGACAAGTTAATATCTCTTACCGATATGCCATTGTCTCATCGATATTTTCCTTCAGCATTATTTTGTTATATATCGGTGTAACTCTACCATGTCAAGGAGACTCATGAATATCGTTGCGGTATGGCAGTTTTTTTCCCTTCCCTTTTGTTGTTTACCACACTACCATCTTGCTCAAGGATTCTTGATGTGGAGTTTCAGTGTATACCACTCTACTGCATATGTTGCTCACCTTCCCAGTGGTATAGCAATGTATGCTTTTGATCATTTTCTGAATAGTGTCGGTGAGACAATCTTCTTTGTCTTACCGATATCTCAATGTCTCATCAACATTAGATCTTATGTTCCTCTGATGTTGGTTGTCGGTGTCGATGAGACAATTTAATATCTCTTTCTAATATTCCATTGTCTCATTGATATTTTCCTTCAGCGATATTTCTTTATATATCAGTGTAACTTTGCCATGTCGGGGAGACTCGTGATTATCCCTATGGTATGGTGGTGTTTTTCCCTTCTCTTCAGTTGTTTACCACACTAATTCCTTTCTCAAGGCTTCTTGTTGTGGGGTTGCAGTGTACATCACTCTACCACATATATTGCTCACCCTCTTGGCGATCTAGCGGTGTATGCTTTTGATCATTACTTGAAGAGTGTTGATGAGACAATCTTATTTGTCTTACTGATATCTCAATGTCTCATTGATATTACTTCGTTATATCCAAGATTTTTGTTTCTTCAAGCACTTTTAGATATGCCTTGTTGATGTGACATAAGTGATTCTCTCCTCGATATGCCCGTAACTTGTTGACATTTCACAGTTTTACATTGTCGATGAGATATATAAATAAGTCTCTTTGACATAGGGGTATCTTAATCGGCACTAAACCTGAAGCTAAAATCCAAGCTCAAGTCATGAGGCTAAATGTGGTGCTAAACTCGAAGCTAAACTCAGAGCCAAAGGCGGTGCTGACGGTAGCACCACACTCGAAGCCAATATCAGTGCTAAAGGCATTGATAATTCTAGCGTAAATTAGCATTGACTAGTCCTGATCGGTGCAAATAAATGCAAAAAATAGCACTGACTATTTCAAACAAGCGGAGTAAAAAATAGAGAAAATCATAGGGATTTGTTGTAGTGTTCTTAGTCTCTCCAATAAAGTTAACTTGAAGGAGCAGGATCAGTTTTGTGAGTATTATCTCCACAACTATGTGATGATAGAGGACATTGAATGGAATCCCTTAATCTATGTTTGGGATTTTCAAGTAAGAGACCTGACATCCTATTTAAAGAATGAGCATCTCTGAGGGGAACTAATGGAAAAATATGAGGAGCAAGAGAAAAAAGTATCACTACAGCTCAGGAAAGAAGCAACAGATCCCAATAGATTCATTACTTAATGGTTGACACTCCTTTCTCACTGGGTTGTGGGAAAAGTAATTGTGGACTTAAGAATTTGGGATTAAAAAATAATTCAGTAGCTTGCAAGGACCAACCTCCAGGACTGCCTAAGATATGTGGAAAATAGGTGGAGCAACTTGACTCTAGAATTACAAAATAAAGAGCCTCACTCTTTCTATAATTTTGTGAGTATGTTTGATAGATTGCGCAATTATATCAAGATTTCAGGAATGAGAGGAGTGGAATGGCTTCCACTTATCTATTACCCTCCTATTCTACTTAATCTAGTACTGCATTGGACAAGAGAAAAGAGCGATCAATGTGCAAATGTGAAATTCGTTAAGCTAGATAGGCCTTCATGTTATAATGGATTTTATCTCAAATAGGGATAGGGACTCAATACAGTCATGGATCTTAGGCAAATTTGTTTCTATTATAATCTTCTTCCCTAGGTAGTTTTAGTCAAGTATTTTTTCTTGAGGACAATTAAAAAGATAAGTTGGGGGGAATGATGGGCTTGATCATTAGTGCTTTTTCTATTACTTTTCATATGCTTTCAAACACTTTTTATATGTTTTTTAGGAAAACAACTTTCATAATATGCTATCTTATTATAACATACCTTACAACTTGAACCTAGTTTGAAGAATATGAAATATGGTGATATTCGTAGATATTGCATGATTTAAATGTGAGAATGTATGTATATGAATAGAATTTTGTAATTTAATTATGAGGTTTATTTATATATGTATGTTGTATGGATTAACCTCCTTGTAGCTCAACACGAGGTAAGAATAACTAAGCATTTATAGCAAGAACCAAAGTAGTGAAATAGGTGATCATTGAAGTTCAAACTACCTAAAGTGCAGGAAACTATTAAAGTGTAGGAAAGTATGGAGCTGGATGTGAACCATCATGGAGGAATAAATACTGGAGAAAGATACTTGTTTTAGAACTCTAAACGTTTTCCTATGTGTTTCACATGCAAGTTCTTTCATTTAAGATCTTTTTTGAATGGGTCTTTTCTTCCTTTTCAGTTAGAACAAATGAGCCAATCTTAATTTCATATCCTCATATCTAGGAGTGAGATTAATGGATGCAGTTAGTTACTAGTTTGAATAAGTCTATCCCCATTTTCATATAAATCTAGGGGATGAGTTCATAGCTAAGTTATTTGGTTGGTAAAAGTTATTAAGCAGTTAGTTGTTTCCAATTTCTAGTTATCCATAACATGTTGTTGAGATGTAATTATTGAATACAATCTAAATGAGGATTTTTTTTGATATTTGGTGTTATGGAATGAATGAAATTTTATATTATATGGATGTGTAAGATTCTAAGATATATTTGGTTCTTAGTTAAGTGAGACAGTCCCCTAAGTTGACCACTTGAGGTACTGCCTTTCATTTCATTTATTTATTTATTCATTTATGCATTTTTGTTAATAACTTTTTTATTTTCTTCATAAATACATTGCAAGTAAAGTAGAGTAGTTCTTATAGTTGATCACATTAGTTGTCCTTCATGAACAATTGTATAAATAGTGAATCTTAGCATTCTGAAGGTTAGATTTAATTGCTTGTTATTTTGAATAAGTTTTAGATTGATTTTCTACATCATTATTAGTAATCACCTACAGCCTATGCTACAAGTACTCATAGCCATTCAGTTTTGTAACTACTTTTACTATTTTTATAATTATGTAAGATTTCAGCAAAGTAGAATAGTTTAAATAAGTTTTCATAGGATAATTTAGCTATACATGAGTGTGTGAAGGCATATATTGTGTAGTACCATCATAATCTTACACACCTTGGTTGATGATTTAATGTAGTCTTGACAATGTGAAGTGGATTGTTCAGCCAGTTAACCCTTTGAATTGAGTAGATTTTACCAAGTTTATGAACACTACAAAGGGCCTTAGAAGGGTTTATGCTATCTATGTAGGCAGACTATTGTGAGAGGATAACTTGTTATATAAAGAAAATAAGTATACGTACAAAAAAGGTGTACCATAACTATTGTGAAATTGTATGTTGTAAAATGAATAATGTAAAATGAAATTATGTAGTTATGTGTAAACACCTAAGTTGTCAAACCTAGCTACTTATAAATTTAAACAAGTTTGCAGTAGTTTTATCCCTTGTTTATGAAAAAATTAAGATACATTATTTTGTGCATTCATATAGTATTTGGTTTTACCTTAATATAATAGTAAAAAAAGAGAGAGAACAAAATTTACTAAGTATACTCGAAAGTTGTGATTCTTTTTTTTTTCTATTATTATTGCAATGTTAAAGTAAATGAATATTGAATGTCAAGTTGTCAACCTCCATATAGGGTCATTGAATAATATTTTCTATGAAAAGTGATTTTAAAATAAAATAGGCAATTATTTCATATTTTAACATTTCCCTTGATTTTTTATACAAAATAAGATACCTATGTTTAAATATAGAAGAAATTACCTTTTCTAGTTTTCTAAAACAAGAAAAAACTAGTGAAATGCTTGCTCAAATAAAATTTATAGTATAAATGTTGGCTAAGGACTTTATTATACTTCAAGAACAAGAAGTAAAAAATTATATATATATAAGAGATTTGATACTATAAACTAGTTTATATGAAAGAGAAATACAAAATAGATTCATTTGTGGGTTTGATTGCATTTACTCACTGTCACACAAGGGTGGGTTGCATGTAGCTACATGCCCTATATGAAGGGTCACCCCATTCATAGGGGTGAGACCCTACTATGGGTGGTTAATCCGAATTCAAACAAAAATATGATATAAACACATTACATATGTTTTAGATCTACCATTGTGATATAAAGAGATTAAAATCTTAGATAGTGATTTGTAGTGTCACCGCCCATATCTCTCAGCTTGTAGTGTAGTGTAAGCAAGGGTAAGGATATATTTTTGTTATATTTAATTAAATATGTTTTTGATTAATTCAGTAGGGAAGGGCCCTAGTCCCATTATAGGGAAAGTTTTGAAGGGACCTAAAACCCTTACAACTAGGTTTTGAGGGGACTTGAAACCTTGACCACAAAGACTAATAGTTGTAGAGAATCAACACAACAAAGATAGATCCAAGAAAAGAACATAAAAAAAACTAGCCAAAAGCTAGGCCAAAACAATATAAGTACTTTCTAGAATACAAAAACTAGATAGAATCATCAACATAGATCTCTATATCCTCCTCTATAGGAGAAAACAAATCCATAAAGAAAAGGGAAACAATAGTGCCCAAACAAAAAAGTCATTAAAACAAGATGAGAATCCCATGTCCCATAACCTAGATTCACCTAATTTATCCACCTTCAAAAGAGAAAAAACACTTGATGCAAGACAAGAACCCATCTATATTTAACACTTCTTGAGGCAACCAACCCTCAACAAACAAGTTGCTCAAAAAATCATTTTTTTTGGCCAGAAAAAATAATAATCTTACTGAAGCAGAACAACCACATAACCTCTCTTAACTCTCCACCTCTATAGGAGAAGAAAAGATAAGACAAATCAAAGGGAAACCTTAGTCCCATTCCATAAGAACCACACCTCCCTAGCAAACCTAAGATCCACCTCAATAGGAGTTGCAATAGAGAAAGCCAACAAGATGATGTTGGTGTAATTAATTATTCAATTACACTTTATTAAGTTTACTTAGGTAATAATTAGTTTACTTAATTAATAAGTAAGCTTTATTTAGTTGAGCTATTTTTAGGTCAACATTAGGGTTATGCATACATTTATTTTATAAAGCAACTCATCTCATGTAATTTCTCAATTCTAAATATATAAATTTGCACATCTTCATGCAAAGCTCTAGTTTTTATTGTTTTTCTCTTCTATGGAAGGATTTTCTGGTTTGCATGTCTGATCTTGGTTTCTAACATGGTATCAGAGCCTTGATTTCCAACCCCTTCTCAGATTTTGGAGAAAATCATTACAAAGTATGTTCAGGATTCCTCGAGGGTTTCTTGCCTTGAGTTCATTTATCCAGTGTTTTGGATCAGTGGGCATCTCCATTGGATTTAGAGCATTGGAAAAATTCAGGATTGACTTTTATTTTTCTGATTTTGGTCATCATTGAAGAAATTTGTGAGGGTTTCAAGCTCAGTGGTTTTTTGCAAGCTTTCGGGGTAGCTAATTTTTTGGAGCACTTTGGGCACAAAAAGAGGTCACCATCATGTTCGCAATAGAAAAAAACCCTAAGAACACCTATCGTTTGGTTGATTTATGAGAAGTTGGTTTTTGAGGCAAAAAATAATTGACCTCCCCGAGGCACGAAAAATAAAAAAAAATGCAAAAATAAAAATAAAAAATGCATTTAATTATGCACCTCTAGTTTGAAAAGTTTTCTCCACCCACCCACTGCCCGATGGCCACCAAGCAGCCACCCGCCGACCACTCAGACCAGCGGTGCCACCAACCGGTCGTCGGCTCGAGTTCAACACCAAGCGCTATGCGCCCAACCCCCAGCTGACCCATCAACACTCGCGCAGGTCACATGGGTGACCAAGGGCTCCACCCAAGCCCCCTTCCCACCAGCCCCTATTCACACACATGACCAGGGGCCGAAATGTTTTAGCCCCCTGGGCTGCCTACAGGCCTTATTGGTCAAATTGGAGCACTTTCACCAAATCGGGCATAACTTTTGCATATGGAGTTGGTTTTTCACAAATGAGATACCATTGGAAAGATGGTTTTGATATCATTTTTATGGTGGACATAGATCTTTTCAGATTTTTTTCAAATTTTATTTTTCAGGTCCTTCAACTCAGATGTTTTTTTCACTCTGAAGGCCATATCTTTTAACTCGATGATCATTTTTTTGCCATTCTCACAGAATTGGGAAGATGGTTCAATCCTATACACAAATATAAGGTCAATTTTTATCAAGGAGACATATGTGAACTTTGTATTGTGCATGCATTATGTTTTTGTTTTCATGCTCTAGGTTTGCATTTTCTCTTTTGTTTATGCATTTTTAGCATTCTCTCCTTTTGCAATCATTGGGTATTGTAATAAATGATCTGATATAAAGTTCCATCAGGGGGTTTCTTGCATAATATTATGATTAGAGTGTAATTTTTATTTTATCTCCATCTTTGTATTGATGGTAACTCGCATGGGTTGTATATGGTTTCTTAGTTTCTTTTGGCCACATCTTACTCCTACTTGACACATATCAGATTCACATCAATTCACACTTCAGATTGAGAGCCTATGGTTATTGATACACATTGGGTGATCCTATGGTTTCTAATATATTACAATAAGCCCTACAACACACCCACAAAATAAATCTCCACCTCAATAGGAGAACCAAACTGTGAAGGTATAAAGAAAGAAAATAAACTAGCAAAAGGGACAAACTAATCTCCCTTGAGATCCACAATAATTTTGATTTCAAAGAAAGGAATTGAGAATAGCCTAGCCATCAGCAAAAAATCATAAAAAAGAGCAACCTTTTCTCCCTTGTTCATCATCAATAGGAACCTAGCACCCTTCCAAAGCCAATCCCAAAGGAAAAAGACAAATTTTAGCAACAAAATATCAAACTCAACAACACCAAAGACATTGTAGACCACATGCAGTTCAAATTGTCTCCCTTCAGGGTTGAACCAAAAGAAACAAACTCAAACATCTTAGAATCTCTCATCACCAAGCCAAGGAACCTACAAAATTGGAACAACATAGAAACCAAAATAAGGGGACATCACTCCCTTGAACACCTTCAATAAGGAGGCAAAGAAATCAAACTCCTCCATATGCCACCACCAATGGAAAAATTCCACTTGCACCAAATAAAAAGAAAACCACAATAACAAAGACTTAACAACCTCCAAAGGGTTCAATAAAGCTCCCTTTAAGATTGAGAGTAAATGGGACTTCATAATAGCCATTGAGAGCAACACAAGCAATAGGATAGACAACAAAGTCTCAACCACTTCCACGAGTGCCTCCTCCACCTCAATAGAAATATTTTCCACCTCAAAAGGAAAAGAAAAACATGAAAGTAAGAGGAGAGAAAATCCCAAAAACTAAATAAGTAGGAGAACCCATCAACATAGAGTAAATTTTGTACAAAAGGAGAAAAATCACACAAAGTACTGGAAATATCCTAAGAGAATGAGAAATGACAGGAAAGATCCCATTAGAGAGATGCATCCACCAAACCCTCAAGACAAAAGAGTAGGAAATAAGGAAAAATAGGGGACAAGAGGTCCCAAGTAGACCGTATACCAAAAGGACTATAGATAGCAAGATAGAACACACCATATTTAAGCAGTAGAACAAGAGCCCATGTAGGTCATAGCACCACCGGACCACCCACAAGCTCCCACACAAACCAAAAGTGTAGGAAAATAAGCCAACACCACAACTAACCCACCCTTCACATGAACAAGAGCACCCAAAGACTATCACATAAAATCACAATGAACCTAGGATATGGCATAAAAAATCAAAGTGGCTATAATAGGTGCATCAACCACTTCAACAAAATGAATAAAATAAGGGAGAATCTGCAAAATCCCCCCATAAGCTCCCAACTAGTTGGAACTAGGCCACAAATCCTCATGAGCACAAAAAATCTCATCATCTTCTTTCGAATCTACCTCGACATCACTGTCTCCTTCAGATGATTTCAAAAAACTAGGCCCACTTTTTTTCCCACCCAATATCCTCATCTTTTCTCATTTTCTCCTTATGTTGAGGAAATATGTTTGGGTAAATTAAAGATGTTAAAACAAAGAAATTTTATTTAAAAAATATTGGAGTCCCTACATGGGCAGGCAATTGGAAGTGGTGAATTCCCACTCCTTGTAGGCAACAACTTGTGGAGGAGGGGATTCCCCTCCCTCTCTCTCTCCATGGTGTCCTTAGAGTGCAACCCCTTATAGGTGTCGAGACCTTTCTCAAAGGGTGTGACCTCCTCAGGGGTCACCCTGCTAAATGGGAAATAACATAATTAAAAGAAAATTAAAAAACTATAGAGATCTTGTTACTTGCCAGCACTACATTTCATCCAACAAAAATCCCTATTTCTTGTACTGGTCACTGTCACCACAGATAGGCCTTGAAAAATTATGAAAAAACAATATATATGGAGTGAAAATAAGCTTGGAAAATGAATTAAGGCGAAATCCTAATCCTTATGTTTCCATTCAGACAAGAGGAGGAGTTAGGGTGACAAATTACATTATCCCTAGCTTGCGTGTCTCTTTTATGAAGATTCATGTAATATAAATTGGTTACACAAAATATCATCTTACCATGTCTATCTTACTACTCTTCTTGGAAAATTGGGAGAAGGATCTAAAGTCCTCATAATTAAACCATTGAGCTAAGCTATAAATTTCATTAAATATGTCTGATTAATATACCCCTTGACTGTTTTGTAAAGGAGGGAATTCCCATTATTGCTTATAGCTGATGAAGGGTACTCTCCTTATAGATACAAACTTACAACACATTCGTTTTCTCAACAAACTAGGCAAGAGAATGCAAGGGATTGTATTATTTAGAAATGGAAATACATATTAAAATCTTGCATGCCTTCTTATGGGTGGCTTATTACATCCACCTACCAAATTACAAATCCAAGTTTTCACCTTTGGTTCTTCATTCTCCAGCAAGCAATCGACCCTCTCCTTCAGCCACCTTCCCTCCTCTTCACTATAGGTCGTTGTCTCTCCTCTTCCCTACTGTGTTCCACTTTCCTTTTAGTTTTGATATATTTTCTCCTATTCTAGGTTGTCCTTAACCTCTATGTCATCATACCCATTGTTGTCCAGTTAATCATTCAAAACCACTAGGTAGTTATCTTGTCATCAACACCGTCAACCAATCTGACCAATGATTATGTATTCCACAAGAACGATGTGTAAATTGTTGAATAACATTCTGCCAAATGTCATGATCTTTTCACCATCCATCACCATTGTCTGCCTTAACATTTATGTTCAACTTTTTCACCATCAGAATGTCGCTAGGACCTCGACTCACCTTACTCTGAAGCCGTGAAATCTTCCTAAAATGAAAAATTCTTTACAATGTTCATCATCAGAATTTTGTGGGAACCTCAAATCCTTCTCTCTGAAATCAACAGGTCTCTACAATAACTCCTTTGTTGCAATATCGGGCGGATTCCACAAGTTCTTTCATCGAAACATCCATGTATCCTCGATGATTTTTTATCATCATCACATCATCATCCCATTGAAGGGACTCATGATTCATTCCCACCAATAGCTCAATGTCTCCTCAATTGCAAGTCAGATGTCTACAATTCATCAAAAATCAAATTTTGTTCCTCCTTCTAACCGTGTATCATATTCCTTCATTTTAGGCATTGGGGCTCACTGTTCTTGCATGCATCATGCATCTCAGCAATTAAGTCAAGGTGTAAGGCTTAATGCCAAAACCCAAAGTTCAATAAGACTGCGAAGAAAAAGACTAAGTCCAACAAATGATAAGAGATACGCCCAAGAATCGAAGCTCGAATTGTTGGAAATCTTCTGACTTAGAACTCAATCCAATTCAACCCTTATTCGAAATAAACTTTACAGATCTTTTTTTTCTTTTGATTGATGTAAGATTGCTCTTACACCCTGGATGCTCTTGCATCAATAATAATACTATTAAAATCTCTTTTTAAATTTTTTTTTTATGAATAGGTAACTATCTATATTAATTAAAGATAAATATACATATCCACAAAAAAAGATGGTTGGTAAGAAGGCACACCTTGAGTGTCAAATGGATAGCACCAAGAGAAACCAAAAAGTCACATGGGCCAAGCCCAGAAGTCCATGATTACATAACAAACTAAAAAAGAAAGGCCATTAAGCAGCCAGAGTAGTGCCAATAGAGCCAGGAGGGTCTTTTCCATCCATGTATTTCCCCCATACATCAGCGAGGTCTGGAGTGACGTCAGGAGGAGCACCCCAGCCATCATCATCATCTTTTTTCTCTTTATCTTCTTCCTCATGCCAAGGCGAGATTGCGAGCGCCAGACACAAAAAACTTTTGCCAGTATCTGGCCACCTAGAACCAGAGGTAGGAGGATCATCAGAGGGTCACCCGGAACCACCACCGTCGCTCTCTGATGCACCACTAGAGGGCCAGCCCACGACGGAGGAGTGTGGGTACGTCGAAGAGGGTGAGAGTCTCGTCAAAGAGGAAGCTAAGAGCGAGGATGTGCGGAGCCACTCCGTTGTCAGCCCCAAAAAAGTGACTGGCCACGAGAAGAGGTGGGCGAAGTGAGGACCTGAGCAACAGTACACTGGGCATTGCCCTAGTGGTCCAGCAGAACTTGGAGGTCAGCAACCTCCAGTGCAACTTTGTTAGCTTGCAATTGAATCTGTAAGAGCAAATTAGAACAAATAATAGCTTTAGCATATAAAGATACATTAATATCCATTTGATAATGAGAAAATATGTAGGAATTTTTATCTTTAAAAAGATTAAAGAGGATTTCCACCCTAAAAGTGTGCCAAAGTTGGGTAAACTTAGCATGGATTCTAGGTGAATCCCCTAGTAGAATCATATTCCAAGAAAAAAGCTTCAGCCTAAAAGGCCGAAAGAATTCATGAATCCAAGTCCAAAGGTGCTAAGCTCTAAGACAAAACTAGAAAAGATGCTTAAAATTCTGAAATTTCCCACAAAAAGGATAGCGAGGGTCCTGGACCCCCAAGTGAACAAGTCGAGAGCCCATAGGCAAGCCTTGGAAAAGATTACACCAATAAAAGTGGGCAAGCTTCGAACTAACACTTGTAGATCAAGTGGCAACAAATATTTTACGCTAGACATGAACGGAGGATTGGAGCAACCACCTTTGGTTCAAACTTTGAATCATAAGAAAATGAGGTGAAAACCACTTGTAACCAAGCCGAGGCTTGTAATTCCTGAAAGGGCTATCTAGAAACCACTTCCAATATTTTCACCAAAGTTTGATCCCATGAATTCCAACTTTATGAAGCATCTCTACTGGAATAGCACTCACCAGACCATCATAAGTAGCACGGTCCTGATTTTGAAGTTTGTACTAGGTATAAAAGGCTTCCCATTGCATGATATGCATAGTGGGTCTATGAAATAACTGTTACAGGCTCTGAATACCCTTTTTGTGGAATCTGAGCACTTTAAGCCAAGGTGATTTAGCTAATGGCTAACCATTATGCACAAAAAGAGGAGACCACCAAATATTGTGCTGGTTGAGTGAAACCCCATCACGAAATCCAGAGTCAGCCCACTGGAACAAAGGCTTAACAACCTCCCAAGCACACCAAATAATTTTGGCCACAAGAGTCCAACAATTTGGATTGGTTCCTTCATGACCAGAAGGGTCTGAAATCCAATCCCCTTCCAAGTGACTCTATGAGCAGGAAATCTAGATTGAATACAATCCTGAGAATAATTTTCCAGGCCTCATCCTTAGTAAGGGCATGGATAATCCACTAGACACATAGAGAATTTCCTTGTCATTGAGTGGAGAGCATCCCAAGTCCTCCAGAATCTCTGGGAAGCTAACAAAATTTCCAAGAAAAATGGTGAAACCCTTTGTGAGTTATAGAAGAGGCCCAAAGAAAATCCCTGAGTAATTTTTCAAGATTTCCATAAGAAGCTTTGGTAGGGTACCAACAAGAGAAATAATAAACATGGGTGGCTACCATAAATTTAGAGCACACCTAGAATTTATCAACTAAAGAAAGAGGTTTGGTAATCCAGTAAGCGATTTTTTGCTCAACCCTGGAAAGCACAGCTTGCCAAAGCTCAGTCGAGGACACCTAGAAAGTAAAGGGAATGCCCAAGAACCGAAAAATTTCTCCTGGCCCAATCCTCTTCCAATTATATTGTTGAAGCCAAGTAGGCACGGGAAAAATGGATTGTTTGTAGCACAAAGTCTTGTGCCACTGAATGGCAGAGCCAAAATCCAAACAAAAGATATTGAGGCATTCAAGGGTTGCTTTAATAATCTCTTCATCCTCCAGGAGAGTGAGGAAAGAGTCATCCACAAAATGGCCATTTGTTAACTGAGCCTGAGAGTTCGGTAATGAGATACCATTGACAAGCCGCTAAGAAACCACATTGGCCAAGAGGTAGCCAAATCCTTCAGCCACAAGCACATACAAAGAGGGGGCAAGAGGGAACCCTTGCCAAATTGAACGAAAAATACCAAAGGCGGAATATTGGTGGCCATTAATGGTGATACAATTGAGGCATCCACAAAAATCATACAAACAACTTGAATGAAATTGGGCCCAAACCCCAAACCTTGTAACATTACAATAATAAAGGGCCATTCAATGCAGTCTTAGGCTTTGGCAAAATCAATTTTAATAAAAATGGCTTTCTGGTCTGAATGTTGGGCCCATTCCATGCCTTCCCAAACAACAATAATATTATCCAAAATGAACTTGGATTTGATGAACCCAATTTTCTTTGGGCACATAATCTGAGGCAAGACGTGGTGAATTTTCAGAGCCAAAGGCTTGGCAATGATCTTGTAGAAGACATTGAGAAGCGTGATAGGCCTCCAATTACAAATGTCTTCTAGATCCCTAAATTTAGGTATGAATTTGATATTGTCTTTGTTTATCAAGTTACCTAGAGAATTAGCATGTGAAAAGCCTCAAGGTAAACATGATGAAAATCTTGTCCAATACAGTCCCAGAGGGCCTTGTAAAATTCACAAGAGAAGCCATCGATCCTCGAGGTTTTGTCATTAGCCATGGAATGAACAGCTTCCTTGAGATCAATTGTTAACAATTGATCACAAAAATTCCTTTGGGCTGAGAAAATCCTATTTGGCACAATAGAAAGGGAGTCCTGAAGGGCTTGTTGTTGCACAGGTGTGGGTTCATGTGTAGTGAAAATATGCTCATAATGGCATACAAAGTCTTAGAGAATGAGCACCTGAATGTTTTCCTTGATTTTTTTATGCCCGAGGATGGGTTCCTAGCACGTAATTGCAAAAAAACTCTTTGGAGGCACGATCACCAATTTTTAGCCAGTGCAGTCGAGCTTTGATTTGTGCACCTCTAATAGCGTAATTGTCACCCACTTACTTTTTGTGTCTTAAATTTGCCACCCTAACTTGCAATGATGGGGGGAAAGGGTTGGCCGCCAAAGCCTCACTGGTCGAGCGCAGGTCAGTGGTGGTTGCTTCATAAGACCACCGATGAAAATATCTAGTTGGCGTCCATAAATATGTAGAAATCTAGTCATGTGTGTGATGGGATCATTCCACCAAGTAATCCATTATGTTTGATTAGCTAGTCTACACTCCAAATTCCACTCTATAGATGTGGCTCAGGGTAGGCTTGTGGCAAAGCAAAGACGTGTTAAAAAATAATTGATTTTTACACGTGCAAGGCTGACGTGACTTCCATTCAATGCAAAAAACATAGGGAAGTGATCAGACATACTCACATCCACTAACGACTTAACTGGTAGAGCAGAGCTATCAAAAGAGAAAAATGATTGAGCTGAGATCATGGCACGATCAAGGCATTTAAACATTCTATCAAATTCGGCCCTGTAATTACACCAAGTATGTCGGAGGGAATGAGAATTTCATTATAATTGAAGCTCGTAGATATTATTGTTATTACTTTGGTTAAATAAAGACAATTTCATTAAAGTTAAATTGAGATTTGAAGATAATAGAATTATTATGTCTAAATAAAAGAAACAATTTTATTATAAAAAATGGAGAGTTAACATTAGCTCCATTATTAGGTTAATATTGGTATTTGTGATCACATGGTACTTCTATCAATTCTCGGGAGTTGGTATCATAGACTAAGTGAGCTTCAAGAAGTACAAAGTTCAGATCAAAAGGTAAACTCGGTTTGCATATCATAAAACACTCATTGCTTAAAGTGTTTCCTAAAGGGAGTTTAATTATGAGATGTGAAAGTGTACAGCATAAATATTTGCTAACAAGCTTAGATAGAGCTTGTATATATCGTGGCTTTTTCATATCAATCTGCCACATACATGTACTTAAATCTTACCTTAAAATCATTGCTTGCACGCTTAAGGTGTCAAGCAGTATGCAAATAGCATCACAAGGCAAGTATTTGGAGAATTACCTGTTGCAAGTTGGGAGGTAATATTGGTACACTGCCTTTTATTTGATGTCAAATGAATTTATTAAACACAATTGGTACAATGTGTTAAGTCTTTTCAAGGTAATCTGTTATGATAGAAAGACAAGCTTTTCAGGAGAAAGACAGTCTTTTGCTTATATATATGGATAGATTTGTCTTTTAATCTCCATCAAACAAATTAAGTTGGTTTTAGTAATCTTTGCTCTAATCAAAGATTGTACGATTAGCTAGCATACAAAGGTCTAATCAGGTAGCTTAATGGATTATCTTCTGCAAAATTTACGAATGTGGCTCCTGGTACAAAGCTGGGAGAGCCCAATTACTGGTAAGATTGAAATGCATCGCCTTCAAATTGTTTTCAAGTTTCATTGTCCTTGTGATTATAAATGATTCAGATGCATAATTGGGAGCGAGACTCTTCATCCTAAATCAAGAAGATTGATTTTTCCATCAAATGTTCTTTCCATCTTTTTATCTAATATCATGGATATATTATAGTGCTTGGATTCAGTTAGTGCCATTGTAGATAAAATGGTAAACGACATATTTCTGGAAAACGAGGCTATTCTTTCCAGTTCACAAAAATATGTTTTCTCGCGTGGAGAAGGTTATGTGTGTGGTATTTTCCCTCCTCATTTTTTACCTCACAACAAAGCAGTTGTTAGTGCTTATGATGCTTTAAAAATTTCCTTAGAATTTTTTGACCCCAATCATTTGAATAAAGCATTAACATGATACTCACATCATTTGGGGAGGGATATGACTGAAACTTTCAAGGAAAAATATCATTACATTTCTTTCTTTTTCATCATAATTTTTATCATGCAACGCCTCCATTGCAAATAAATTCAAGGTCTATTCACTCTCCATCCTATGAAGGTAATTGAATTGTGGTACAACCACAGTCACATGGTGGAAACAATATGAGGCTTATCATTGCTAACATTCAGGACATGAACATTGTTGTGAGCTCTCAGCTGGAGGAAGATGGAAATGAAGAACAGGGTGACAATCTGAATGACTTCATGCAAATGGAGGAGTTAGGGAAATGAAGATAAAATCTTTTTTCCATCTGCTTTGTTCATGTAATAGCTTTTTGCATATTTTTTAATAGCTTGTAGGCCTCCAAATCATGTTATTTGTAGCAGATATAAACATATGGATTATAATCTAAGACAACTAGATCTTGAATAGACTAGAAATAGTCTTCACTTTGTAATCTGATCAACTCCTATTATTCTATATTTCATTATATGGGCAACAACCAGAGGTTTTCTCACTAGCTCTTTACTCCCGGTATGCCCCTTGAGCCAGACACTGTACAATTTATAAATATTTGATATATAAATATATAGTGGTTCGCCACTTTTGCCAAAAAAATAAAAAAACCTTTTAATTGAACTCCTATTATCCAATAAATAGTATAGTTTGGTTGGAAATGGTGAAAGAAAGTCATATGTTCAATGCTTGAAATTCAAATAGGTGTAAACATCTCAATTTATATTATAGGATATATAAATAAAAGAGTATATAAATAATTAGTTATATGTTAATAAATAATTGCACAAAAATACTATGATTATTGGGGTTATTGGCCTAATAATAATGTCCTTGGGTTAACATTGATTTATGGTCATTAGTCCTTCCATAGACTTAATTGTTAACAAATATGAATGGCGTCCCTATTGTTTCAATTATTAGTATTTTACCATTATTAAGTTATCGTTAGAGGATAATGTTATCATGATTATTAATTAGTTGTTTTAATACATAAATTTTCAATTGAAAATATGCAAACGAAAATTAAACAATAATGTTATCAGAAAGACCTAGAGCACTAGGGTCAACCTCCCTACTTAGGATGTGCAAGATGCAATCCGCATACCCAATTGCTCTTGCTTCCCACACCCCAGTCATAGGTGACCTATTTGTAACAATGTTGCACAAGCAACTAATTCGATGCATATAGTTTACATGCCATGTTCATGCATGGTTAGCAATCATTAGTAATTATACGTTATTTTTTTTAAAATAATCCTTTGTGTTTTTTTCCTAGCATGCAAAATTTCAAGGGCATTACAAAATAATCCACTCACCAATGATGCTAATTTGATTAAAAAATAGGCGCTTTCAAAGGATATATTACATATTTTAAATAGATTATTTTTAAATATATATATGTTAGTTCAAATTATTATATAATATTACAATATAATATAATTTTGTATTCATAATTTATAATATAATATAGTATACTTTACATATTATCTTGATTAAATCAATACAAAGGACTCTTACAATCTAAATACTCTTAAGAATGACTTGAGAATTATCAATACACAAATAAAAAAGCTTGAGTCTTCCTAATTATAATTTGAATCCTAACCCTAATCCTAACTCTAGCCCTTATCCTAACCCTAGCAGTATTCGTAACTTTAACACCTATTCTAACCCTAACCCTTAACCCTAATCATAATTCTACCCTTAATTCTAACCCTAACCCTATATCTCAAATTCTAATTCTAATACTAATCCTAATCCTAATTGCAACCTTCATTATAACCCTAATCTTACCCTAACCCAAATGATAACCCTAATTCTATTCTAGTCTTAACCCTTAACCTAAAGTTTAGCCCTAACCCTAACCCTCAACCAAAATCTATCACTAACGCTAGCCCCCAATTCTAACCCTAACTTTAATTATAACCTTTTTTTTATTCTTACTATAATTGTAATAGAAATGTAACCATGACGTTAAACCTAATGATAATCCTATTCCCCACCCTAAATTGAACCCTTTAATTCTAATTGTAACCCTAACCCAATTCTATTCATTTGATGAATGAAGCTTCTCCACTAAATTTATTTGCTTCATTAATCATTCAATGCATAAAAATAGTATGTGACTTTCTTAAGTTTTATTTTTATAAATAGATATTTTTTTATCTTAAATCTATTCATAGTTCTATCCCAAATTGTAATAATGAATCATATTAAATGCAAGACAATACATTCAAGATAATTTATGAAAAAAAAATAATATAAATGCATAGCACTTTTATCTCTTACACCTACCAATATAAGGAGTAGCAAACCATTATTAACTTGAGAGTACAATTCTAATAAAGAAAATCTACAAGAGACCATAGGAAGAATTTCCAGCCATATAATGATTGTCTTTTAGTGACATTTCTTTTTTAATATAAGGTTTTGTATTGTAATAGTTGTACAACTTCAACTACATGATTAAATAACTTATAAATTGATTATAATTTATTATTTAATTGTTTAAAAAAATTCATATAATAGAGAATAAATCATAAAATCACCTTAAAAATTGGGGAGAAATCCATTTTTAAAGATTTTGAACTCTTCTTTTCCTTTTTCTTAAAATGACCACTTCTAAGATTGAGGAACTTCTTTTAATAAATTTTTTTATTAAAACAAGAAAAAAACAAGAAGCAAGAAAGTAACACTCTTATTTAAAAATTACAAAGGACTTCAAAATCCTAAAAAAAATGGATTTGCTAGCAGTTTTTAAGGTGATTTTATCATTTATTCTCTACTATATGAATTTGTTTAAATGGGAAAGTAATAAATTATAGTCGATTTATAAGTTCTTTTTTATCATGTAGGCAGTTGAAGTTGTACAATTACTACAATAGGAAAGCTAATATTAGAAAATAAAAGATTTGTTATTGAGAAACTTTTAATTAAAAATCTTATTAAAACAAGAAAAAACAAGAAGTAAGAAAGCAAACACTCTTATTAAAAAAATTCAGAGGAGTTCAAAATCCAAAAAAAGAATTTGTGATTTTATCATTTATTCTCTACTATATGAATTTGTTCAAACACATAAATAATAAATTATATTTTTATTTTTTTAATCATCACTTTAAATTTAAAGAACTTCTTTTAATTAAAAATCTTACTTAAAAAAAACAAAAAAAACAGTACTCTCATCAAGAATGTAATCCAACTCCTCAGTTAAACAAAAAAAAAACAAATCAAATCCATAAAATCAAAAAAATCAAAAGCAATTTTTCCTAATTATTACATCATCCTTTCCTATATAACACCACAGTCCACAACACACACTCATATGCATTACTAGTTTAACTAACTCAGTTTAAGAAAAATGGCAAATAAGAGAGTTAGTTTTGTCTCTATGCTGGCTGTTTTGTTACTGCTTAGCCTAACTGCATCAACAGCCATGCCTCTTATTCATCATCCAAGTCAGTATATACGTTAATCTATTAGTTTTTGTTTATGTTATAATGTCAAAATTAATTCTTTAATATGTGTGGAATGTTGATTGCAGGGAGTGTTGGCATTACTGCTGGCAACTGTCTTTCAAAGCAAGTGAAGAATTGTGATGACTGCAAAGCTCTAATTGGAGGGAATAATTATATATGTACTCCTGGTGATAAAAATGGTAACCATGAGTGTTGTAAAACTTAAAAGAGATATTTTAACTACTGAAATGGCAGACAAATAGTTTCTCATAAATAATGTGGAGTTCGCCACCAAGTTCCTCTTATTGTAATGCACGATTCCTTCATTAATAATAATAATATGTTTTATATTTTGAAGATGTTTTGCTTGAAAAAGATTTGGTGTTTTAGGTATTGTAGTATTTGTAAGAATTTTATTGTTTTCATTATTTTAAATCATTTATATATATGAAAAAGAATCTGATGAATTTGATTTTTTTGGAGTTAATTAAGTGAATAAATAGTTAGTTAATTAATGATGGATTTTTTTTAATTTTACTGAATTTTTTTAATTGTAATTGATTATAGAATATCAGTAATAGTTAAAGATCAGAAAAAAAAAGAGATTAATAGATTTTACAAGAAATAATTATAGTTGGTTATCTTATTTTTAATGATACTTCATAATCTAATTATGTTTAAAAAATATTTGAAAATTGTGATTTAAGTGTCTCAATTTTAAAGCTGAAAGTATGAATTAGTAAAAGTTTTAGAAATATTATAATTTTATCAAAAATTGTCAATTAAGACTTGAAATTTCTATAAGCTAAATAGAAATGCTAAATATGAACCATTTAAGTAATTTGTTTTTCACATGAAATCAATTGTATTTTACATATGATACTTGACATGTTTTTTTAATATCTTTAAATATTTAGATAGATAATTTCTTTAACAAGTCGATAATTATTATATTAAAATTTTGTGTTTGAAAATATAGTCCAAGATTAATAACCGGCCCTTTTCATTGAATTATTATTATCCAATAAATAGTATATAGTTTGGTTAGAAATGGTGAAAGGAAGTCATACATTCAATGCTTGAAATTTGAATAGGTGTAAACATCTCAATGTATATTCTAAGATATATATAAACAAAAGATTATATAAATAATTAGTTATATGTTAATAAATAAATGCACAAAAATACTATTGAGGATATTGGCCTAATAATAATGTTCTTGGGTTAATGTTGATTTATGATCATTAATCCTACGAGAGACTTGTAGTTAAAAAATATGAATGACATCCTTATTGTTTCAACTATTAGCATTTTACCATTATTAAGTTATCATTAGAGGATAATTTTATAATGATTCTTAATTAGATGTTTTAATACTTCAAAAATTTAGGGTCAACCTCCCCACTTAGGGTGTGCGAGATGGACTCCGCACACACAATCACTCTTGCGTCCCACACCCCACTCCTAGGAAACTTGTTTGTAACAACATTACACAAGAAACTAATTCGATGCATATAGTTTACATGCCATGTTCATGCATGGTTAGCAATCATTAGTAATTATATGTTATAGTTTTAAAAAATACTGTTGTGTTTTTTGCCTAGCATGCAGAATTTTGGGCATTACAAAATAATCCACTCGTCGAGGATGTTAATTTGATTAAACAATAGGCACTTTCAAAGGATATATATATGTTCAAATTATTATATAATATTATAATATAATATCATTTTTTATTCATAATTTATAATATTATAGTATATTTTATATATGATTTTGATTAAACCAATACAAAGGGTTCTTACAATCCAAATATTTTTAAGAATGACTTAGACATTATCAATACACCAATAAAAAGGCTTGATTTTTCCTAATTCTAATTTTAATCATAATCCTAATCCTAATTCTAACCCTAACCCTTATCCTAACCCTAACATTGATCATGATTTTAACGTTAACACCTATTCTAACCCTAACCTTAACCCTAACCCTAACCCTAACCATAACTCAAATTCTAATTCTAATACGAATCCTAATAGTAACCTTAGTTATAACCCTAATCTTACCCTAATTCTATTCTAGTCTTAACCCTTAACCTAAATTTTATCCCTAATCCTAACCCTAAACCAAAATCTATCACTAACCCTATCCCCAATTCTAACCCTAACTTTAATTGTAACCCTATTTTAATTCTTACTATAATTGTAATAGAAATGTAACCATGATGTTAACCCTAATGATAATCCTATTCCCACCCTAAATTGAACCCTTTAATTCTAATTGTAATCCTAAATCAATTCTATTCATTTGATGAATGAAGCTTTCCCACTATATCTGTTTGCTTCATTAATCATTCAATGCATAAAAACAGAATGTGAAGTTTTCTTATGTTTGATTTTTATAAATAGAAATATTTTTTTTATCTTAAATCTAATCCTAGTTCTATCCCAAATTGTAATATAATGAATCATATTAAATGCAAGATGATAAATTCAAGATAATTTATAAAAATAAATAAATATAAATGCAAAGTATACACTTTTATCCCTTACACCTACCAATATAAGGAGAAAATATACAAGAGACCATAGGAAGAATTTCCACCTATATAATTCAATGTCTTTTAGTGACCTTTCTTTTCTAATATTAGGTTGTGTATTGTAATAGTAGAGAATAAATCATAAAATCATCTCAAAAGAAATCCATTCTTTAAGATTTTGAACTCCTCTCAATTTTTTTCTGAAAATGGCCACCTCTAAGATTGAGAAACTTCTTTTAATTAATTTGTTTTTTAAAACAAGAAGCAAGAAAACAAGAAAGCAACACTCTTATTTAAAAATTACAGAGGAGTTCCAAATCCTTAAAAAATGGATTTGTACACAGTTTTTAAGTGATTTTATCATTTATTCTCTACTATATGAATTTGTTTAAATGGGTAAGTAATAAATTCTACTTTTTAAAATTGAGGAACTTCTTTTAATTGATTTTTTTATTAAAACAAGAAAAAACAAGAAGCAAAAAAGCCACATTCTTATTAAAAATTTAAGAATACTTCAAAATCCTAAAAATATGGATTTGTGGACAGTTTTTAAGGTGATTTTATCATTTATTCTCTACTATATGAATTTGTTTAAAATGGGTAACCTCATATCCCCATGCGGCTGCTTAGCTTATTTTGGCTAGCAATTAGTGCTCAACTTATTTAGGAGTTATTTGTGGAGCCGATGGCCCATGAATGCTTAGCTTTTTTGCTTATTTTTAAGCAACGAGCTTAAATTTGTATTAATAGTATTAATAATAAAGTTGCTGCTTATTTCCAGCCCCCCTTTTTTTCACAGCTTATTTTCAATTCCTAAACAGTAGTTGCTCCATTAAAATAGGAAAAGATTCCAAATTATCCTTTATCAAAAATAAAATTTATGCATGGGAATACCCCTCCTGCTTAAATATAAGGAGAAAATAGAGTTAAGCAGCCGCATGGGGACATGAGGTAAGTAATAAATTCTACTTTTAAAATTGAGGAACTTCTTTTAATTAATTTTTTTATTAAAACAAGAAGTGAAAAAGCAACATTCTTATTAAAAAAATTAAGAATACTTCAAAATCCTAAAAGTATGGATTTGTGGGCAGTTTTTAAGGTGATTTTATCATTTATTCTCTACTATATGAATTTGTTTAAATGGGTAAGTAATAAATTATAATTGATTTATAAGTTTTTTTTATCATGTAGATAGTTGAAGTTGTACAATTATTACAATAGAAAAAGTAATATTAGAAAATAAATGTCACTCAAAGATTCTTTATTGAGAAACTTCTTTTAATTAAAAATCTTATTAAAACAAGAAAAAACAAGAAGTCAGAAAGCAAACACTCTTATTAAAAAATCACAGAGGAGTTCAAAATCCTAAAAAATGAATTTATAATTTTATCATGTATTTTCTATTATATGAATTTGTTCAAACACATAAATAATAAATTATAGTTAATTTTTTTAAAATTATTAAAGAACTTTTTTTAATTAAAAATCTTATTTGAAAAAAAAAAAAACAACACTCTCACCTTCTATTTTGAAAATATTTAATCCAACTCCCCATTTAAACAAGAAAAACAAACCAAATCCATAAAATCAAAAAAATAAAAAGCAAAAACAAAAATCAAAAACAGTTTTTACTAATTATTACATCATCCTTTCCTATATAACACCACAGCACACTCTCATATGCATTACTAGTTTAACTCAGTATAACTCAGATTAAGAGAAATGGCAAATAAGAGAGTTAGTGTTGTCTCTATGCTGGCTGTTTTGTTACTGCTCTCAATAACTACAGCATCAACAGCCATACCTCTTATTCATCATTCAAGTCAGTATATACGTTTATGTTAATCTATTATTTTTTTGTTTATGTTAAAATGCCAAATTAATTCTTGAAGTTGATTGCAGGGATTGTTGCCTCTCATGATCCTGACTATTGTGTTGCTGGTACCGTCACCAATTGTAGTGACTGCGCAGCTAAGATAAAAGGTCCTTCTAAATGTTTGCCTGCTGCACAGCCTGGAACCTTCTACTGTTGTCAATGTAATGAGTGTTGAACAGAGATATATTAATAATGGCAGACAAATAGTTTCTCATAAATAATGTGGAGTTCACCACCAAGTTCGTGTTATTGTAATGCATGATTCCTTCAATAATAATATTTATTTTATTCGAAGAACTTTTGTCTGAAAAAGTTTTTGGTGTTTTAGAATTTTAGTATTTGTAGGAATTTTATTGTTTTCATGATTTTAAATCGTTTATTTATATGAAAAAGAATCTGATGAATTTGATTTTTTTTTAAATTAATTAAGTGAATAAATAGTTAGTTAATTAATGATAGATTTTTTTTTAATTTTATTGAATTTTTTGTAATTGTAATTGATTATGAACCATTTAATTAATATGATTTTTCCAATTTCAACTTCAGAGCTTCATTTTCAGTGCTCAGTTCTTCATATTTCTTGCTCAAATGTGTTCTTTCATCAGTAATCAATTCCACTTGAGTTTGTAGGGCTTCCACTCTCTTTGCATTGCTCTCAGAGAGATACATTAGATTCAATCTGTCATCTTCTACAGAGCTCAGTGTTTCATTATAATTTCCCAATTGTGCCTTCAAAAATTCACATTCACTGCACAATTCTACATATTTCTGGCTCAAAATTCCTCGTTCATTACTCATCAAATCAAGCTTTTTTTCCAGCCCTGCAACAGAGTCTTCAAATTTTGCCTTACAAGCTTCCCACAAGCTGGAATCTTCTCTCATCTGTGCATGCAATTTCTTATTCATATTGTTGCATTCTCTCAGTTTGTGTTCCAACTCATCTTTTTCATCTGTTAAATGGATGCACAGAAGATTATATTGTTGGGTCAATGTGCTTTTCTCATGCTCAAGACCTGCAACTTTGCTTTCCAAATCCGCCTTATTGGCAACCCACAAGCGCCCATCTTGTTCAATTTCTGTACTTAATTACCCAATCTTATCATTGCATTCATTCAACTTATTTCCTAATCTTTTATTTTCTTCTCGTAGCACATTACACAGTTCTTGGTGTTTATCGCTCAAAATCTTTGTTTTATCAAGTTCAATTTGTAGCCCTATAAGACTCTTTTCCAACTCATTTTTTTCTTATCCTGATTGAGACCATGAATCTTCATGCTTCTGGCTTAACATTCTCACTTCATTAAGCTCATTTTGCAGTTTCGTAACTGCAACTTCAAATTCTACCTTACAGGTATCCCACAAGTGCGCATCTTCAGCCATTTTTTCCTTTAGTTGTTTAGTTTCATTAATGGAGTGATTCAAATTATTTTCCAACTCAGTTTTTTCTCTATTTAATTCATTGCATGTGAATTGGTTATTGTGGGCCAGAATCTTTGTTTCATTAAGGTTTTTCTGCTGATTTATAATTGTACCTTCCAAACTCGCCTTACAAGTATCCCAAGAGCAACCATTTTCAGTCATTTTTGCATGTAATTCCTCATTCCTTCTATTCAACTCTTTCAACTGGTCTTCCAATTCCATTTTTTCATGTCTTAGGTGAATGCAGGTTTCTTCATGTTTCAGGCTCAACACTCTTGTTTCATTAAGCTCATTTTGCAGCCCTGCAGTTGTCACTTCCAACTGTCTTAGAATCCTGCAAGCACCCACCTTCAGACACTTTTGCCTTCAATTCTTCAGTCTCATCATTGTATTCTTTTGCCTTATTATTTTTCAACCCATCTATTTCTTTCTTTCGTTCATATGTTCATTCAGGCTTTTCAAATTTGTCACCTCATCACTTTTGCTAGCATCTACTGTTACTGATGTTTGTTGGCTAAGGCTCTGCAAATTTTTTGTACAATTACCTTTATTAGTTACCATATTACAATTTGCATTTCTTTAATTTGCCATTTACATTGTACCTGGTTGCCCTTTGCCCTTTTGCTTATTTCCCTTTCCCTTAGTCATATTTTTCTAACTCCTACAAAACCCAGTCAAACCACTTTGTTAATTTTCAAGACAAAAGATATCAATTAGAGCATCAGGTAAGTCAGAAAATTCACTGCTATGATAAATTCATCTCAGGGAAAATTCACCATCATGAATTACTTGTGGTGACTTTTCTATCACCGCAGTGAATTGTTGAGGTGAATTGTTGGCCGTGAATTTTCCTAGAACCATCAATTAATAGAGTTTGTAAACAGTTATCTGTATTTTGCACATTATTTTCATATTTTGATATACATTCACAATTAATGCAATTTTAGAACACATACCTAAATATGAAATTATGCACCAATTTTTTTTCAAAAAAGAGAGTTCTGCAAAAAAATGAAAGTCTACAAATTATCACTTCACCAACAAGTTAAATGGATTAATGGTTATCAACCAAAAAAAACATGAGTATATATGGTTCTCAAGTGCAGGTCTGAGAGAAGGGTTGTGTCCCTCTGATTCCTTCACACATTTTTTTTTAGTAATTAAAATTTATAAGATCTATAATTATTTTTAATTGTCTTTAATTGTGAATAGCATATTAGAAAATATTTTTTAAATAAATAATACACAACATTATATTAGGAGGTTACCTACTAGAAATTGAATAGAGGAGAAGAAATACAAGAAATTTTTAGAAAAAAAAATAAGATGATAACAACTCTTAAACTCTTATACTATATTCAATAAAAAATATTAAAAGAAAAATAAAATTATTTTATGGGCATTATTATTCAATTTTAAATTATTCGTCTCAAAATGATATTTTTATTATAATATATAATATTGTATGGTATCATATGTTTTTTAAAAGTTAAGCAGCATTTACAGGGTGTTGTACCCTTTACACAGACAACAGCTGATAGACAGCTGTAGAAACCCAAATAAATTAAACAAACCCATAAACATAGGGGTCAAGGCTGGCTCCATGAGTCTGGGGCCAAGAAGCAACAACAAAACCAAGGGGGGCCAGGTAAACGCCACCAGACCTGGGCCGAGAAGCAGCAATAGGGGCTTTCTTCTTCCGAAGGACAACCAACCAAGGAGGCCCGAAGTCAAGAACCACTAGGGAAAGGAGCGGCTCCACCCCAGATACCACAGGAGAACCACCAAGCAAAGCAGGTGGAGCACACAAACACAAAACATCCAAAGGGACAACAAAGGTATCCGACAGAGAGTGGATAGAGACAATAGCATTAGTAGCACAAACCAGCATAGATTTACCAACGTCAGCGGACTGGATAGGCACAGTCTTACCAGCATCACCAGAACGCTCCAAAAGATGATCCATGGAAGGTAAGTCCGATAGAGGATCAGAAGTATGTTCATCAACCCCCAACAAAGAAGCAACCGAAGGAGAGCCCACCATGAGGTGATCCAAGAGAGCATCCTTCCACCAAGTGCAACGCCCTTGCAACGGGCATGAGGATAGGCAGAGGCTAGATGACCCACCGAAAAACACCTCCGACACGGAAAGGGGAGACCCTCATAGTCAAGGAGCTACTTCCACAGTCTGTCCTCCACCAGCAAAACAACATCCCCATGGAGAGGCTTGGAGATGTCAAGATCAACTAGCATCCGAGCGACTGTCATATGCTCAAACTCCCTAGTTATTGAATCCACCATTAGGAAATGACCAATGGTATTGCCAATGGCCTCGAAGCATAATTCCTCCCAAAACTGCAGAGGAAGGTTTGGCAGACAGACCCAGACAGGTCTGGTGTTCAACGGCTCCATAAGGGGGTTGAAAGAATGAGACCAAGGCCTCATGGCCAGAGAATGAATACCCCACATCCACCCTCTATCCAAAACATAGTCTCGTTCAAGCGAGGAGCCAAAGGTTGTGATAAAGAAGCTCCTAGCGCTAGGGTAGAGTTCGATTTCCCCAGCAACCAAGGGCTTCCAAGAAGCTGCAACCCAATCGTGGAGATCCGGGAGGGATGGCCACATGCCATTGAATCGGCAGACCACCCATGTTTTCAAATAATACTCTTCATTTTCAATGATCTCCAGACCACACACTACCACTGGGGTGTCTCGGGCATAGAGTAGAGATCTATGAGAAGGAGGTCGAGCACCCACCCGAGCAACATCAGAAAAGGATTTAACCTTCCCTACAGAACACCCAGCAATAGGAGGACAAGAGGTAGGAGCAGAGCCCCCAATCTTGTCAACACTAGTCGCACCCACTCGAGCAGCATTAGAAAAGGAATTTACCTTCCTCGCAGGACACCCAGCAGTAGCAGGACAAGAGAGATCGGGGGCACCACAAGGTACAGAGGCAGCCAGGGGCGCCGAAGAGGCCTGAACCAATGCAAAGAGAGCTAGAGCATGGCGCGGGGAGGACGAGGGACACCACGGGAAATGGAGTCGTCCCCCAACCACAACCCCATCATCCATGGAATCCACAACATTACAGGCCCATTTATTAAAAATTTAAAAGAAAAGAAATAAATTAAAAAATAGTAGAAAATGTTTATATGCATTTATCATTATATTATTTAAGCATTAGTTTTTTAACCAATGTTTTTCACATGGATTAATATTTTTTTAAATATTTTTGTGTTATCAAAAATATTAATTATTAAATCATGTTTTCATAAAATTAGTATACATTTTTTTAATTATTTAATGATTAATTTTGGCTTTAAAAAAATCATTGTGAGCATTAACATTTTTTGAAGTTTGGGAAATATATATTAAAAAATGTTAATTCATTGAATTCCTTGTGGTGAATTGTTTTGTTACCTAGTTGACATCCAAAAAATTTAAACTAATTTTGATTTTGCTTTGAAAAAATATAAAGTTATTTAATTATGTTTTAATGAAATTTAATATATTATTAAATAATTTATAATATAGATTATTTTATAAATAAAATAAATAAATTTAAATGATTTTTTTGAATATTTAAGCTTTAAATTATTTTTTTAATCTTTTTGTATTTTAATTTTTTAATTTTTATTATAAATTATAATTAAAGTTAAAATAAAGATATATCTTTTATAATTTTTGTTTTTCTCTAAATTTTAAGTTAGAAAGTTTTATTAACTATAAGTATTTTTCACTTACTATTTCTAAGAATCAACAAAAAGCTTGACAATATATAATTAGCAAGTTCAGATCTTGAGAGAAGGGTTGTGACCCTCTCATTGAAAATTAATTCTTTCACACAATCTTTTATACAAATTAAAATTGATAAGACCTATAATTATTTTAATTGTGAATAGTACATTAGAAATTGCCTATAAAGAAAGATAGACAAATAATATACAACATTATATTTAGACAACAAGAGGAAGGTGATAGTTGTCTTTGGTTAGAAATTGAACCCTAATATAGGAAGAAACAACATAGACCAATAGGAAGAAATACAAGAGAATTTTTTAAAAAATAAAAATAAAGTTTTTAATTGAATAGGCAACACTTGACTCATTGAGCATGCACACTTTTAATCTCCCCCTTGAGGATCAACAAGGGTGACTATTAATTGATGTCTCAAAGCTACAAAACTAGCTTTGAGAAGAGACTTGATGAAGATATCATTTAGTTGCTCAAATTGAGATAAGACTATAATTCCACTTACCCATCTTAAACTAAATATCACATGAAATGATGTTGAAGCTCTATGTATAACAATCTAGCATAAAACATTGTAATACACCCCAAGTTGAAACACCCACCAAGACAAAACTTAATAGAACAATTTTTTATTTTTGAAATGACCACAAAATCTACTAAGATGCAATAATAATGTGCTTCAACTTGCAAAAAAACATGCACAAAAGTGTCATGTGAAACACTGTGATACAAGGAAAATGAAAAAAAGGAAAACCTCACCATTGCACAAGCAAGGTAGCACCAAAATAAGACTTAGCAATGACAAGATAAAACCACCACACTGAACCCACATGAGGGGAGATGAAACCTAAATGATGATTGAGTAAAAATCCATGATTGTGTTCTCTCACAACATGACACAAGGGTAGGATGATAAAATCATCAACCTCCAAGACACACTTAACAACTCTTACAACACCCACAAAAAAATACATAGATGGTAGAACGATTAGGAGTTAATACCACTCAATTAGACACACATGTAACCACTAGTTTCCAAAACAAGGTGTAAGATGAGGAAAAATTCACCTCCAATCCACTCAACCACAACCTTATCCAACATCTAAACACAAGGACCAACCTTGATGAGAGGTTACCTAATTAGGAGATACAAACCCTCCACCAACTAGAATGATGTGAGTTGTTTGTAAGAAACAACACACTTCATAGAGAAAGGAGAATCCATACAAATTTTCATATGGAACTTGAAAATGAATTGAGAGCATGGGAAGACTCTCAAGGCTCGAGGGGACAACTTTCTTACACAAAGTTTTCCCAAAAAATATATGAAAAACTCAATTAGATAACAAAACAACAAAATAGGGCACAAAAATACACTAGAACCAAAAGAGAACTCAAGTGAAAGTGCTCCAATGTCTAGGGATGGTGCTAAAGTTCCAATATAGCATTAGAGTCATGTTTTGGCATTGGAGTCCCTGTTAGGAATTGGATTCATGTTCTAGTGTTGGAGTCTTTACCAATGAGCATACCCAAGCTAGGGCTTGGTGTTAGGACACACTAGACACTTTGGAACTACAAGGGAGTAGTCATTATGAAAGAAAGAATCTAAAATATTAAAACAACCATGAAGGTCCTAGACACCTAATGTTGCCTCACACAATCCCATGAAGAACACTCATAATGGCTAGGGAGACAACAAGGGACTTCCACAAAAGTTCAACCACACTAGGGGTGAAGGGAAAGGTGTACCACACTTCTCAATCCTATGAAGACCACTTGGAGAGATCTAAATGGCCTTTGGATGAGGTGGTTCTCAATGACACACTATACACACACAACATGAAAGATTCCTAGAGATTCAATCATCAATTCCATGTTTTATAAACCAAAATTTTATTTTAAAACCCAAATGAAAGATGCTATAAGATCATTTTCTCAAAATAAAATAAAAATATTAGCAAGCATTCAAGATAGCGTGTGTGTAGGGCTCACACATAGAGTTGCATATCAACAATTCTAACATAAATTCCACTTAGTGACACCATTACATTTTATCCACTAGGTGTGACAACCTTAATTTAGAACCTTATATTTTTGTGTAATGTTTTGAAAATTTAAACATCATTTTATTACAATCATGATAATTAAATGAGTAAACTAACATCAAGAAACAACAATGCATAGTAATTTCCAATAATATAATGTTTCACCATTCATGCATACAAGTTATCCACAATAATATAGTAGATTCTAACATAATGACCAATTGAAAATTAACTGCTCATAATACTTAAAGCATACCTTAAGTGTTTTTCAAAGGTCATGTAGACTCATTTTTCTCATCTTTCCATGATTCGCATTGGGGTGCAATATGATCCCAACCAAAGTGGATTCAATCAGGCTATCCAACTCATCCAAGTGGATTATGTAGCTTGTGGAGAGAGTAGACAATCAAAGAAACCTACAATTCATTGGTCAACTTCCTAATGATCATTCATTCAAGGTGTTACGTACCTTGATGAACTAAAATGTCATTTATCCCATTTATTTATGCCAAATCTATACTAAGAGGGTGGTCCAACTGTTACCTACCTATTCTTCTTTAGAAAATCTCTTTTCCCTATAGTCCATTGGACGGCTAAGAAAACAAGGTCATTCATCCCTTACATTTTGATGACCTTATGGATCACATGCCACTAGAAAAAAACCATCCAATTCTCTAGCATACACTGGAAATCCATTTCAAACATTCCATTGGCCCTAAGGCCCACATGCTCCTAGCAGAATCCATCTAGACCAAACTAGAGAAACACAAGGTACCAATCACCTACATGTTGTTGGCACCAAATCCTACATGTTACTAATAGAATCCATACCAATATCTATGTGGTATAGCTAACACTCCTTTGGCATAGTACACTTCTTGACTACAATCAACCTTGAGCATTGATAAGCTTATCTTTAAGTCGGTAATAGTATTTTCTCATTAGTGATCACCTCATATGGAGAGGAGTGTCCTACATATGAGAGGTATAAAGCCTCTTTTTATGCCCTCATAGGGTCCTTGATCCATCTATATCCATAAAATTTAGAACCTATACCTAACTTAGCTCACTATAATTGGAAAGGATATTTTTAATTCCAAAATAAGTAGAATGAATTCCAACCTACACTAAGGCTCCACTATTCATTTTGGCCTTGATATGGTGAGGTTAATTTGATGATTTAATCATTCCCAGATTTTACCCAACTAAGGAACAACTAAGAGGTTTTTGAGCCAGTGTAGGATCATGGGGGTCCCAAACTAGGCCCTTAAGTGGCAATAAAATTTAGAAAAATAGAGTTAGGCCACCTAGCATAAAGATTTGAATTATTTATTAGCATAATTTAAAAAATATGTAAGAAAAAAATTTGTAGTTCAAATTGAATGTAGTTACTAAAATACTAGTCCTTTTTGGGCAAAATTAAATCTATTTGTTGAAAATTTAAAATTTCAATGCAGTAGTACTAAATTTTCAAAAAAATAAAAAGCAGGTGCATGTCTGACCAACCTAATTACAAGCAATTTTTTTTTAAAACTTTCAATATAAGTAGAGGACACATGCCTGGATGTGCCACATTTTTTTGTAATTTTTTTGAAAGTAAATAATTAGTTATGATTTTTTTATTAAATTTTTAAAAGAATATTAAAACTTGTTTTTCTGACCACCATAACTTGGTCAAAAATTTATGAAATTCTTTTTTTCTTTTTTTTAAAGAAATTATAGTATGGGAAACATAGAATGTGTCACGTCTTTTGGATTCAAAAAATATTAAAGCATTTAAGAATTATAGATGTTTTTCAATTAGGACTTTAGTTAGAATGCATGTAGAAAATCAATAATAATTATTTATTTAATTCCAAATAACACATATCTTATATTGGCAGAAAGCTAAAAGTTTTCTCAATAAAGCTTTTCATTTTATCAAATTCGGATTAAAAAAAGGTCATCAGCCATGTTTTTGTCATGTCACCACTTTTTAGACCCCCATGATCCTACACACCCTTCCAATCATGCCTAGGAAAGTTTGGTAAGGTAGAAAACTCACTACTCACTCAATTATGATTTATTGCTTCCTTCCCCATGGGCTAATAGAATAAATCAATTGCTCTAGGTTAATACGTCACTAGTTTATCATCATGAATGTGTTTGAAGATAGAATCTATTGTCCTAATGACCCCCATTGAAGATAGAGCTATTTAAACCCTCCATTATTAGTTTGAAAAGGAATTATATAGTCTACCCTGAAGTAGTTTTAGCTACATATTTAAGATTGTTAATTTTTCTTACCTAATTTCTTTCTAGATCAACCCTCATTCTAGCTTCTAAAAAAATATACATATATATATATATATATATATATATATATATATATATATATATATATATATATAGAGAGAGAGAGAGAGAGAGAGAGAGATTTATCGACCTATCAATACTATTACAAATAATAATAGAATATTATCTCATATCATATTTCTTTGCAACAATAATGTCTCAATTAAAACATTACAATAATATACTAAACGATGCTCAATTTTATTCCTTTCTTAATAAAAGGAAGAAAATTGTCGTTGCTTATGGTTTAGGACATAAAATAACAATCTTCTTCACTCATTCAAGGAAGCCCTAGAGATCTCAATCCAAGAATAAAGTAGGGGAAAGAGATGATCTTGCAATAGGGTTGTCCTAGGGTATGATTAATGATCAAAGAGGGGCTCACCACCAAGCTAGGGCTTGGAAAGACAAGATATGTGAATGACATGAAAAACCTAAGTATATGACCTAGAGAATGAAACTAAAATACAAAATGACAAACTGAGAATGAACAAAGGTGCAACTAGAGGAAAGATGTGATTAAAATAAGCTCCAAAACCCTAAAATCCTTACTCTCAATGCTAATTGGGACTCATACGCCAATTGTGGCATATGTATCCTAGGTGGATCGTGAAGAGCTGAAAATTTGGAATTTTGAGTTGTAGACTAAAAGGAACAAAACCCAAAATTGTTCCTTCAAACCCAAACAGGGACTCATATGCACAAACTGTCACGAAGTGTCCCAAGAGAAAAATCTTGAACTGAAACTTTGCAATCCTCTAAAGATGGATCAAATAAGCACTTTCCCATTGATTTCAAGAAAATTGGATGGATATTTCTCCCTAGATCTGAGTTTTTGTGAGTCTTGACAACTTTGGCAAAATTTACAACTTTATCAGTTTGGTACTTTTCAAGGCTTCAAATCCACTTTTCTTCAATCTATAAATCTGCAATCACACATTAAAGAGAGGAAAACTTGTTGATTGTTAGGAAATGGGGGTTTTCCTTGGTCAAACGCCTTTTAGGTAATTAAACCTAATGATGGAATAATGAAATAGAAGCATGAAATATGAAATATGCAATGGTGATACCTTGAATGATGTCTTGAGATGTAATTCAAAAATCTAACATGAAGTGGCCATGTAGAGTGTAGATATTGATCTTGAATTGGATATGAAACAATGATTGACTTGGATATTGGATGCTACATCCTAACACTAGCTCAACAACATGCTTGATGCACCATTTATTTGACATGATGATGGATCTTGAATTGTTGCAACAAATGATGAATAAATCTGCCTTGAATTCCTTATAAATTATCTTGAAGACTCTAGAATGCTCTTGTGAAGTCCTAGGATTTTTGCATATGGTTGCTTAGTTTGCTTGAAAACTTCTAGGTGAGAATAAGTGAAATAACCTCCTATGTATACTTGTTTATGTGTAATGTCCCTAATTTAGCCCTACACTCTTCATTTGGATTTAGCCTATTTTGGAAACTCCTAGGTTAAGCAATATTGAAAAATTAGGGTTTCCACTTTTATAGGAACTTTTACATGCAATTTTGATGGTTTGCATGTGAGAGTTTTCAATGCATTTCTAGTGGAGCTTTCTAGGTTTTTGGAGAGCTTCGAGATGAGGTAACATGCATGCTAAGAAAATGACATGCAATTTTAGCAAGTACCTTGAATGCAGGAAAGGTTTCTAGGTTTTTTCTAGGTTTTCAAAGATCTCCAGGGTGGTGTGCCATGCATATGAATCTAACAACCTTTTCGAGCACTTACTCTTTATAGTAAATCATGATGGCCACCTGATTTATGTTTAGAAGGCATTTGGGAACACTTACTATTTTTAGTAAGTCATGATTACTTCTATGTTGGTGTTCAGTTGAAGTTTTACAAACTTACTATTTATAGAAATTTGCTATTTTTGGTAAGTCTATTTATAACAACATCATTCTAGTAGCAACTCAATCATTTGTAGTTCACATTTCTATTTTGGGCAGTGTGGCTGATCAATTTGGCCTTTTTGTTGAATTTGAAGTGAACTTACTTAGTTTTGGCATTTTCTATTTTTAGTAATTCTATTTGTGGCAGTGGCATCATCATTAGCTTGGTTCAGCTCAGCTAACGTCAGTTTTATATTTTTAGCAATTCATCAGTTGTAGTTTGGGCATTGCTCCTGGCTACCTCCTTGGACTAAGTTCCATACTTAGTTAATTTTTATGTTTTAAAGTTGTACCCCCACACCTAGGCTTAATGAATTCAAGTCATTTTAAAGAAGGGGTCATAAGGGGGTTGACCACTTTGAGCATTTAATGTTTATTTAAAATGTTTTATTGTTGCAACTTTAAAGTGGACGCCTAGAAGGAGATGATTAATTTTTTACTAATTCAAATAAAATGTTTATGGAGAGGTGGCATCTCTTGGAGGTAATTGAATATTTTCTTGAAGAAGAGTTACATATTGCTTGGTTTTATTTTTGAGGGCTATAAAGGAAGGCTTTGCTTTGAGCTGATTATGCTTAAATTTTATGGTAAAGTTAGGACTGAATCGAGAACCTAGCTAAGGGGAAGTTTAGCAAGTGTACCATCCTTCGGGCCTGAAACTATGACTACCTCGGTGGTTGATTGGGATTGTGCTTCACACAGAAGTGTAGATTGGACATATTTTTTGAAGAACTTATAAATAGGTTGTTGTTGTATAATATGTTTATCACTACTGTTAGACATCATGGCTGAAGTGGATTTCTATTAGTAGCTTTGCCATCAATTTTATTCTCATTTTGGATATTAGTTCATGTTGTTCTACTGTTAAGGGTGCCTATAATTACAAGTTTTTAAAATTTATTATAGAGAATTAAATTTTTAGCAATAGGTTGATCTCCTTGGAAGGGCCACCCCTCTTGATTGTTGCATTGGAATTCATGCCATTTGTTATTGTTGTGTTTGGATCGAATTTCTTCTTGTATTTTGGACGCCTTGCTTCTAGTTATTGTTTGAATGTGATTTGGAGGCATTCTAAGTTGTACCAGAGGAGATACGTCCATTCTGGTGATATTCTACCTTGCTCTAGTCTGATTTTTTGTATTCACTAGTTCTGATCAGACTTGTTAGTTTTTGATATAATGTTGGTTTGAGCTTCGTTTATATATCATTATGGAAATGTAAGTGTTAGATATTAATTACTCTAACTCACTATGGATTTGGGGAGCATATCTATTGTTATTTGCAACCAAAACTCATTTTTATAAAGTTGGTTTAGTAGTACTAATAGGTCTTTGTTTATTTTTGCAAATTATATGTTTTGTATACACTCCCATGAAGAAGTGGTTGAGTTAAATAATCTTTCTTTCACTCTTGTTAATTTCCCCCACAAAATAAGTGATAGAGTGGAAAATATTCCCCCTGCTGAATAAGTGGTAGTGTGGATTTTCATGGTTAGTTATCTGCTTATTTGCATTTAGTTTCATTCATGGTCAACTAACCACCTACAATTACTTTGTTATTCTTTCCAGTTGCTAACGATCCTCAAAATCATATGCTATCACCTCACTCACATTGGGATCTTGGTAAACATTCTTGGTGAGGTTTATTTTATAATTTGGTTTACTTTTGGAGCTAATGCTAATTAGTGGTCTTGTGCTAGTTTTATTTTGATAAAACTAAAAAAAAATTAAGGGGGAACATTACATTATGCCAAATCTCTTGAAATTACAACACTACAATTCGAAATCAGATCTAGGAAGATAAAATCCCACCAATAATTTGAATTAAATTTAATTTTGGGTCATAGGGGACTCATATGTTAGTAGTGGTGTATGAGTCCCATTAGGCTTAACTATGGGACACATTTTTCAAAAATTCTTAGATTATGTACAATTAGGATCGGGGCCCCGAAACCTAGGTGGGACTCATATGCTCAAGGTGGTGTATGAGTCTTAGATCACTAAATATAGGCCACACAACCTAAAAAGACATGAATTATGATTGGATATTTCTATGTCGGGATTATCCTTGAAAATGTGCATTAATTAAGGCTTGTGGGTGTAAAATAAGGCCAATTAAGGCATAAAGAAGCCCAATTAATAATGAAAATCCTATATTAGTGTGAAAGTGTGATACAACACTTTACAACACCCTAAACAAGGTGCAATTGACTTTATCTAGTTTACAAGGGTCCAAGACCTAATGTGAATGCGTTAAACACATTACAACACTAAATCAAGGTAAAATTAGGTCAATTTAGGTTAAAAGGGCCCTAAATCCAATGTGAATGTGTAAAACACATTACAACACTAGATCTATAATGCCTCGCTAAGGGACTCGATGGATTAACACAAAAGACCTCAAACATCAAGCCAATAATTATTTTTTTTAAAGAAACTAAAGTGACACAGCTAATGCAACTCAACAATTTCACATGGATAACAAAATTACATTAACATCATATATCATAATCATATTATGACCTAAAAGTAACATTAATCATAGCCCACTACACAATATCTACCATGGTCCCCTAACGTCACTACTACGACACATCAAAAATAACTAAACCTATAGAAAGACATATGATATGCTAAGAACCCATCTAGTCAATTTTTTGAATGTAAATGAAATCTCATACAATAAATTACATATGATAACATAATTGTAATTAAACCTCATCTAAAACTATGTGGATACTAACCTAATCCTAGTCAATTCCATGAAATAGATACACAAATATATATCTCACCTACTACTAAATTAAGCTCATATGCATCATAAATGCAATATTCTTATGTTAACCTTTCCATTACATAATAAACTACAATATATATATATATATATATATATATATATATATATATATATATATATATATATATTCAAGATTACATCAATTCATTTATTTTTCCTTTACAAGAATGATACAATGTACAAGATTCATTAATCTAAGAGGTACATATTAGACTACCATTTTCTTAAAAATGTCATATGTACCATAAAATCAACCTAGGAATGAAGTGGAAGGAAAGACTCCATGTTTCACATGAACTGTACCACCTAAACCCTAATGGATGGTTGGAAAATACCACCCTACGATGTGGAAACTTGAGGCCCACTCCCTCCATGCTAGGAGACAACACTAGGCCCCACACACAAGCAAGCAATAGAAACAAGTGGCTGACATTAAAATCCAAAGGAGACTACCTAAAACCAAGAATCAACCAAAAATCACAAGGACTTTCAGATACTTCCAGAGGCCCAACACATAACACAAATAGATAGGAAACCCAAAAGCTAATAATTATACCACAACACATACAATGAATCACATTACATTATTTGCACAATCTTATAACATGATAACCAACTTTTAATTTCTCTTTCTCAGTAGATCATAATCAAGACCAACAATGCATATCCTTGGTATAATTGATCCTTACACAAAACACAAGACCCAGCACAAGATTTCACAAATAGAGAAGGATTATCAACATACATATAGTAGAACATTCAAGAATAAATGATACAACACAATACAGATCAAATCATAGAGCTATATCCTCCTATACAACCTTTGGAGCTAAACTAATTCCCCCTTGACAACAGTAAATCTGCCAACCATAAAATAGTCATATCAACTTGAAATCCAAATATGTTAAAAACCCATTTCAGATTTGGCCTTTGACTATGCATAAATGAGAGAATAATTTACCAAAAATAGCTCAAAAGTTTACAAAATGTGAAACAAAAAATGGCTCCTTTAAAAACCCTCTTTTTGGCATACCCGATTACACTCAAACATGAAAATGAGAAAACACAGCATATAAAAGAATTTAATAACTTGAAAGAAACAATTAAAAACATTAAAATAACATATTCTATAGCATCCATATAGATCTCAATGAATTTAAAACACACATCATAAATTAAGTACATAACCTACCTCAAAACATGAAAAATTTGAATGCAAGATGCTAAAAATTGAAGAAGCTTTCCAATCCCGAATTATTTAATCCAAAGCATGATCAGAGATTAGATTCCACAAAAAATATAAGAAAATCCATTCCCCTCAAATCATAATTGAATTCCAAATCAATCTCCTCTAAATTTTGATTCAAAACCAGTCCAAATTTCCCAAAAATAAACCTTTGAAAAATTACTTCAAAACAATGTAGAATCTTTCCATTTTCTCTCCATTATTAAACCACCCAAAAATAACTTCAAACTCCTCTAAATTCCATGCCCAAAAGAAAGTGAAAACCTGATTTCCCAATTTTTCCCATAAATAAAACAAAAAAAAAAAGTAACTTTTTTTTCTTTTTCCCCAAAAGACTCTTCTTTTCCAAAACAAAACAAGGAAATAAAATCTCTCATAAAGTAAAATATTAAAATATAAAATCAAAGCACCTATCCTCATCCTACTAATGAAATAATTAAAATAAAATAAATAATCAAATTAACTCACATAATTAACTCATTTGTTTAGGGTTTCCCACCAAATAAATTCAAAATATTATAAAAGATAAAAGAACCTCCTTAAAATAGCCACTCCACCAAAATAGTAAATGAAAACACAAATATAACATATTCTTACACATTAATATTTAAATATTTACTAATATATATATTAATATTTAATAAATAACATTAGAATATGTTAATATTTATAACCTTATTTTCATAAAACATAATTAACATATAATCATAATAATATTAATAACCAATATTCACTCACACTAAAGAATAACCATAACAATATAATACATATATAATAACATTAAATCACTCTTTAAAACCCACATGACAACTATAGTTACCAGCAACATAACAACCTAGAAGCTAACTTCACTTAAATAGGTCATATCAGAGACTAAACATAAACCACAAAATAACTTCTTACATGAAAGAGATATTCACATCAAAGCATAAATAATAAGAATGATCACAATAGTGACTGACCTGAATTACCAAAGGACTTAGCACCATTTGAAATGCATACATACTCAAACCTAGACATTAGAGTCACACAATCACATAACCCAACATAAACATTCACACAAGTGCAGCACTCTAACCATAGTGTATAGGAGATCGGGCATTGTCCCATGACAACCAAGAAAGGTGGTCACACATTGCATCAACTATCCCTAAATGGGGACAATGGCTAGGATTAGGGTAAAAATTGGGCCTAGATGTTATCTCCTCAACAACCATTGGGATTAGAGTCATGCTTAGACCTGCTAATTCAGGTGGAGACGTAGCCTAGTACCTGTTCACTCAAACATACAAATTAGAGAACATGTGCATAATAGTTGAAGCACTAGGAAAAGAACTCTAGCAATCGTATCTCATTCACATATGTCCCCCATACTTCCAATGGTAAAATTCCTTCCTTTCCACTTATCCTAAAAAACATACTACTACGTCACTTAACTATCCAACTAAATCTTTGCACAACAACAATAGCATAACAATATGCATCATACTCACAAAATTACAAATAGAAACTCATGTTCCATCTGCAACTGCACTTGAACACAAGTCAACTTACCTCTTCATGATAATAAATATAATCATAATCAAAATCATAATATCATATCATCATGATAAGAATATGTCAAAATCATATTAAAATCCTAAAGATAACCAAAACACTTCCATAGCATAAATATGCCCATAGCTTGCATCCTAGTAACAATCATGTTTGAATACACGCATGTCACGATAAACCTATCCTTAAACATATATAATAAGTCTTATCCTAAACTTCCCACATGGCCCATTCATTCATAATATACAACATCAACTGCTTAACATCATTAGCACATACCTTTAAATACCCTTATTATTTTACATTCCTCTCCAAGTTCTAAAGCCAAACTATTTTCACATCCATGATGAGAATGGAAGGGAACTACATTCTCCACCCCTAAAACTTGACTTACTCCTAGAAGTCACAAACTAGGGTAGAAACATAACACATTAGTACCAAAATTTCTCTACTCTAGAATTGATGTACATCCTCTTTCTGAATCTTTTCAATTAAAATCACTATCTGGCTACACATTTGAAAGTAATATATTCCTAACCACCTTTATTTAGAAATCCATACATCTTTTACAGTATGATACTTGATTTTACACTAAAAAATATAGCAGGTACTCCAATTAACATAATTTTCCATTCCCAAACCAAAAATCTCCATAATCTCATACAAGGAAAAAACATCAAATGATTTATTGATATTCAAAAATACACACAATCTCATGTTTCAAAAACATATTCAAATTACAATTTATGATTTTCAATAACATCCACTCCATTTAATACCACAAATTCACAACTCACTCACATTTAAGATAGCATGGTTATCCCTCTTTTACATCAAGCAACAAAATATATGAAATATACATCTAACACATACATACACAATCACATCACCAGGAAGTGCACAACACAAGGCTACACAAGGGTCCATCTAGACACTAGAAAGCAACATACTAATCCATGATACATAATCCATGAGCCAAGAGCCAATATCCATCTCACATTATCCATACCTCGCACTCAGTGGCTTGATGTTGTTACAACACACACACGTAGTGAGACCATCCAAACAACACCTACCTCTTGTTGTATAAGGTGGTTAGCCTCAAAGAGATAGTCATCACACATAGGTGGGTAGTGGGTCCTAGTTATATAACAGCCTAACATACCCCCATCCTCAAGGTTCCCTGTGTTTGGCTCCTCATATACACACACCAAGTCTACCTCATACGTTATGGAGAGGAATCCCAATACGACACATGGACGACATCTAAAACAATAAGGATAAACTAGTTTATCCACCAAAGTCATAAAGAAGAAAAAATAAAAATTCAATTTCAATGATAAAGTAATAAATGCACATAATTTCAACACTAAATCAAATGTAACCACGAGGGCTATGAGAAAATAAGATCACAAGGTGTGGCTAAACCATCACAATCAAATATAAACAAGGTGTCAACCTTCACAATCAACATAAAATCATCAATAACCATAAAGAAAGTGTACAATATTCAAAATTGTAGTGTACAACGCTACGTGACTAGATACTAACCACTAAACGGGGAAGAAGGGAACAACATCAGGCTATAGAAGTAGCCCTCATGTGGTGTGGAGTGAGCACGCCATCCACATGGCTTAGAGTGTACTCCTTAGCTACACGCTACATCATTTCATCACATGACATGGGCTACTGAAGTGGCCCACACACTCCTTGGCTGCTCGCATGGGATTTGCACCTTGACCCCCATCCCGCATTGTATCTCAATGTGACATGGTCATACGCTAGCTAGAGAAGGAACACATTGGTCGTATACCACATGGTAATTTTTTTGTGGCTCCACGAAAGTAGGAATGCACAGAACACACCCCACATAGCGACACCTTGTGGAGAAGGCACACGCAAGTACTCATCATAGCCAGAGGTATACATGGCTAGGACATACCCATATGCTAACCAGCCCAAACACTTTTGAAAGAAAAGATAAGTATCCCTCCACAAGTGTGTGAGGCCCCCTTACGCTCATCACACAAGTAGGCTATCATAACACGTTCTCATATTGCACCTTCACATTTCTATGCATGTGGAATCATGTCCTCAAGCTCAACTTGCTACCATCAGCAACACGACATCATCACCAACATTGTTTCAGAACATCAATGGGGTGTGGTATCGTATCCATTGCATCATGTCGGAACACGTGTTACAGATACAGTATATATAATGCATATATGAGTATATCAATATGGGACTACTCAAGCTTCACCTCTCATATGGATGAGGTTGACTCACTAATGCCAACTCAACATCCCTACAGAAGGCCAGGCATATACTAACAAACCAATTTTGTTGTACTCAAAACTGTGGGGATTAGGCTAGCACATATGGATCAAGTACCTCGATCCATCATAAGGGGAAGTAGTGAGTATGTTTCCTCGGGATCGGTTGAGCTAAGACTACTCTATGCCACAATATGCATACGCTGCACACTCCACCCAGGGAAATTTTTGGCTGCTACTACCCCTTCACGGATTGAGGGGCTAGAGAACCAAAAGAAAAGAATCTGTGTAACTATCTTTTGGCTACTCTTATATTTATAAATTTCAACCACACGTGGGTTGGCCTTCAATCAGGTAACAAACATACAAGCACACATAATGGTATGGTTAATCCCATATTAACAAATACAACATATTCCCCATAGACGAGTACACAATATCACCATCCCATGGGCACACAAAGCAAGTACGGGGTATTCACAACACTCAACCAATGCATAGTTATTGGTTTCTCACATTTATAGGGGGTACAATGACATACACAGTTCCATTACTTCTCAAGGATCACATACCATGAGTACACTTATTTCCATAACCAATGTGATTCATATCAATACATATATCCATAACCCTTTATCATTTATTCTTTCACTATACTCTTTTCCATAAATCAAATGATGCTAAATGTCAACGTCAAGATCATCATGATCACTTAACAACTCCACTTAACAAATTCAAATTCACTATTATTTATTTGGTATAACATTCTATACTCATAACATATGCATATGCAAACTAACTTTTATTCCAGACAATAAGAATTTTACATAAGCACCATGAATTTCTAAATGCAACCAAGAATCATTAATACTTTCACATCCACATTCATGCATCCAGAGTTCAAAAAATTATACACAAGTTCTATATTCGTAAAAGAACAATAATGATCCTCTACTTAACTCTCACTACTTCATGTAAGCCTTTCCTAAACACAAACAAATCTTACTTCATCACAAGTTCTTCAAATTTTCACAGAACAAAAGGATTCACATATTTTTTTACAAAACACAATCCCACATTATCTCAAACTTTATCCCGGGCTAGTACAAGTAACACTAAATATTTACATAGTGATAATGCCTACTCAAACATCCATATCCCATACCTAAGCTTAATTACTTCAAATGTTACCCCCTCATAACAATTCAACATGCAAGACATCCAATGCATAAATATTTTCTATTTATACAATAGTAAGAAAGGAGGACATTACATCATAGGTTTCAGCTACACATAGCAAACAAGATGTTCAAATACCAATATGGTCATCATAATTTCTCAAAATAGAAACCTAGTTCAATGCACTAGCATCTTATTTATTCCACCAAAGTAGCCCTTTCCAATAAAAAAAAATATCACATCACATAAAGAAAAACTTAATCACATAATTTTACTTCCAAGTGCATAGATTAAATACCTAGCAACTACACTCAGTCTCATTCATAATCTATCTTTTATGCATAAACAAAAAGTAAGGAGTGTAGTTTCAGGAGAACATAAGATCCATCACTGAAGTAATTTTAGACATAATTTCTTTGATTCCCAGTCAAGGTTTAAGCATACAAGTTTAAGGCCTAAATTATTTTCTATTATAATGTGTTTTAAGACTAATTCTTTTTATTAACTATATGTGGGTTAAGAAAAACAGGAAAAAAGATAATTTAATTCGATGCAAAAAACTGCAAACACAACCTTTCCAAACAAAGCATCTATACAAAGGAAAATTAAGTCACAATTTCTAACCAAATGTTAACTACCACCATCAAGCAATTTTTTCCATTTCTAATCATAACTAAACACATGATCAAGATTTCATTACATCACTCAACATGCATTATATCAATAACAAAAGATCAACAATAATTAATTTATAAACTACCTACATACTTTTCCTTAGTTTGTTTTAACAACCCTTTTACATGCAGTATATTCTTAACATTATGAAAATGTGATGAACAACATATGGGTGTAGACACTCCTACAAACCATGGAAAAACACACAAAGAGATGACATACTCAGCCCAAGACTTCCCTTTTAAACCACATAACATACATTCCCACTTACATAGAACTACAGAAGTAGTCTAGCTGGGCAAAATAACATCTTATCCTAATGCACATTTAGTCAAACAAAACAAATCCACATGCCAACTTGTCAGCTAATTAATCTAAACCCACACATGCATTCCAAGACTAAATTTGTACTTTTTAAGAATTGGAAGTCATGGAAATGAAACAAGGTCACACAAGAAAAATCAACAATTGCAATCATCCAAGGAATCACTCCCAACAAGAGAATACACAAAGCATCTAATCCTCTATCTAACATCTCAACTGGGTGTTTAGATTAAAAAATGGTATCTAACACAAGGTTCCCTATGACCTTCTATCCACACATCAAACATCCAATAACACATGCATGGGGAAAGTTACTATAACTAGACATGGGTGACAACATTAACCAAAGATCCCAGTGTTGCAACACTAGATTTGATACCAACTGTAATGCCTCGCTAAGCGACCCAGTAGATTAACACAAAAGACTTCAAACATCAAGCCAATATTTTTTCTTAAAGAAACTAAAGTGACACAACTAATGCAACTCAACAATTTAACATGGATAGCAACATTACATCAACATCATATGTCATAATCACATTATGACCTAAAAGTAACATTAATCATAGCCCACTTACACACCTATCCACCATGGTCCCCTAACGTCGCTACTACGACACATCAACAATAACTAAACCTATAGAAAGACATATGATACACTAAGAACCCATCCAGCCAATTCTTTGAATGTAAATTAAATCTCAACACAACAAATTACATATGATAACATAATTGCAATTAAACCTCATCTAACACTATGTGAATATGAACCTAATCCTAGTCAATGCCATGAAATAGATACATAAAGATATATCTCATCTAATACTAAATTAATCTCATATGCATCATAAATACAACATTCCTATGTTAACCTTTCCATTACATAATAAACAATAATATATATATTCAAGATTACATTAATTCATTTATTTTTATTTTACAAGAATGTTACAATGTACAAGATTCATTCATCTAAGAGGTACACATATATATAAGATACATATTGGACCACCATTTTCTTAGAAATATCATCTACACCATAAAACCAACTCAGGAATGAAGTGGAAGGAAAGACTCCATGTCGTGCATGAACTGCACCACCTAAACCCCAATGGATGGTTGGAAAATACCACCCTACCACGTGGAACACTAAGGCCCACTCCCTCTGTGCTAGGAGACAACACAAGGCCCCACACACAAGCAATCAATAGAAACAACAAGTGGTTGACACTAAAACTCCAAAGGTGACTACCTAAAAACAAGAATCAACCAAAAATCACAAGGACTTTCAGATACTTCCAGAGGCCCAACAAATAACACAAATATATAGGAAACCCTAAAGTTGATCATTATTCCACAAAACATACAATAAATCACATTACATCATTTGCACAATCTTATAACATGATAACCAACTTTTAATTTCTCTTTCTGAGTAGATCGTAATCAATACCAACAATGCATATCCTTGGTACAATTGATCCTTACACAAAACACAAGACCCAACACAAGATTTCACAAATAGGGAAGGATTATAAAGATACATACAATAACACATTCAAGCATAAATGATACAACATAATACAGATCAAATTATAGAGCTATATCCTCCTATACAACCTTCGGAACTGAACTAATTCCCCCTTGACAACAGTAAATTTGTCTGCCATAAAATAGTCATATCAACTCGAAATCCAAATCTATCAAAAACCCATTTCATATTTGTCCCTTGAGTACTCATCTATGTGAGCATAATTGACCAAAAATAACACAAAAATTTACAAAATGTGAAACAACAAATGGCTCCCTTAAAAACCCGCTTTTCGGCATACCCAATTACACTCAAACATCCAAATGAGAAAACCCAACATATAAAAGAATTTCATAATTTAGAATAGATACTTCAAAAAATTCAAATAACATATTCTATAACATCCATATAGATATCTATGAATTTAAAACACAAATCATAAATTAAGTACAAAACCTACCTCAAAACATGAAAAATTTGAATGCAAGATGCTAAAAATTGAAGAAGCTTTCCAAACCCAAATTCTTTAATCCAAAGCATGATCAGAAATTAGATTCCACACAAACTAGCAGAAAATATATTCCCCTCAAATCATAGTTGAATTCCAGATCACTCTCCTCTAAATTTTAATTCAAAACCATTCCAAATTTCCCAAAAATAAACCTTTGAAAAATTACTTCAAAACCATGTAGAATCTCTCCATTTTCTCTCCATTCTCAAAACCCCCAAAATTTTCTTCAAAATCCTCTAAATTGCATGCACAAAATAAAGTGAAAACCCAATTTCCCAATTTTTCTCATAAATAAAACTTAAAAAGCAAACAAAACAAAAAAAAAGTAACTTTTTGTTTCCCCAAAAGACTCTTCTTTTCCAAAATATTTAATATTATAAAAGATAAAAGAACCTCCTTAAAATAGCTACTCCACCAAAATAGTAAATCATAACACAAATATAACATATGCTTACATATTAATATTTAAATATTTACAATATAAATATTAATATTTAATAAATAACATTAAAATATGCTAATATTTATAACCTTATTTTTATAAAACATAATTAACATATAATCATAATAATATTAATAACCAATATTCACTCACACCAAAAAATAACCATAGCAATATATATACATATATAATAACATTAAATCACACTTTAACACCCACATGATAACTATAGTTACCATCAACATAACCGACCTAGAAGCTAACTTCACTTAAATAGGTCATAATCAGATACTAAGCATAAACCACAAAATAACTTCTTACATGAAAGAGATATTCACATCAAAGCATAAATAATAAGAATGATCACAACAATGACTGACCTGACTTACCAAAGGACTTAGCACCATTTGAATTGAATCCATACTCAAAGCTAGATATTGGAGTCACACAATCACATAAGCTAACATAAACATTCACACAAGTGCAACACTCCAACCATAGGGTATAGGAGATCGGGCATTGTCCCATGACAACTCAGAAAAGTGGTCACACACTAAATCAACTATCCCTAATTGGGGAAAATGGCTAGGGTTAGGGTATGACTTGGGCCTAGATGTTATCTCCTCAACCACCATTGAGATTAGAGTCATGCTCAGACTTGCTAATTCAAGTGGAGATGTAGCCTAGTACCTGTTCACTCAAACATACGAATTAGAGAACATGTGCATAATAGTCGAAGCACTAGGAAAGGAACTCTAGCAATTGTATCTCATTCTCATATGTCCCCCATATGTCCAATGGTATGATTCTGCCCTTTTCACTTATCCTAACAAACATTGTAATAAATCACTTAACTATCCAATTAAATCTCTGCATAATAATAATAACATAACAATATGCATCATACTCACAAAAGTACTAACAAAAGCTCATGTTCCATTTGTAACCGCAACACTTGAACACAAGTAAGTACCTCTTCATGATAATAAATATAATCATAATCAAAATCATAATATCATATCATCATGATAATAATATTTCAAAATCATGTGAAAATCCTAAAGATAACCAAAACACTATCATGGCACAAATATGCCCATAGCTCGCATCCTAATAAAAATCATGTCTAAACACGCATACATCATGATAAACCTATCCTTAAACATATATAATAATTCATATTCTAAACTTCTCACATGGTCCATAAATTCATAATATACAACATCAACTTCTTAACATCATTAGCACATACCTTCAAATATTCGAATTATTTTGCCTTCATCTCCAAGTTCCAAAGCCAAACTATCTACACATCCATGGTGAGAATGGAGAGGAACTACAAGATCAAGGCAAAATTAGGTCCATTTTAATGTTAACCATTCCCAAATCAGGTTTGAAAATATAAACGATGATATTTTTCGACACTACATTTAGCCCCCACTTTAGTGAGAGGATGAGCTTTCTTCAAACTCACACTAAAGTCGTCATTCAAGAGGGGTCCCTGTGTACCAACATGGATGTTCTAGGATGAAAAAAATCAAAGGATTTGGTCAAGCCCCTACGATCTAAGATCCTACGTCAAACCAGCGTAAGCACAAAGGGACACACACAATGTGCAACATCAAGATACACAAACATACAATTTCAAAGAGCTAAACAAAGTAAGAATAAAAAGAGGTGGATCAATCCTCGACCATTTATCCATCGCGATGTGGGTCAAATATAAGCTGTTTTTTTTTTAAATGCACACTCACTCTGTGGATACATAACATTGGGTTTTCCACTGGGTGAGTATCTAAAAGGGAGTCTTAGTGAGAAATCCATGCCTATGTATCAGCTTCTCACCATATAATGAGAAAAGCATGCCCATGTTTAGGCTTGTCATCATACGCTAACCATACCAAAGCTATACCTCCTGATAACTTTGATAAGGCACCACACAACAATGAAATTTGAACTTCACGAGGCAATAAAATATTCATATGCTTGAAACTCATGAACAAACAAGATGGTTCCATAGGCATGCAAAGTGTGTTGTGCAATATAACCAAAATTGTAAATGCAAAATAGTGTAAGGTATATTCAAAGGGATTTTTCTTAGTTCATGTAAGGTCTCTTCTTAGGGAACATCATGCCTAATGTATCCAAGAGAAGACACATCAAAGAAATATCATGCTCTCAGAGGAAATAAAGCCCAATGACAACACCAAGAAAAGGACACGTCACAATAATAAAGAAAATCACACAAGGAAATATGAGTGTCGATGTATGCCCCCACTTTAAAGTGGTTTCTAACACCATTACTGTGAGAATTTTCTTTAATGTAGAAGAAGACATGAGAGGTTATTTGTAAATCCTTATGCCAAGTCATATGTTTCTGAATCGAACTACATTATGGATAAGTATGTCACATGCGAGCCAACTAAAGGCATGTCGTCCACATCCCAAGATTTCTCTTATATGTACATGAAAAAAAATAAACTAGCCAAAAGAGACAACAAGAAGTTACATACAAGGACAAGGCTACCTAACCCCTCTCCCCAACTTAGTGCAGGACAAGGATAAGCCAAAATGATTGATGGGAGGTTTGAAAGTCAGTATCAATTAGAGGGATTGCGTTCCTCGACACAAGGAAGAGTGCCAAAATCCTTAAGATGTTGAATTTTTTCACTTAAAGCCTTGCATTCATTAGTAGAATGACCATGAACTCTATGATATGTATAAAATGAATTCTTGTACTAAATTTGTTTTCGTGTTCTTAGAGGAAGGGATATCAAATGATCTTGGAGGAGTCTCGACAAGATACTCACTTGATCAATAGAAGATGATCATTTATTTTGTGACAAAGATATCTCTTGCTTAGTACAAGATGTCATACTTACACAAGACTCTTTAGATTGTGAGATTTTGTACTCTCTTTTATCGGAGGGTGTAAAATCTATCAAATTCAAATCATTAGTGTTTTGTGTGATGACATTGATGTTAAGAAAGGATTTTTTGTTTCTTTCATTTCTTTCAAAGGACAAAACCCAAGACCAATAGTGTATATCAATTTAGGATGCACTAATATTAAAGTAGGCTTGGAGGAATGTTTTTTGATAGTTTTGATATTGAGTGAAGGCTTGTTTGTTTCTTTCAAGGGACAATAACCAAGATCACTAGTCTTTTCTTGCATGTTAGGCTCTATAGGGACATGAATACCTTGTTCTCTAGCACTACATCCTTTTCCACTATACCCAAATTGTTTCATAGGTTCATAACCTTTTCCATAAAGATTTTTCATTTCTTTTGGATTTGGTGGTTGTTGATAGTCAGTTTCATCAAAGTTTGTTGTATAATTTTATTTTTCTTCTAAAGTGGTTGAAGTGGATGCTTTGGAAGGGTCCTCTGAATTTTGTGTTGAAATCATTGTTTTTTGTTTTCCCTTTTCAGATTCTTCGTCTATGATTTTGTATTTTCCCATGAATGATGTGAAATCTAAGGAACCCCAATTATCTTCTAATAGCTTCATGACTTCTTTAGTATGTTTTTATTTGTCTTTTGTTGCATGGGTTCTACTTGTGTAGATGGTCTCAATGTTTTCAAAGGATTTTCCTTGTTTTTCTCTATGTTTAAACAACTATTTGGTTCAGGATCAACTTCTAGTAGTTGTTGTAAGCATACTTCATTATACAATGAAGAGTAGAAGACACCCCATTCATTGCATGAATCCATGGTCTTCTGAAAAGAATATTAGATGAAATATCTTGAGGAATAACATGGATCGGTGTTTCTAATGTGGCCTTTCTAGCTATAATAGGCAAAGTGATCACACCAAGTGGTTATTTTCCTACATTGTCGGATCCACAATTAGATAAAGAATCAAGTTGAATTTTTTATTTATCCACACCAAGCCTATCCAAAAGGTTTATGATACACACATTAAGAACAAATCCATTTTTAACAAGTGTTCACTTTATGCCTATTCTATTGTATCTAGCTATTATCATCAAAGCATCATTTTTTTTTTCACTTCGAAAGGAGGGAGCTCACTTTGGTCGAAAACAATTTCAGCGTTCATTTCTTGAATCATGGCTGATATGTCATTCGGTTGTGCATTAGAAGGGATGTGAACCTATTGTAAAGAACTTTGAATCATGTTATGGTAATCAGGGGAGGCTTGAATAAGGTCCCATAATGATATCTTAATAGGAGTATTCTTAAGTTGTTCAAAAAGATCATACTCCTTTCCACTTTGTAGAGGAAAATGAGGAGGACCTAGTAAGATAGGATTAGGCAATGGGAGAGATGTTGAAATTTTTTGTTGTGGTTGAGGATTTTTTCTAGTGTTATATTTATGAGCAATAATATTATAATCTGACTCTTGTGAAACATTATTCTTAGGTGGGTAAGGGTTAAGTTGAGGTTTGTTTTGAGTTGGAAGTTTGTTTGAAGGTGGGTAAAGGATGATTTGAGGTTGAATAATATTAATCTCCCTTAGTGAAGGATATTCTAATGTTACTTAATAATCGTCATCTAAGGAAACTATATCACTATTGTGAATGTTATCATTTTCTTGCACCATGATATCCTCCTTAGGAGGAGAGTTTTTAGGAGAACTACAAACTATATGTTCATAAAATTTAAAGGTTGGTTCTTCTAAAATGGCTTCATTGCAAGTAGGGGAATGATCAATGGTTGAATTGTCTTGTTTATCGATGATGGAATTCTCTTGTTCAATATTTTTTTCTCTAGGGGGAGAGAGACAAATAAGATTCTTGTGAATCTCATTGCTTTGATCTTCTAACACTAAAACATCTTCTTTACAGCTAGGAGAGATATCAAGAGAAGGATAAAGGTGGTCGTCATGATTGCACATGATTTCATTCTTTTTTCTAAGGTTTCATTCTCTTGTTCCGTAACTTATACCCTAGCAGGAGAGCTTTTAGGAGAGGTTAAAAAGGGTTCATCGCTCTTTGTTTTTATGTTTTGTAAAGTAACTTCACCACTAATAGGGGAGGCATCAAAACAAGGACTACTATGATTTTCATTCTTACAAATGATTGGATGCTTTTGTTCAAATAGGTCTTTTCAAATTTTAGGGACATTAGGAAGGAGATAGATAATGTTATCACTTTCAATCTACATGTCCTCCTAACAAATGTGATTTTCATGATCATTCACGATTGTATCATCTTTTACCAAAGCATTCTTACAATTAGGGGAGGTGTTGAGATGTGAATTTAGACTAAGTAACTTGTAGTGGCAATGATCTCATATTTTTGTGTCATAATATCTTCCCAAGGGGGCGGAGGAGAGAGACAATCAAGACTCTCATGATTCTCAATGATTATATTTTCTTCACCAAGATACCTTCATCACTAGTAGGAGAGGTATCGGGAGAAGAAAAATTATGGTTGTCATGATTGTCTATGTGTGTAGGGTATGTGTAGGATCATGATGGGCTAAAAAAGTGGTGATGTGTAAGTGATGTGATGGCCCATGTGGCTGACGACTTTTTTTTAACCCAAAATTGATGAAACAAAAAGGGTTTTTAAAGGATATTCTTAGATTTCCACCAATATAAATTATGCTTTACTTTGAATTTAATAAATTATAATTATTATTCATTTTCTATATTAATTACTACTAAAGTCCTGATTGATAGGCCGATTGAAAAACATCTATAGCTTTCAAAGGGTATCACATTTTTTGAATCTGAAACATGTGTCACATTATATGATTCACATACTATTGCATTAAAAAAAAAGAATTTAATTTCATGAATTTTTGACCAAGTTAAGGTGGTCAAACATACGATTTTTTATATTTTTTTTTAAATTCGTAATAAAAAAAAAACATAATTAATTATTTACTTGGAAATAAATTACAAAAAAATATGCATCACATCGGGAGATGAGTCTTCTACTTATATCTAAAATATTATTAAAAAAAATGTTATTATTTTACTATGGTTAGGGTGATCGGATAGACACCTACTTCTTATTTTTTCCCTGAAATTTAAGTACCACTCCATTGAAATTTCAAATTTTCAGCAAATAGATTTTTTTTTTATAAAAATAAACCTAGTATTTTAGAAACTACATTCAATTTGAAATAGATTCTATTCTTACATATTTTTGAAATAATATAGTTAACTTATTCAAATTTTTATGTCAAGTTGCCTAACTCTGATTTTTCCTAATTTTATTGCCACTTAAGGGCCTATTTTTTCCATGATGATTGAATGCACATGCCCTTATCTTCTTGTATCATATCATCCTCACCAATGGAGAGATAATAGGGTTTGAGATAGGAAATTTGAAATATTAAGGATGTGTTAGTGGTTTGATCTACTTGCTCTAAGATGTTCTCATAACTATGAAAGATAGTAGAAGAATGACCAACATGTTTCTTAATGACCTCATTGTTGTAATCTAAATTAAACTCATAAGAAGGGATGTTGTACTTATGCAATCTATTTTTAACCATATCAAAACCACATCTCTTAAAAGAAAACATGTTATCCTAAAAAAGGTAAGTTATCTAAAGTATACAATGCTTCAAGTAAAGGGCAATGCAATGACCTAAAGTGAAATGTGTAAATGCAATTTTTAGATTTGAAACAAGGTAATTTGTTGATGAAACTATGAAATAATCTAAAAATGAAAGGTTGCAAATGCAGATTTGAAATTAAGAAATGTCATTTTGAAACCAAATTAAGCTAGATCTAGTGAAATGCATGTAACAAAAACGCATCCAATTAAAACAGATAGCTCTAATGACAGCAAACAAAAGTGCAGAAACAAGGTTTTCAATGCTGTAAAATATAGTTTTGGGGCTGATATGGGACTAATTTTCCTATACGGGCATATGATTCCTAGTAAAGTTTTTTTAGGGGTTCAAATTTTGAAAAATGCACAACACAAAATTCCCAAAAAGTAGGCAAAACAACCTGTACTAGGACTAAATCGCCCAAAGGGGCGTATGAGTCCGAGATTAGGGTTTTTGCATGATTTTTAGAAAATTATGTGTAAATGTTATATTTTTTGGTTAGGATAAGTGAAAATGTAGATTTTAGATGAAATTCAATTATGAAAGATGCAAAAATTCAACCTATATGCACTTTAACTAATGCAAGATTTGGAAACCCTAGAATGCTAATTAACTAATGCAAACCTTAATGAAAGTTAATGCAAGATAAATCTAGGACTATGATGTATTCCAAATTATAAAATGAAATGTTATAAATGTAGGTTCACCAAACTCAAAGGAATAAAATTGTCATTTCTTATGGTTTAAGACATAGAACAACAATCTTCTTCACTCATTCAAGGAAGCCTAGATATCTCAATCCAAGAATGAAGTAGGGGAAAGAGATTTTGCAATAGGGTTGTCCTAGGGTATGATTAATGATCAAAGAGGGGTTCACTACCAAGCTAGGTATTGGAAAGACAAGATATGAAAATTACATGCAAAATGTAACTAGATGACCTAGAGAATGAAACTGAAATACATAATGACAAATTGAGAATAAATAGAGGTGCACCTAGAGGAAAGATGTAATCAAAATAAGCTCCAAAACCTTGAAATTTTGACTCTCAATGTTCACTAGGACTTGTATGCAAGTTGTGGAATATGGTTTCTTAAGAGCTGAAAATTTGAAATCTAAAGTTGTAGACCAAGAGGAATAAAACCTCGAAACCCTAATTGGGACTCATATGCTCAAATTATCGTGAAGTGTCCCATTTTGTCACAAAGTGTCCTAGGATTAGAATTTTGAACTAAAGCTTTGCAAGCCTATGAAGATGGAGCAAATAAGCACTTTCTCATTGATTTCATAAAAATTGGATCGATATTTTTTCTTAGATTTGATTTTTGCGAGTCTTGAAAACTTTGGCAACATTTGCAACTTTGTCATTTTGGTACTTTTGAAGGCTTCAAATCCACTTTTCTTCAATTTATAAACCTGCAATCACACATTAAAGAGAGTAAAACCCCTTTTAGGTAATTAAACCAAATGATGAAATAGTGAAATAGAAGCATGAAATATCAAATATGCAATGATGATGCCTTGAATTATTTCTTGAGATGTAATTGAACAATCTAACATGAAGTGACCATGTAGAGTGTGGATTTTTATCTTGAATTGGATATGAAAAAATGTGTGACTTGGATCTTGGATGCCACATCATAAAACTAGCTCAACAACATGCTTGATGCACAATTTCTTTGACATGATGATGGTTCTTGAATTGTTGCAAGAAATAATGAAGAAATTTTCCATTGAATGCCTTGGAAATGCTCTTGGAGACTCTATAATTCTCTTGTGAAGTCTTAGGATTCTTGCATACGGTTGCTTAGCCTCCTTGAAATCTTCAAGGTGAAACTAAGTGAAATAACCTCTTATTTATACTTGTTTATGCCAAATTTCCTAAAATTACAACACTACAAGCCGACATTAGATCTAGGAGGATAAAATCCCACCAAGAATTTTTATTAAATTTTATTTTGGGCCACATGGAACGCACAAGAGAAGTGGTGTATGAGTGCCATTAGGCTTAACTATGGGAGACATTTTTTAAAAATTCTTAGAATGATGTAAAATCAGGATTGGGGTCTCGAAACCTAGGTGGGACTCATATGCCCAAGGTTGTGTATGAGTCCCATATCACTAAATATGGGCCACACAACCTAAAAAGACATGAATTATGATTAGATATTGGTTTATATCGAGATTATCCTTGAAAATATGCATGAATTAAGGCTTGTGGATGCAAAATAAGGCCAATTAAGGCATAAAGAATCCCAATTAATAATTAAAACCATAGATTAGTGTGTGAACCACCAAAAATAATATATACAAGAAGGGAAAGAGGATTCCCCAACTAGGCTCCTAGGGTTTTTCACCTAGGAGCTCTTGATTATGAAGTGGCTCTCTTTCGCACTAATGATATGTTTTTTGAGTATTCATTCAAAGGGGTTTTGGGGGTTTTTGTTGTGTGTGTGAATGTGTGTAAGTAAAATAAACTAAAAATTGAAACTAACTACTAAATACAAACTATTAAAATATAAGTATTGGAAAACACACGATGATATACAAATAATCTAAGAAACATAAACAGACAACTATAGAAATGGACAGAAAGGAATATATGCACCTAGAATTGGAAGAGGAATCTATTGGAGGTCTGGAATGCTGATGTAAATGCTAAAAAAGTTGAGAGGGACACTTGTGCCAATCTGGGTGACCTAGTCCCAGATTCTTGAAAACTGGTCTCGAGTCTGTTTGTGCCAAATGGGTGCTTGAAAATGTCAAAATCCCAAAAAATCCTATCTAGAGGGACTAGGTCACCATTCTTGGCGATATAGTCCTCTTCAAGATTTTTGGAATTTCCAAACGGGAAACAGAAGCCCTAGATTTGCACCCTAGTTCTTCACAGTTGTATGCTTCTAAAAGTCTGATATTCAAGCCTTAGAGTGACTTTTGGTGGATGATTTGATCTTGCATGCAAGGGGAGGTCTTCAACAATTCTTCAATTCCTTCAAAGATCTCCAAAGTACCTAAACCTATAAACACACAACGAAAGAAAGAGAAAATTTTGATTGTTAGGGATTAGGAGTTTGCCTTAGTCAAACCCCTTTTAGGTAACTAAACTAAAATGAATAGAAAATGTAAAGCATGAATATGAAATAATGGAGTAATGGAATATGTTACATTTCCATGATGTGAGATCTTGTTTTTTTGCAACAATCAACCCTTGAATGCTTCAACAAAGATGTCTTGTTGACCTAGAATGTGAAACCCTAGTTTTCTTGAGAAGGAAAGATGAGAGATGAGAAGAGTGTGAATTGAGAAGAATGAGGGTCTCTAATGAGAAATTAGGGCTTTGGAGCTTATTTATATAAGTTATGACCTAATTTTACCAAAATGACACCATACAAGCCAACCTTAGGTTTTTAGAGACCAAAACCCCGAAATAAATTAACTTAAAATGTAATTTATGCCACATGGGACTAGGTCGCCCAAGGTGGTGACCTAGTCCACTTGGGCATTTTTCATTGTTTTTTAGGGATTAAAATATTATTATTATAGTTTGTTAGGATTGTCTCATAAATCACACTGAATTTGGACATGTATGTGTATTAAGGGGCCATTTTGGCATAATAAAGGGTTGATTTGGTGATGACAAGCCTAGGAGAGTGTAAAAATTTTTACAAAACCTTACAACACTTCGGCACAAGGCTTGGAAAGGGGTAAAAAGAGGTTGAAAAGGGTCCAAAATTCATTGGCAAAGGTCCAAATGAGCGAAAAGTGTCAAATTCTACACTTTTTGGCAACACATTTAGACCCCACTTTAGTGAGAGTGTGAACTTGCTTCAGACTCACACTAAAGTAGCCCAATGGAGATGGTGAAGAAAGGTGAAGAAGAAGGAGGTGGTCAAGCCCCCAAGGATTCAAGATTCTAAGTCAACGAGACATCAATGCAAAATAAATTCAAGGGTGAATGCATTACAACAAGACAAGATTCATGATCATGTGATGATAAGGATTAGTATGAAGAGAATGGAAAGGGTGAAAAATATGTACTCACTTTGGGGCCACAGAACATCAGGTTGTCTACGGGGTGAGAGGTCCCAAAAGGTGAGAAACATACACACAGTTGGTATGTAATCACAAAGGTGGCTATGGGGAAATTCATGCCACTTGTTGGGCTTCCCGTTGAACCATGCCAAACTTTATATCTCCTGATAACTTTGATAAGGTGCCACAAAACAAAGTGATGATTTGGAATGATTTTTTTCAAATGGATTTTTCTTTTTTCGTGTCATGTCTCAACCTAAGTAACATTATGTGCAATGTTGGCAAGAGAGGAAAAGTGCAGATGTACTCATATTGTATCCAAGAGAGGCAAGATCTCATCTTGTATGCAAAAGAGGAAAAATGTAGATGTCTCAACCTAAGTAACATTGTGTGTAATTTTCTAAAGAGAGAGGAATCGCAAGAAAAAAGAAAGATTTCACAATGAAAATATGAGTGGTTATGTATGCCCCCACTTTAAAGGAATTGCAAAACACCGTAATGTGAGAAATTTATTTAAAGTAGAAGAGGAAAGGGACATGAGAGCTTGTTCAAGAAGCCCTATGTCGAGTCATATGTTTTTGAAAAGTTGTGTCATGAAAAGGGGAGTGTATGTCAAATGCGAGTCAACTTAAGAAAAGTCGTCCACATCCCAATATTTCTCTTATACATTCATGAAAGGCTAATGACAAGTCGAAATAGACAACAACAAGTGACATACGAGGGAAAAGGCTAACTAACCTCTTGTTGCCACTTAGTGCAGGACAATCTAGTGAGCCAAAAGGATTGAGGGAATGCAAGGTAGAGTGAAAAATGGTATCAACTAGAGGAATTAGGTGCCCCCACATAAGGGAGAGCACCAAAATCCCTAGGATGTTGTACTTTTCTACTCAAGGCCTTACACTCATTAGTGTGATGACCATGAACTTGGTGGTAAGCACAAAAGAAATTTTTGTGGTAACATTTCTTATGAGTGCGGGGAGGAAGGGAGATCAAGTGATCTTGGAGGAGTCTCAACAAGATACCAATTTGATCAAGGGTAGAAGGGGATCCTGGACAAGAAAGGATCTTGCTTAGTATGGGATGGGATACCTACACAAGGCTCTATAGATTACGATATTTTGTAGACTCCTTTGGAGGAATGTGTAAAATCTAAATCAAGAGGAGGTTGCGAGATGACATTGGTTGTAAGAAAAGAGTCATTTTTTGTTGTCAAAGGATCACTTTCTAAGGTTGAGGTAGAAGGGTGATTTGAGGTAGGGTTGGTGTGAGGGGAAGATTTGATGATTTCAATGAAAGGACAAAATCCAATACCATGATGTGTTGTTTGCATGTTAGGCTTGATAGGGTTATGGATACCTTGTTTGTTAGCACCACAACCTTTTCCACTATATCCAAGTTGTTTCATGATCTCATAACCTTTTCCATAGACTTTTTCTATATTTTTTGGATCGGGTGATGGTTTGTTGTTTGCATAGGTGGCTAAATTAGGTGAGGTGGGTGCTTTGGAAGGATCATCCGAGTCTTGGGTTGACAAGACTGCGTGACCCTTTGGAGAGTCTTTGGTGTTGGTCTTGGTTTCACCTAGTAAAGGTGGGGTGAAGTTCAAGGAACCCCAACCATCATCAAAGGACTTTGGTTGTATGGTTGTACAAGTGGTGAAGGGTTTGGATTTTTTTTTCTCAAGGTGTAAGACTCTGTAAGGTTTAGGATTAGAGTCAAGTGTGTAAACTTTTTTGTTGTAGATGTACTTCATCTTGCGATGAAGTGTGGAAGTCACACCATTCATTGCATGAATCCATTGCCTACCTAAGATGATGTTAGACGAAACATCATTAGGCATAACATGGATCAATGTGTCTAATGTGGCCACACCAATTGTAAGAGGCAAAGTGATCACACCAAGTGACTTTTTTCCTTTACTGTCAAATCCAATAAGGCATAAGGAGGAAGGTTGGATGGTTAATCTATTGATATGAATCCTATCCAAGAGATTGACACTACACACACTAATTGTAGAGCCATTATCAATAAGGGTTTTCTTGATCCTTATGCGTTTGTATTGAGATATTATCATGAAATATTCAGCTTTGTTTTGCACTTCCAAAGGAGGGAGTTCACTTTGGTGGAAAACAATGTCAGCTTGTAAGCCTTGGATCATAATTGAAATATCATTTGTTTGCACATTAAAAGGGATGGAAATTTGTTGTAAGGATTCTTGCATCATGTTGTGATAGTGAGGGGAGACTTGGATAAGGTCCCATAAAGATATTTTGAGGCAGTATTCCTTAATTGGTCAGCAAGGTCATACTCCCTAAGAAAGGAATTTAAACGAGGGGCAGCAGGAAGAATAGGACGAGATGAAGGTAAGGATGTTGAGGTTATGGTTGGGAATGTGGGTTGTTACGAGTGTAATGTGTATGAGAAATGGTAGTAGGGCTCAATTGGTGCAACACATTAGGCTTAGGTGGGGAGAGGGTGAATTCAGGTTTAGAAGGTGGAGAAAGATTGAGTTGATGTTGAATAATATTAACATCCCCTTTGGAAGGAGATTCAATGTTATCCTTGGTTTGCATCATGATATCCTCCCTAAGAGGGGAGATTTTAGAATAATGACAAGCTTCATGTGCATGACATTCAAGGAGTGATTCTTCTAAAATAGCTTCATCACTAGTAGGGTAATGATCAATGATGGGAGAGAGAAGGGTGGGATGGGTAAGAGGGGAGTCTATTTGATTTTCTAGGGTCTCATTCTCTTGTTCCATACCATCTACCCTAGTAGGAGAGAATGGAAGAGGTCCATCACATGCTTCATCACAATGGGGGGAGGCACCAAAATAAGATCCACTATGATGGTAAAATAGGTTATCCCAAAGGGGAGGAGCATTAGGAAAGGGAGGGTCAATAGTCTCATGACTTATAATAGGTATATCTTCTAACACCATCTTATCCTCTTGGCATCAAGTAGGGGTATTAGAAGAAGCACAAGTTTGAGTATCATGGTTGGGGAGACTAGGTAAGGTGATGTCAAGAAATGTTTGTTGTTTAAGGGTTGGAAAAGGGGGATGAGGAGAGGGACAATCAAGACCCTCAATGCTTGTGTCTTTTGTCACCAAAATACCTTTGTCACTAATAGGAGAGGTATAGGGAGAAGTACAAGTATGATGGTTAGGATTTTGAACACAATTGTCCTCATCGATGGGTAATGCAATGTTAAGAATAGTGTAAATAGTTTGGTTATTAACATGTTCTTTAATGAATTCATTATTATAATCTACATTGAACTCATAAGAAGGAATGTTGATTTTATGCAATCCATTTGAAATAAAATCAAAACCACATCTTCTAAAGGAAAAAATTGTAAGAGGAGAGAGGGAAGAAAGATAATTTAATGCAATACTTTAAACTAAAATGTTGAAATGAAATTTTCAGATGTAGAACAAGGTAACTTTCTTATTACACTATGCAACAATCTGAAAAAGAAATGTAGTATATGCAAAATTGAAACTAAGCAATGCATAAAATGAGCTAATTTGAGCTAATTTTAATAAAAGACACATAACAAAAACACAACCTATTGATACAGGTAGCTAATGGCACAAAACAGAAGCCTAAAAATTGGGTTTTTAGCTCTGTAAAGGGCGATTTGAGAAGCTTGAAGGGACTAGGTCGCCCAAGATGGCGACCTAGTCTTCTTGGTGATTTTTTAAAGTTTTGACAAAACAAATTGATGGATTTAGGTGGTTTCTATGTTACACAATGCAGATCTAAGAATAAAATGCAAAGTTTCAAACAGTTTGTAATGATTTAAAGGCAAAAATGCAACCTAGAATGCACTTTTCACTAATACAAAATTTAAACCCTAGAATGCAACATGCAATGCAAGTTAATCCTAGGATGTTGAAGAAGTCCAAATAAGAAAAGAAGGTGTTGAAGGTCAGGTTCACCAAAATGAACCACTAAAAAGATATGCAAATAAGAAGGGAAAGAGGATTCTCTAACTAGGCTCTTAGGGTTTTTCACCTAGGAGCTCTTGATTGTGAAATGGCTCTCTTTTGCACTAATGATATTATTTTGGGTGTTCATTCAAAGTAGGTTTGGGGGTTTTTGTTGTGTGTGTGAATGTGTGTAAGTACAATAAACTAAAAATGGAAAGTAACTATTAAATACAAACTATTAAAATCTAAGTGCTGGAAAACACATGATGATATACAAACAATCTAAGAAACATAAACAAACAACTACAGAAATGGGCAGAAAGGAAGATGTGCACCTGGAATTGGAAGAGGAATTTTTTGGAGGTCTGGAATTATGATGGAAATGTTGTAGAAGTTGAGAGGGAAACTTGTGCCAATCTGGGCGACCTAGTCCCAGATTCCCAAAAACTAGTTCAGAGTCTGTTTCTATTAAATGGGTGCCTGAAAATGTCAAAATCCAAAAAATACCTATCCAGAGGGACTAGGTCACCATTCTTGGAAACTTAGTCCTCTTCGAGATTTTTGATATTTTCGAAGGGGAAATGGAAGCCCTAGGTTTGCACCCTTGTTCTTCACAGTTGTTTTCTTTTGAAAGTCTGATATTCAGGCCTGAGAGTGAATTTTGGTGGATGATTTGACCTTCCATGCAAGGAAAGGTCTTCAAAAAGTCTTCAATGCCTTCAAAGATCTTCAAAGATCTTCAAATTACCTAAACCTGCAAACACACAAGGAAAGAAAGAGAAAATGTTGATTGTTAGGGATTAGGGGTTTACCTTAGTCAAACCCCTTTAAGGTAACTAAACCAAAATGAATAGAAAATGTAAAGCATGAATATGAAACAATGGAGTAACAGAATATATCACATTTCCATAATGAGAGATCTTGTGTTGTTGCAAATCAACCCTTGAATGCTTCAACAAAGATGTCTTGTTGACCTAGAATGTGAAACCCTAGCTTGCTTGAAAAGAAGGAGAGATGAGAGATGGGAAGAGTGTGAGTTGAGAAGAATGAGGGTCTCTAATGATAAATTAGGGTTTTGGAGCTTATTTATACAAGTTATGCCGTAATTTTCCTAAAATGACACCATACAAGCAAACCTTAGGGTTTTAGAGACCAAAATATTGAAATAAATTAAGTTAAAATTGTAATTTATGCCACATGGGACTAGGTCGCCCAAGGTGGCAACCTAGTCTACCTGGGAATTTTTCATTTTTTTTAGGGATTGAAATATTATTATTATAGTTTGTCAGGATTGTCTCACAAACACTAAATTTGGACATGTATGCATATTAAGCGATCAGTTTGGCATAATAAAGGGTTGATTTGGTGATGACAAGCCTAGGAGAGTGTGAAAATGTTTTACAACACCTTACAACACTTTGACACAAGGCTTGGAAAGGGGTAAAAAGAGGCTGAAAAGGGTCCAAAATCCATAGGCAAAGGTCCAAATGAGCGAAAAGTGTCAAAGTCTACACTTTTTGGCAACATGGTGTGAAAGTGTGGTACAACACTTTACAACACCCTAAAAAAGGTACAATTAAGTTTATTTAGTTTACAAGGGCCCAAGACCTAATGTGAATGCGTTAAACACATTACAACACTAAATCAAGGCAAAATTTGGCCAATTTAGGTTAAAAGGGCCCTCAAGCCAATGTAAATGTGTTAAACACATTACAACACTAGATCAAGGTGACATTAGATCCATTATAATGTTAACCATTCCCAAATTAGGTGTGAAAATGTAAATTATGACACTTTTTGACACCACTTAAATATCTTATATTAATTGTTTCTTTTAAGATAAAGGAGATAGAATAGTAATATATACTTTTATTTGAAGGATATACTATGGTATCAACCATTAGTATAGAAAACTAATGGTGAGTAGCCACTAAAATAAATGGTAAGAGGTAAGAAAATGTGAGAAAGAAATTAGGGATTATTGCAGCAAACTAAGATACCAACTAATGAGTTCACCATACCAATGTGCCATACATTACTAGAAATCTCACATATAAATGAGAAGAGAATAGTCCCTAATAGATGAATGAAACCATTTAATTATATCAAGTTCATATTTGACTATAGGGCAGAATAAATTCAATTCTAAGTCATAGTTCATTAGTTGACAACAATAAGAGAGTCGAATGTGTTTTGTTGTTGCTAGGCCCCATTGTTTTCAATGTCATACCAACTTTTTTTGTTATCCTATGAATCTATAAGCCCTAGAAGCCATATGCTCAACATTAATTATGTTATATAAAAAACGAAACTGACACAAGTGCAAATGGTGTTTTATCTTAGCTACCAAAATACTAGCTAACCATTGTAATATTTATTTTCACTCAAATTAGCAGATCAAACAACCCAAACAATAAGATAAAAAGGTAGAAGGGATACCATCCAAAATTAAATATTCCAAAATATTTTGGATGGCAACCAAAAAAGGAGTTGTTAAAAATTAAATATAAATTAATTTTACTCTTAGACAATAACATAGGAAATTAATTGGAAATAGGGGAGAAGGAAGAGCAAGGAACTTGGAATTGGGGCTTGAAAAATCTTAGAGCCCCAAGCCTACATGCTTTCCCAATCACATTCTATTTTCTCTCTCTTTCTTCCTTTCACCCAAAATATCTCCACTTCAGTTACCCAACTTCCTATCACCACTAATCATGCCTCTCTTAGTTGATCTAAGCCAAAAAATAGTAGATTATAGAATTCAAGGGGTTTTTATGATAGTCAAGGTGTCATCTTCCTTGACCTATTAATTTATTTATTTTTTAGAAGAAAGGGGTGACGTGCCTTATTAATGGAATGGATACCTTTTCACCATACATATGTCATTTATGCTTACTCCTAGCTATCTCCCAACCATGAGAAAGGAAATGGAAGGTCATAAATAAAAAATCTATATAGCTCCTTCTTCCTAGTTGAACCCCTACCTTTCCAAACTTTTGTTTTTATCTATTTTTTCTCTTCCCCTAATTTTATATTTTCTCTTTCACTTCCTCAAAAGTCAATGACATGAAAGTGGTGTTTTTATTTTATTCTTATAAATTAGTATTAATTCCATTGCCTCTCATTATATCTTTACATTATAATCATTTTTACTTATATATTTAATGAATTTATTATAATTGTATTAGTATTTTATACTTGCGGTTAACTAAACTCCAATCAAGGTTAATACATACATATGGTTCCTAAGAGATAATTTCAAAACAATTAACAATCAAAATTAAACAAGTACTTAGGTTCATAGGGTTAAGAAATGAATTAAAATTAGTTGTAGTAGACTTGATTGATTGCATTAATAATTATTAAATATGACTGTGTTTACTCTGACCTGGGTATTTGAATCTAGGTTTAGAAAATGTTAGTAAAGGGCCTTGACACTAGGATGACCTTACAATACACCTATCGCACATCCTATAGAACCACAAAACCCACCTCACCTTGCACCCACCCTCCTCGAGTACAAGTACAACCATCCACATTTCTCACAAAAGTCCACCAATCATTCATTAGTTGAGTTAGTTGAAAAGGGTAAAAGCACAAAGTTGTGTCACACTTTTGGCCAATTTATCAACACAATTGAATTTAACTATTTCTAACTAAAAATCAATTTTGGTCAAGCATATCATCTAGTAAGATTCATTCTAAGCTAAGTTGGATACTTCCACAACTTTTTCAACTAAAATTGTTGGCTAAAAATATATGGAGCACCACTTTGAGTCCAATTTACCAAAAAAATAAAATTATTTGAGAAACTTGAAGTTTAAATAACTCTTACTAATGTAAATAACATTTTTTTTAAATATACAAATACCCTTTTGTAGATCCATAAGTGTAGTTTTCAAAATTATATTTATTTTAATAGTTTAATTATTAGTTATATTTTATTAATTTTTTTACTAAAAGTAGGTTATCAGCACAAAATATTAGGTTGATTAACATGGCAAGGAAAAATATTTAAAACTTATTAAAAATTTTGAAAAAATATGATGCACTAGATAAAAGAATCTATTTCAAAATGGTATAATTTTTTTTCATTTTAGATAAATATTTAATATGAAATTTGGCATCTAGTGAAAAAAATTGTTTTTTGATTCACACACATTTTAATATTTATTTTAAAATGTGTATTTATCAAAATTGGAGAAAAATATATCCATGCACTAAAGTTTTAAGTTATAAATACACAAAAAAATTGAAAAAACACAAAAATTACTATAAAAAGTTTGATGTCTCAAGCAACTTCATTTTTTAAGCATTTTTTCAGTAACTAAATTATAGTGTTAATTTATTTAAAAAATAGTATAAAATAATTTTTTTATTTTATTTTTAATACAAACATAAAAAATACTAAAAAATATATATTTTAATACTAGTTTACATCATTTCAAAATTCAAAACATATATGCCAGTTTTTAATGGTTCAAGTTTAAAATTTGGATCAATGTTGGTTGTTTCCTTTATAAAGTGTGATGCAGCTTTATGCATTTACCCAAAAGTATAATCAATACATTAAATTTAAAAAATAATAAGATAATAATAAAATTATTTAATGTTGACAATAAAATTAATAACCATCACACATACACACATACGTTTTCTTAACATAATATGATCACAAATCCCACCCCTAGTCCAAATTATGATGGGGTTAGGAGTCATACAAGAAACTTAATGAGTTTCCTAAGGGATATTACACTAGGGAGGTCCAATGATTATATTTCATAATAATACAAGGACTCAAATGTCCTTCAATACACATTTACAACATTATAAAATAGAGAGGGGGTAGGGAGTGTCATTGCAATGACCTCAAGACTTGGCCAAGTGCAATTGAGTACACATCTCACAAGAGATAAGGTTACTCAACCATAAAAGTCCCAACACTCCTTGAGTGGGCATTCCTCCTCATTCATAATGAGTCTATTAGCACTCCAGATACGATGAAGCACCATTATCTTAGTTTTTTAAATTTTCCATGTGTTTCTTTAATTATCACTTAGTTAAAATAATTCCACACGTGTTATCCTTGAGCCCCTTCATTCCTTGAAAAACATTAGAATCCACTCCCTCATTTCTCTCTAATGTCTACATCTTAGGTTCATCAAAACTCTCAATAATCGAGTGACAAAAAAAAAAAAGGCAAAATTTTGATTTAAAAAATCAACTAATCTTAAAATGCATAAAAATAAAAATCATGAAGGAAACCTCAAATCTCCTATTCTAAAACATTTGAATTCATATTAAAATTCAAATTTTACAATTTTTCTTCTAACACAAAAACTAGAAAATTTGAGGAAACTTTATTGAAGATACCTTGAGTCTTCCCTTTTTACTATTTTTTTGAAAAACTAAAAGTACTCTTTGATTCCAAATGTACAACACCTATTCTATTAAGTGAATTTAAAATTTCGGGTATTTTAAATTTTTTAGACATTATGAGGGCATAAAATGGAGAATTTTTAAAAAAATAAATTGAATTGTAATCTAATTGCACAAATTGAGTTCTATTAAGGAATTATTTTTCTCCCTTGAGGGTGAGCATGACATCCAAATAGAAAAAACTTAATTAAAATCAAGATAAAATAGAGAACATCAAAATTGGAAACATAACTAAAAAAAAAAATTACAAATTTTCAAATGAGAGAGAGAGATATTACACCCAAAGAATTCACACTCCATTTCCTATCCCATCCAAACCAAAATCCACCTTTTTTTCCAAATCAAATGAGCTCAAATTTCAATTTTCAAGTTTTTCATGAAGAGGGTTTTTGAGAGAAAATCCTTCAAAAATAAATAATGTAAAAATAGCTAAAACTTTTCCTTTTATTTGATTTTTTCCTTTTCCTTTTTCTCTAATTTATTAATTCCACTAAAAAAAAATTATTTCATTATTTTTCTAAAATTAAATCTAAAAGAATAAATATTTCAACAATTAATTCATTGAAAAAATATTTAATCAACAATTAAATTTAATATACACATTCCCAACCTTGAGGATTTTTTTTGAAAATTAATTATCTTTATTTCCTCCTTTTCTCAAAATATGAAATATTTTTGTAAATAATAAATAATCATGTAATCCCTACAAATTTCATTTATGGGCAATATAGAAATATAAACCATTAAAGTTAAATCAAGCAACCACTGATAACTCAAAACATGGAGAACCTATGAAATCAACTTCGATTTGGATCTAGGATAACTTGAATAACTCACAAAACATATCATACTCAAATCAAGAATGATTGTATATAGCAAGGGAAATGACCAATTTAAAATATTTGAATATAACCATCATTGGGGAATAATAACCGACATGTCCAGGAACCACATCTCAAAACATGTGGATGGTCCAAACATACCATTTAAAGAAAGAACAACAACCACAATGAAACTGATAAGTAAAATGATGATGTTAAAATATTGTTCAACACCCTAGACAACAAGGATAAGAAAGAAAACTATACATCCCTTAATACATAGTTGAGAAATAATGATGAGATCTACAACTCAAGGTGACAAACAGGAAGGGCATTGCATCCTCCCTGACTAGGATTATTCTTACTTGTGTCCAAGCCTACACATACCAAGGATAGGTTACACTTAGTACTCAATTCTTCAAACACAATGGACCTCACAAAATCCACCTTGCTGACTCTCACCAAATCTAGGCCTCAAATAAATAAAATGCTTGCATCTTATTGGTTCTCAAAAATGCAGGTTTGAACCACAAGAGGTTTCCAAGCTCTCACAACGCTTTTGGCCAACGTACAAGGCCAATTGATGCAATTGAACATTCTTCTCTTTAGGTTCTGCTAGACCTAGGTGGGTGAACCTAATGAATGATGCATATTTAAATGTATTTCCTGATGCAACAATCTACCCACAATGGAAAATGGAAGTGGATAGAGAAAATCACTAAAACTATTCCTACTCCTACTGCACAAATGAAAGGATTTGAAAATATTATTTGTATGAAATCTTATCTCTGGGTTGAGGCAAATCAGTGCCTTCTATCCACATGGGCAATGGAGTCAAATTATCAAAAATTGTATGTTTTTCCCTCTCTGTCATAATTCTAGTTGTTAGGCACTTTGAAAAATGAAACCTAATGACTGGCACATGACTTCATTAATTTATGGATTGCATAAATAGTGCTGGAATATTTTCTTATAAAGTTCTACTTCAACAATCCAAAAGAAATGCTAAATCACTATGACTTGTTTAAAAGAATTTAACTCTGACTTGTAGACACCAATCAACCAAATCACATAGAGTGAAATTTGCACTATGATAGATCAAACATATGCTTGATACATTGATTTAAATGATTTAAGACTTCAAGTTGGAGACAACCCACATAAGAAATATAAATTATTATATCACAACAACTGAAAACAAAAAAAGTTTCACCAATTCAAAATGATTTTTCCATTGATCTGCTTCAAAAAGGCTCTACCATTATTTACATTCCAGTCCCTTCTCGGGAAAAATCTAACTCCTACTCTAACTACTCCTTTTTCTTTTTTTCTCCCGACTCACTTTTTCAATACATTTTATACATCAATATTTGAAGTCATGACCCTTCATTTACCCGTTACAACTGTATGTATTTTATCACAGAGATTAAAATATTTAATTATATTGCCTATCAAAAAATTAAATATTTTCTACAATAGTTATGCCTTTTATTTTTCACTTTATTGCTTTTATTTTTTTCTCACCTCTATTTACTTTATTCCCCATGGATTTCTTTATCTTACCGCTTTACCGCGGTCTTTATTCTTTGTTCCCATGGTATTGTGGTGACAAGAATTCACTGTTAACTTCGTTGTTATCTCCCATCTACCATGAATACCACGGTCTATCCTGGCTTCTACCTCCAATGTTGCCATGCTACCGCGATCTTTATGGTGACCATTCGTAGTACCACAGTAGTCGGCTTCTCTACTACCTCACCAGCGTCTGCTAACTATTATTGCATTACTATGGTCTCTCCTTTCACCTCGAGCAATACCGTGGTGACTTCTTTGCTAATCGTTGATTGTTCACCTCGCTATCTCTTCTAACTGCTTCCTCACATCCACTGCAGTCATCGCGGTATGTGAGACAACCCCCTGCGGTACTGCGGTGGGATCTCCTGACTACTACATCATTGAATACTTATCGCCCACCGCGCTACCGTGGTCTATGGTTTGATCGTGCACGGGAGCACGGTAAACACTTCATGCCAGCTCCATATCCACTACCGCAAGCCCCTTTGTGGGAGGTCGCGGTAAAGCAGTAAGTGACATAGGATGTGAATGTTAAGGTAGCGGTAAGGGTACAAGGCATATATGAATGGAAATAATGATTTTTTAATAGAAAATAGCAAATGGATGGGAATTTAAATGGGAGTAAAGCGGTAAATGAAATATTATGAAAAAATAGGAAAATGAAGGGTAAAAATGAAGAGAATCCCTTAAGTTTTTTATGCAAAATATTAAATTCAAATAGGAAAACCTTAGGGTTTTTGAGTGAAAATTAAAGTTCTAATAGTGGCTCCTATTAGGGATGAGTCATTTTGCAAATCACTGCAAGAATCCATAATATCTTTGGGAGAGCAAACCGAGAAAAAGATGGAAAAATGAAGGCAATGAAAGATAGAGGGAATGAAAGAGCATGGATGAGATGGAAAATGAGAGATGGAAAATGGAGAAACCCTAGACTACTGTGCCTGGAAAATAATTTTTGGAGAGGTATTGCTAAGAATTGTCCATGCACTAGCAATCCTTAATCCTTTGTACCTACTATGGTTCAAAAAATTTAACCACAAGGGATGGCCCCAAGCCACCCAAAAATAAAAATTTTCCCTCTCCTCTGTCATAGACCTTATTCTATTTAGAGCTCATCAGGTTTCTTTTAAAACTATCCATTCTATCTAGCCTACTACAGGCACTGTCATTGAAAACCTTCAAAAAGTCATTATATTCAATTGGATTCATATTTACTTCATCACTCTGCATTTCATCATTCTTATTATCACACAAAAAATATTTATCACCCTCAGCATACAAAGTGTATCCACATTCCACAAAACATTCATAGGCATGATCATTATCATATGTTTCTGAATGATCTAACAACTAAACTGGGACCTAAAAATCTAAATGCTTTTCTTGGAAATCAAAAAAATATATCTCATCATTATTTTCTGAAACAATCAAATCACTTTCCATTTCTTTCCTATCACCAGTTGGCACTAACACACACTTTTGATTCATAGATTCATCCTCATACATACTTGAATCAGCAAATTTTGGGCACTCATCATCAATTACATGTAAACCAATATCTTCCTTTTGCAGGCAAAATTTATTTAAATCACATACCTCCTTTTGGACACAAACAGACCTTTGATCAGCTTCAAAGAACTCCTCATCACTGTGAGAGATACACATGGGGTCATATGAATTATTACTTTCACTATCAAAACAAATGTAAGTTGGAGCGAAAACTTTGGAATCATCTTTATGTGCACATCTCTGGTATTCAAGAGTCAATAAATCTGAAACTTGCTCATTGCTGAATGAACATGTTTCAACAAGATCTCCTGCTATTTCTCCAACTTCTTGATCTCCATATGAACTACAACAATCATCCTATTGTAGATCAACATCCATAACTTCATCCTTGCAATTTGAGTATTCAATGGATCCCTCATAACATACACTGTCACAATCTGTTATGCAAGAGATATTCTCCTTGTCTTCATTGTTGGAAGGCATGATATCTTCTTTAATTTCATCTTCTAAAACATTATCGATATACTCTCCAAATGGTGTGTCCCTATCATTTTACAAATCTGAAAAATAGTCATTAGAAATCCTAGTAGCACATGCTTCCTTTGTTTGTTGCATTGCTTAAGCATCCATGATATTATTGCTAGATTTATTATTATCAGTATCCATGTACATTGTCCCAAGCATGGAATCAATAAATTTATTTGATGCATCCAAGGCATATTGTCTTGATGATTCTGACCAATAAATTGATTCAGGCTTTAACACTCTTAGAAATTGTGCAACAAACGTGGGTCTTTTTGGCCTAAAATGAGGAGGTAATTGCATACAAATGTCTACCATCATGTTCTACAAAGAAGTCAAATTTTCCCTTATATCTCCTCATGTTAAAAAAGGCACCCACCAGACCAGTACCTCTCTCTTGAATTTGAGTATACTCATCAACAGTATTTTGTTGCAAATAGAGTACATTACCTTTATTACCAAAGTCCTCAGTTGCACCATGTGGTGTCTGTGGTGTCCAAGATCTCCTGATATTTGTCTCTTCATTCTTAATGTATGATGGCCTATTTGGTTCAATGTACCTAAAACACATTTGGCTCTCAACTGCAATAGTCGTTGTTCCACTTGTCATGTTTTTCATTTCCAGTATAACCTTTGTTGTTCCAATTCTTCAAAATCTTCCATTGACCAGTGTCTTCTTTCTTCTTCTGCCATCAAAATATTACTGCTTCACAACATCCATGCATTATTTATCAAATGAAACAAATTTTCCACCTACTTTTCTAAAAGTAGGAAAATGAAATGGATTATGATATTGTTTTGGTTTTCCCCCAGCGAAACCTCCAAAAATTATGAAACTTTGCTGACTCAATAGATGGATAGGCTAAAAAAATTCTGGAATTTGTCCCCGGCAGAGTCGCCAAACTATTGGTTCTCAAAAATGTAGGTTTGAACCACGAGAGGTTTCCAATCTCTCACATTTCTTTTGGTCAACGTACAAGGCCAATTGATGCAATTGAACCTTCTTCTCTTCAGGTTCTGCTAGACCTAGGTGGGTGAACCTAATGAATGATGTAGATTTAAATGTATTTCCTGATGCAACAATATACCCACAATGGCAAATGGAAGTGGATAGACTAAATCACTAAAACTACTCCTACTCTTATTGCACAAATGAAAGGATTTGAAAATACTATTTGTATGAAATATTAACTCTGGGTTGAGGTAGATCAGTGCCTTCTATCCACATGGGCAATGGAGTCAAATTATCAAGAATTGTATGTTTTTCCCTCTCTGTCATAATTCTAGTTGTTAGGCATTTTGAAAAATGTAACCTAATGACTGGCACATGACTTCATTAATTTATGGATTGCATAAATAGTGTTGGAATATTTTCTTATCGGGTTCTACTTCAACAATCCAAAAGAAATACTAAATCACTGTGACTTGTTATAAAGAATTTAACTCTGACTTGCAGACACCAATCAACCAAATCATACAAAGTGAAATTTGCACTATGATAAATCAAACATATGCTTGATACATTGATTTAAATGATTTAAGACTTCAAGTTGGAGACAACCCACATAAGAAATATAAATTATTATATCACAACAACTAAAAATAGAAAAAAATTCACCAATTCAAAATGATTTGTCCATTGATCCACTTCAAAAAGGCTATATCATTATTTACATTCCAGTCCCTTCTTGGGAAAAATCTAACTCCTACTCTAATTACTCCTTTTTCTTTTTTTCTCCTAACTCACTTTTCAATACATTTTATACAACAATATTTGAAGAGTCGTGACCCTTCATTTACCCATTACAACTATATGTATTTTATCACAAAGATTAAAATATTTAATTATATTGCCTCTTGGAAAATTAAATATTTTTTACAATAGTTATGCCTTTTATTTTTCACTTTATAGCTTTTATATTTATCTCACCTCTATTTACTTTATTCCCCATGGCTTTCTTTATCTTACCACTTTACCGCGGTCTTTATTCTTTGTTCCCATGGTATTGCGGTGACGAGCATTCACTGTTAACTTCGTTGTTATCTCCCATCTACCGCGAACACCACGGTTTATCCTGGCCACTACCTCCAATGTTACCGTGTTACCGCGGTCTTTATGCTGACCATCCACTGTACCGTGGTAGTCGGCTTCTCTACTACCTTGCCACCATCTGTTAACTATTATTGTGTTACCATGGTCTCTCCTTTCACCTCGAGCGGTACCGTAGTGACTTCTTTGCTAACCGCTAACTTTTCACCTCGCTATCTCTGCTAACTGCTTCCTCCTGTCCACCACAGTCACCGCAGTCTGTGAGACAACCCCTTGCGATACCACGGTGAGATCTCATGACTGTTGCATTGTTGAAGACTTACCGCCCACCACGCTACCGTGGTCTATGGTTTGACTGAGTGCGGTAGTGCGGTAAACACTTCACGCCCACTCCATAGCCACTACCGCCATACCGCAGGCCCCTTTGTGGGAGGTCATGGTAAAGCAGTAAGTGACATAGGATGTGAATGTTAAGGTAGCGGTAAGGGTACAAGGCATATATGAATGGAAAGAATGATTTTTTAATGGAAAATATAGCATATGAATGGGAATCTAAATGGGAGTAAAGCGGTAAATGAAATATTATGAAAAGATAGGAAAATGAAGAGAATCCCTTAATTTTTTGATGGAAAATATTAAATTGAAACGGGAAAACCTTAGGGTTTTTGAGTGAAAATTATAGTTCTAACACATCTCTAGAGGTGCACAAGCTAAGTGAACAAAAAAATCAGATGTGCAACCACCTCAAAGATCACTACTCTACCTTCACTAGTTGCCACTACAACCAAAGGCAAGGATCAACTTACTAGGTCCAACAAAATACAAGCCAATTGGGTGCTACTCTAGGACTACCCCAACTACTAGGAAAATCCATCTAGCCACCAAATAAACCAAGGAAAGGCACATAAGCCAACAAAACTTACAACTCCATGAGATGAATAAACACAAGGATTCACTTATTATGGTCTCTCCTAAGACCAAGTCATTAACCTTCAATCTACAACTCAAAAGATAGGATAAAAAAAGGCATCTCATAAGGCTAGAGGAAATACTACCTTACCTCCATGCTCACCAAGAGAATGCCTCACTTTCAACTATGTAACACTTCGTGAGGTTCTCCCTTAGGTACCACTTGGGAAAAGTGAGGATTTCCTTAACACACTTGGTTCTCAACACAAAAATAGGGACAACTTAGGGGTACTTAGAGGCAATAATTTAGGAAAATACCTCTAAAAAGCATAATAACTTTGAGCACATGATGCTTAGCAACCCCTAAATTTATAGGGAAACAACCAAGAAGGAAACTAAACACTAAGAATAGAATAAAAATATATAATTTTCACTACCACGATGCTCGAAATGACCAATCCAAGGGTTAAAAAACCCAACAAGAAAAATGATCGATCAAGGCAAAATAAAACCTCTTTGAGGCTCAAACACCAAGTAATCTCCAAGGAAAATACACATGATATCCAATTACTTTTTACAAAAATAGAATCCCAAGATTCCAACATTATGCTAGGAACCACTCAAAAATACCAAGGAGGAACTCCTATGGCCTCTAGGATAACCTCATATAGTAACTTAATATGAGATAGATGTAGAGATATAATATAATCAATATAAATAATATGTGACAAAGCACTTATTAATGCACCACCACAACCCAACACTATGTAAAACATAAGTGTAGTTATAGAAAAAACATAAAAAATTACATGATGTGTACCTTCATTCTAATGAATATTATGTCTTTCAGTGCCTAATGCTTACCTAATGTCGAAGTGCTAGAAATCATGGTTACAAGAACACAATAAACATAGTTGTTGGATTAAATCACTCAATTATTTACTATAAAATAGAGATAAGTATGATGAAAACACAAACTTCCACATAATTCAATTTCAAGATCAAAAGGCACACAAATACAAACACTCCCATATAGTGATTCAAATACAGTTCACTCAATACCAAACACAATGCATTCATATTGAAGCACAACTAATCAAATCCGAAAGATTCGCATGCATACATTGTAATTCATAAAAAAAATAACACTTTGCAAAGCATCCACTTTCATTTAACTAGGAGCAAGGAATTTTAGTTCAACATCATTTAATTAATACAAACATCAATAATTAACATGTTCTCCATAATCTACTTCCTTGCAAATTCTATCAAGAGTTCATAATGAACATGATAGAGACCAACCCAAGAATTTTAGTTCAACATCATTTAATTAATACAAACATCAAGAACTAGCATGTTCTCCACAATCTACTTGCAAATTCTATCAAGAGTTCATAATGAACATGATAGAGACCAACCCATAACACATAAAAGACCAGTAGTTCAAACATTTAGAACAGCCACCACAAGGATAAAAGAATACACAAGAGAAAGAATTATCAATTTCAAAATTAAATAATAAAGCAAGCTAAATTGGAAGATTAAATCAAGCATGACCAAGGGTCACAAAATAGTTGAAGTAAATAACTGGTGACTAGCCTACTCCTAAGAAGAGAAAAAATTCAAACATAGTCCTTTACAACAATTAGGGAAATTATAATGAAAATTATATTTCTTAATGGTTGCGTCTTCGAGCAAAAACTCTCTGGTGGGGGCATTTAGAATTTTCCTGAGGGTGTCAAGGTTGAGAACTCAGAGGATGGTGGTGATCCTATTGTTGATGTTGATGGTTGCTTGTGTCTGCTCGCTTGTGCATTGGATGAAGTGTTTGATACTCAAAAGTGTACGCAGGATTTGTCTTGTGCGATGGCATTGGGCTCATGGTCGCCCGGATGTTTATGTGGGAACAGTTCTCACCTTGGGGTTTATGCGGCCTCTGCTTCATTTACTCCTCTTTTCTTGGCTTGGCAAGGACACTGTTTTGTGTGACCTAGGTTATTGGGTTTTACTATGTTGGATGGGCCCTTACCTGGTGTTTTGGTCGTGGCTTGTTTTGTTGATGGATTTCTTCTAAAGCCTGTGTTGGTGCTCGTCCTTTCCCATGATGAATTTGGCCTTCCTGGGCTTTGGATGATCTTGTGCTTATCTTCTATGGGACTCTTTGTGGGTCACCCTGTTATGTCTCTAGTTTTCTTTGTCGGTGCTTCTGCCTATGCAGGAGCTCTAGGTTGGAGTGTTTTTGTGCGCTGGTCTAGGGTTTTTGTGGTGGCATTTCATGCCTCTTTGTTCTACAAAACTCGGTTTGGCTGCATTGAGGTCATTGTTCCTAGTTTTGCTTCTTGCTCGTGCTCTATAGGAGTTGCATTTGTTTTTGGGATTGACCAGTTTGTGTTGGTCATCTTTGGTTTGAGTTTGGCTCTCCTTTGGCTTTGGTCCTCTAGTGTTGTTCCCTTGCAATTCCCTTCACTGTGTGTGGTGCTCTAGAATTTTTTTGGCTTGAAGAGAGTGGAGTTGAAAGCTTTTTATTCTATGGAGGCTTTGTTGGCCTTCTTGGATGCTTTTATGGATGTTAGTCTGGATGGTAAAGGAGCCCCCTTTGCCTTTTTTAAGTTAGCTATCAAGTTTTGTGATGGGCTTTGGTGTCCTCTTCAAGATTTGTCTTTGTTGTTGCAAGTTTATGGTTTTTGCCTTGCGTTCTGTCTAGATCTCCTTCCTCTTGTGGTGGTGATTGAGAGTTATGATCGAAGCTTTTGTTGCACTGTTTTCTACTATTCCTTTCTGGCATCTCACTTTGAGGTTTTCCTATTGAGCTGGAAAATATTCCTATTGAGATGTTTTAGTGATGGGTTCATTGAGGCTACTATTTGGGAGTTGTTGTTGATGGAGCTTCTGAATGGGTGGTGTTGTCTCCTTTTCTCCCAGACTTACCATTTGGTTTCTCCTATAGAGGTGGATAACTCTCCTATCGAGGTGGAGTTGGTTTGTGTTGTTGGAGTTGAGATTTTTTGTTTAGGGAGTTTGGAGGTCTGGCTTTTGGCCTATATGTTGAAGTTTTTCAAGGATTTTAATGGGGTGTAGCCTCGCCATCAAGATTTTTTGACTCTACTGCTTGTGTATGGTTGTTTCCCTACTTTTAGTTTGGCTCCCCTTCCTTTTGTGGTGGAGATTTTGTGTTGTGTTGGGAGTTGTTGCTGCCCTATTTTCAGTCCTTATCTAGTGCCTCATTTTGAGGTGTTTTTCCTATTGAGGTGGAAAATGTGTTTGCTAGAAAGACTTGAAGAATTTTCTATTGGGTTTGTTGATAGGGAATTGGTGTCTATGTTTGGTTCTCCTAGATTTTTTTGGGGTTTGTTAAGCTCAATTTGGAGCAGAATTTTTGCTGCATTTTGTCTGTTGCAAGTGAGTTTTGGCCATTGGTGTAGAAGATTTGTTGTTGTCCTAATTTTGTAGGTTGTTAGTTTTGGGTTTGTTAATAGGGATCTTGGGCTGCCTTTTCTCAGTTTGGTCCTCCTTTTTGGGACTCTGTTAGGCTCATACATGAGTGGAGTTTCTATTGCAGTTCATCTATTGTAGGTGGTCAGTGGCTTGATTCGTTCAAGCAAGTCTTATGATGGTAATATGTTAGGTGTGGTTCTGTGTGGATCTTCGACTACAGTTATTTGTTGCAGGTGCATTGTGGTTTGGTTGTTTCTAGAGGTTTGTTGCAGTCCAGTTGTTGTAGGTGGTTTGTGGCCTGGTTGCTCTAGGAGGTTCTTTGGGCCCTCGGTCCTGTGTTTTGGGTTGTAATTTTTATGGCTAATAGCCTTTGATGTTACTATGTCTTTGACTTAGGACTGTTTGTGGTTCTAAGTGTTCTTTTCCCTTGGTATTTTGTGCTAGGGTGGGTTGTTAGTCTGTGGTGTTTATGCAGTGTTTCCACTGGTTTTTCTTTTTTTCTTATCTCCTTTTGGCCCTTTGGGCTTACTGTGTAAAGGGTACGAAACCTTGTAAATGTTGCATATCTTATCAAAAACAATTAGGAAATGCACCAACAACCCAAAATAAAGTATCATACTTGGGAGAAACTATTATATAAACTAACTGACTAATGTTAGCCACAATTGAGGGAGTAAAGAGCTACATGATACCTTGGAATAAAACAACCATGGTTTGTTAGAGAAAATCCTCAAGCACACCATGTGAGTGATTTCTTAAGACTCTAAACAGAATATGCATATAGATCACCAAAATCTCCTAACCATTCCATAATAAACCACACTTCAAGAAAACACAACTTCATCAACACAACACAATAGCATCATTAAGAAAGGGGGCATATGCAAGGTTTTCCATGGCATCCACATTATTTTTCACATAGGGATGGAACGTTATCAAAACATCACATTCTAAAGAATTACATTTAAAATACAAACAAAAAAATATCCACACTTTAAAAATATTTCAACAATGCAAGGCCAAGCTAGGACACATTCAAGTTCAAAGCCAATGATATTCTACACATTCACTCTACAAGGAATGACTAAAATTCAATCATTCAAAGATCATCAAACCCAAGAAACGTACATTTAATAACATCATTCATCTCTATAATATACTATAAAAATGCATTGACATGATTCACCTAGAATGAAACATAATTAGGGTTCTAGGCCACAACAAAAAATTCTCCTACAATACATAAAATATTATAATGATTCAACATACATAATATACAAGAGGGAAAAAATGTAATTTTGGATTCAACCATGCAAGACTTATAAATGAATTATCAATTCACCAATCATTTTGCATAATCACCTTGCATATGACCCATTAACAATCCATTTCTCTAGCTTCTAGATTATTATAATGTAATTTAACCATCTAGGTTCCCACACAAATCCTAGGAAACAAACACAATTTGGGGACATAATTCATCGACCCAAATATTTTGTTACAAGTCCACATAAATTTTTGTGCACTAGCTATCCATTTCACACATATCATAATGCACTCACATAAAGACAAATACACAATTCACTTTCAAGCAAGTATTAACATAGCATCAACATATTTTTCCATATACCAGGGATATGAAATACTCCACTTTCACATTTAATGTATCATTCACATCACACAATTTATAATTGAAAGACTCTCAAGACCAATGGGGACAACTTTCATATACAAATTTTCCTTGAAAAATGGATGAAATAATCAAATAGACAATAAAATTAAAAAACAAGGCACCAAAAGAACTTAGCACCTAGAGAGTACACTAGCACAATGTGTACAGATTTGGTGCTAAAGTCGCAATCTATAATTGGAGTCTTCTTCTAGTGTTGGATTCCTTGTTGAATGTTGTAGAACTTCCTAGGTGTTGTATTCCTTTCTAGCACTAAATTCCTAGCCGATGAGAAAAACCAAGCTAGGTATTTTCCCTATGATGCACCAAACACTCAGGAACTACAAGGAAGTAGACCCAATCAATATGGACTCTTAAATAGAAAAAAAGACAGACACACCATAAAGGTCCTAAAAACCTAATCTTACCTAATAGAATCTCATGAATGAGAACACTCCCAAGGGATAGGGAGACCACAAGGGACTCCCACACAAGGCCAAATACACTAGAGGTGAATGGAAAGGTGTTTCACACTTCTCAACCCTACGAAGACAACTTGGAGAACCCTAAATGGCCCCTTGATGAGGCATTTATCAATGATATAGTACACAAAAAAAACACTAAAGATTCAAAAATAGAGATCCAATCATGAATTTATATAAACCAAAAATTAATTTTAAAACTCAAAGGAAAAATCCTCTAAGTTTATTTTATCCAAAACAACATTAAAAATTTATCAAGCATTCACAGTAATATGTATGTTTGACTCTAATGCTAATTCACATAGTAAAAATTATAACATTGATACCACTTATGCGGAATCATTACATTCCATCCACTTGGGAGTTCCAATTATTACATTACATAATAATGTAAGGAATCAAATCTCCTTTTTAAATACATACTCACAACATTGTACTGTAAAGAAAAGAAAGATTGGCTAGGCCTTCACCCAATTTTCTATCGACCTTGGAGTTCATCTAAAGAATTTAGAACCCCAACAATGGTACCACACAATCCTACCAAATGGAATCCAAAATATCCACTCCTCCCATGCTAGGGGATATTCACATGGGCTAAAATACACACACAATAAACATGGGTAGGATTACACTCACTCCAATCAATGAGTAAACATGCAACATACATAACATACAAAGATAACTCAATGACATCAAAAGTGATGAAGTACCATATCTCATCAAATCCAACTCAATGGGGAAAAGGATGATATCCTAGAGAGGGGGGGGTAGCCAGTGTCATTGTAATGGCCTCAAGACATGGTCAAGTTAAATTGATTACACCTCTTGTAAGAGATAAGGTTACTATACCATACAATTCCCAACACTCTTTGAGAAGGCGGGTATTCCTCACTTATATTGATTTTATATGAACACTCCAAATATGACGAGGCATTTTTATCTTGATTCATTTAATTTTCCATATGTCTCTTTAGTTATCACTTAATAAATATACTTTTGCATGAGATATCCTCAAGCCCCTTTGTGCCTCAACAAATATTAGAAGACACTCCCATACTTCTCTCTAATGCCTACATCATAAATTCATCATAACTCTTAGTAATCAAGTGTGGCATGGAAAAAAGGAAATTTTTTGGCTTAACAAAAAATTCACCCAATCTTAAAATTCATGAAAAGAAAAATCATGAAGGATACCTCAAATCTCTCATTCCAAACATCAGAATCCACATTATAATTCAAAATTTACAATTTTTCTTTCAACACAAAAACTATAAAATTTGAAGAAAATCCATTGAAGATAGCTTAGATTTTCCATTTTTACAATATCAAAAATTTGCAAACACTAAAAGTACCCTTTTGACTCCAAAGGTACACAACACCTATTTTATGAAGTCAACTTTGAATTTTAGACATTTTTAAAAAATTGGGCATTATGAGGGCACAAAATGAAGAATTTGAATTTTTCTAATTAAAGTGCATTCTAATCTAATTTAAAAATTTATTTCTATTAGGGAATTCGTATGCTCCCTTGAGGGTGAGCATGACATCACTTAATCAAACTTAAGAGAAAATAGAGACTTGCCTCAAACTTGAAGACACAACAAAATAATGAAAACCTATATTTTTTTTAATGAGAGAGGGAGAGATCACACCCAAAGCATTCATACTCCATTTAATATCCCATACAATCCAAAATTCTCCTCTTTCCAATTCAAATAAGCTCAAATTTTAATTTGTTTCGAAACTTTCCATGAAAATGATTTTTTAGAGAAAAATCCTTCAAAAATGAATAATGCAAAAATGACTAAGACTTTTCCTTTTATTCAATTTTTTCCTTTTTTATTTTTCTCTAATTTATTAATTCCAATTTATTTATTTTCCTTCGTTATTTTTCTAAGATTATATTTATAATGTCTTATTTTCTATAAATAGTAATTACTCTTTTTAGTAAAATCAGTTTTCAAAATTGTCAATCAATACATGCAGATAAATCAAGTAATTTGGATTTTCAAGATAAATTATTAAATTAATTTTGGGTGATAAATTAATATTAATTTTTAATTTATTTTCAAGGGTCCAACTTGAGCATTGGAATTTGCAAAGAGTTATTTTGGAGCATGTTTTGGCTAGAAAGGCAAATTTAATAGCTTATGACAATAGTTATCATAAAATCAAATCTTTTTGGGAAATGGATGATTCCATGGAAGCCAATTGGGAAAGGAGTTAAAAAATTAATAAATGCAAGATTCCTTCATTTCTTGGCATGGATTTTGGGCACCCAAGAAGCCTAATGAAGAAGGCAACACATATAAAATGCAATTTCTTTCTTTTTTGGATTCATTCATGCATGTTTTCCTTCACAAGTTTTTGTTACTATTCTAAGGATGATAAACTGAGGATGAGAGAACTTCAAGGCTGATAAATTGAAGAGTTTGAGGCTTGAAGGCAATGGTCCTAATGGTATCTTGGAGAAAATTCAGTTCAAAGTCTAGGACAATGAGCTTCAATGACATAGTTTCTAGTTTCATCATTCTAGTAGTTTGCATATATTTTCCAAAGGTATATTTCTAATTTGTATCAGTTTGGCTGAATAAAATAGACATCATCCTAAATTTATATCGGATTGTATTATTTCATCTATGAGTTATAGAGCTTAAACTATTTTTTGGTGTGTTAATCGGCTTCCTTTTGAAGCCCATTTTGGTGTACAATTTACATAAGACATTTCATATTTTAATTCAATTTTGGGTTTTTTGTAATCTATTGCTTATGATAGAAATTTTGATGTTATATTTCAGTAATATTAAATATTTCCCTTCATACTTTATTTTCTTTCAATTTTGTTGTTTTGGCAAATTCTGGTGCAATATTTTGCATACTTGATTTCACTATTTAGAGTAAAATTGCATGTTCTTGTCAAGAAATAATTTACTTGTTTAAATATGAAATATATTTCCAAGAAAGGGACATTATAGTGGTATCATAGCCATGATCTTTTTAGCTTGGGGGTTTGATCATATTTTAAGAAAGGAAATAGGAGTTAAAAGATGGTTGATCACATGGAAGATTTGGCTAGAGATCTAGCAGCCATCAAAGAAACACATAGTAATCAAGATAAAGGATTTAGCAATTCAATTCCATACAATTATTATATCACTCATATGCATAGCATGATTCCATCAATGGTCATAGAAAAAATTTAGACTCTAAGGGAAGAGATCTTGAGAGAAAATTCGCAAAATCTTCATCACCAACTTTTGATGGGTCAGATAAGATCTCAATCAAAGCATGGTTATTCAAGATGCAAGACTATTACTATTCCAATTCCATGGAGGAGAAAATTTTCATTTAGTATGTGATATTGCACGTTGAAGGAGTTTCTCATGATTGGTAGTACCAAGGTATGAAACCCAAGATCACATTCAGATAAATTTATTTGATGAATTTTGTCAAATGTTGATTGATAGATTTGAAAAAAAAGGTTGAAAGATATTAAAGAACCTAAGACAATCATAAAAACACTTGAGACACAAATTCAAGATATGGAGGAGATGGTGATGATGCAGCATAAATAAAAATCACATTTGTAAAAAGAAGAGGGAGTTCAACCAGAGGCACTCCAAGCCATAGTGGTTGAAGGTAATGATTCTTTAATTAAATAAAATGTTTTAGTGTTTTCTAGTGATCTTCCATTTCAAGAAAATGTAAGTATGGAAAATAAGGAGCTAGTGCCAAGTTAGAATGGTCAATATAATAGCTCTATTGTTGGAAGTAATTTCATGATGGATTCTATATCTCAACCTTATCCTACTAATGATTTTCATTATGAGAGTGATAGTTTTAATATGAATTTCTCATAAATTCCTAAATCAATAGAGGAATATTTTAGTTCTAAGAAGCGGACCATGACTATCTCAAAAATACAATATTGCATGAGAGGCACAATGAATTAATTCACCTTGATAGCAGCAATCTACCCACTTTTACTTGGGACCTAGGTGTCCCAACACCTAAGCATGTTGAGGGTCTAATTTGGAATAACTATTTCTTTCATTCTAATGTTTTGGTTTCATCTCAGAAGTTATGTGAGGAGGATAACATTGAGGAAGCTAAGGCTCAAAGGTATGGTGATGATGTTGAATAAAAATCAGATTTATTATTGTTTAGTTTTGATTCTGACCCAAAATATTGTCGGGGATACGGATTCGGTCTGTCATCAAGATTTGCATCTAAGATAGTAGTGCCTTAGTGATTTCAATTCAAAATCACAACAAAGACACAACCAACTATGCTATAAAGCGGAAACAAGCACAGTTGATCCCCCATCGATCCTCTGAGAGAAATGAATGCAACAAGCAACAGATTCAACATAACCAGATACCATGAAAGATAAAAAGAAGACACAAAGATATACGTGGGGAAAACCCTTTCAAGTAAAAAACCCCACACTCCAAAATTTCGAGCCATTGTATTATTCAGCAAAAAAAACCAGTTACAATACAATATCAGGCTCAAAGCCAATACAGGAGTTACATCTTGTTCTACTGGAGAAGTAACAGGTACCCGCAAGATTCCTTTCAGCTCCTCAGATGACTATCACAGCCAGCCTCATGGCCAGCCCAATCATTCGGCCTCCAATGATTCCCATGCCCAAATCCAAGATATAGAGTGTTCACAGGTACATTGCCTAAGCAAACTGCTCAAACACCCTCTCCATCTCTCATCAAAACCATTCATGCCTTCGACTCTCCAACCTGCAAGTCCAACATCTGTAATCTCGCACCATGCATCATGCATTATGCTTGCAGCCTCATGCTCAGGCAATCACATGCCTGTGCATCCTACTCGCAATCTCATGGTTGCGCATCCAGCTCACACATCACGCACTTGCCCTGCAACCCACGACTCTTGCAGACTCATCGAACTTCAAACTTGGCATATGAGTTATGAGAAATAATACACCTCTCATCCTTATGTAACCAACTCAAAAGAGTCAAACACAACAATGAAGTTCATCCGCAAATCACGCATCTGGTCGGATCTGACAGATCTCCCTGCAACGAGCCGCCCAGGAATTCAATGCCAAACCTAACACTGCCAGAGCCGGAGTTGAAATAGGAGTCGAAATAGGACTCCGCCGAAAAAGCACACTGTTGGAGTCGAAGTCAGAATAGGAGTTGAAATAGGACTCCATCGAAAAAGCACACTGCCGGAGTCGGAGTCGGAGAAGGAACTGGAGTCAAAACATGACTCCACCAAAATTATAGGTTTAGGAACCAATTCGGTTCCGCGTCTGCTCGTGGAAAAGAGGAACATAGCAGAAACAAGACTGACCGGGTAAAGTCAACTCGAGGTCAAACCAAGATGAGAGCACAAACGATCGGAGTCGGAGTCGGACCCAGAACAGGAACAAAAATAGAAACAGGACTTCACCAAAAGTTCAAGATCAGGAACCAATCCGGTTCCAGTTCCACCTTCGCCAACTACAAGAAATAACAATCCAGAACCAGGACAAGGCAGAGGAAAACTCCCCAAGGAGAATCCAAACATCCAGAGGAACCAGATCACACAAGCAGAAGTCGGACTCGGAGTCGAAACAGGAACAGAAACAGGAACATGGCAAATAGACATTGCCAACTTCCAAAACTAGTTTCGCCTCCGCCAGAACCAAGTGAAGAGCAACAGACTGCCGGAGCCGGAGCCAGAGCCGGATCCAAACCCAAAACATGACAAAAGGAACAATATCAACTTCCAATCCGGTTCCGCCTTCCAAACAAGCCCGAACAAGGACCAACACATTCTCTCACACCCTAATCAAAACCACTGCAACAACATCAGAAAGATGTCCACCACCTTAAGCAATAGCTCCAAACATAGGAACATACCAAGGTGAAACAACAACAGTCTCAAGAATGAAAGCAAATGATCCTCCAATGGGCAAAGGAAAAAAATAGCAAAGAAACACTCCAACGCATCACTCCAACCATCTCTAGAACAAGAAAAAAAAACTCACTAGCTAGAAAAGCAACCAAGAACTGACTGCCCTCATCCAACTGATCAAACCCATGTGACTGAAAACTAGCACCCACAGCTCATGCTGAAACATCCAACCACCCATACCTTAAAGGTATGACCTAAAAGTGAACTCATGCCATCAAAAGAAAACCACCCATCTCAGTAGCAAACAAGCACCCTGTGTCAACCAGTCATAGACCAAACACATCCAAGTACTCCCACTGCAAGGGCACTGTCCAGATGAGTGTAAACAGAGCACCATCACAAATGATCCAAGCATACCAAGTCCACCAAACCCAACATAAAGAAATGTAACCATGTAGTTCCAAGGAACATCCACACTGATCTGCAACATCTGCAACCACCTGCTGTAAGAAAAATTTCTCTCAACTGTCTTCCACAGTTCTTCCAAACACCTCCAAAACTGACTGAAGAAAGAAGCACAGGCACCTTCGTGTCATCACCCAGGTGACAACACATGACCACAAACAGTGACCAACTCGGAACCACAAAGGCAACTCACATCTAAAGTCACAAGAGCAATCAGGAAGAACAAGACCAAATAAGAGAGAAACTACAAATCAACAAGAAGAATGCCCTTCTACAACCACTTCTAAATGCCAACTGTGTCAAGAATGATCTTCTTTACATCCCAAAGGGAAAAGCCTTGACAACATCCAACAAAACATGGATGTAAGCTCCTCAAAGAAGATCAGACCTACCCATATAACCATCTCCTTTCAGTCCTCAAAAGCACAAGGAGATAAAATATGTTTTCCAACCTTTCATTATGAATCCTCCAGAATCTAAACCAATTCAAGATTCATATCATGAAAGATAAAACATAAAGCACTTGAAAAGTATAATGGGTAAATACCTTTCACAATGACACCACTACCGAGAAGATCAAGAAGAAAAAACAAACATGCTCATCCAAGATATACAAGCCACCATGGCTAACCTAAGAGCATCCTCCTTCAAGATCTCTATTGAATTTACATTCAACCAAAGTGCAGGCTTCTCGGACTTTCAACTGTAACAGCAACATTCACTTAAGAATTCAAGCCTCACCTTTATTCTCCATGCATCCATGAGTATCAACACCTGTCATCTCATGCTAACTCCAAACTACAATACTGCAATAACCATGAAGTCCTCCAGCATATGACCAATGTACTCAAAGTAAAGAGAACCCCCAGACCACTGTCAAAGTTCCATAACCTAGAACAGGAACTTATCATGACACCATGATCTACACATCTCCAAGGGAGATACCATGCTTCAAATGAACTATCCATGGTCTTCAAGAGCAAAACAACATGCCAAAACTCTAATGCACAAGCAAGAGTATACCATGGCATAAAGCAAACAACTCTAAACCAACATCACCTGTCAAGCACCACCAGCAACTCAGCCAAAGACTACTAAGGTCCTTCATGGCTCCAAAGTGCTACACATCTTCAAATAGTGAATATGCAGATGCAAAATTTTGCAACACCAAAGAAGACACCAGTCATTGCTAAAGCTCCCACTGAAACGTGACACTGAGCTTTCCAAGCACCATGACTGACCACACCATCACTGTCAAAAGCTTACACTATGTTAGTGTACCCAGCTCTCCATGACATCATGATCCACATGCTTCAAGTCCCCATCACTGCCTATTCAGGTACTCAAACGCCATTCCTCCTCTCATCTCAAAATAGCCACACCAATGCACAAGTGACCACAGACAAGGTCAGCTAATAGATCTGCACAACATGGTTACACCCTCGTGGATATAGACAGTCCACTTCCGAGTTGTCTCACAACAAGCATGTAGGTAAGGACAGCCTACAATATTGCACAACCCGTGGATGCAACCAAAAGTAAAACTGCAGATCTATCATTGCACTGAAAACTACAAAACTGAGATAATCAAAGAGAACAGCCAAAGCAGACAATCATGACTCAAACACTAGATCAGCAACAGATCTGATTTTCCAGTCACGTCCACAACCCAAGCACTGAAGTCTAGAAAACCATCAAAGCATACCACAAGAATGCTGAAGGAAAAACATACCAACACTCCCATGCAGAGAAGACACCACTCCTCAAAACCAGTCGAACTGCAGCTATCTCATCCAATCACACCCCAGAAACTAGGATCTAAAAAAATAACAAACAGCAGTTCCACAAAACACAAGTTTTCCTTGACCGTTCAAAACCTGCAAAAAACCACAGTGTTTCCAAAACACCCACACATCTCCATATTCACTGCTCATTTGGACAACTTAGGAGTCTACCACAACCATCACAATAAACCAAAACAATGAAAGAACAAGAGAATGCACCGTAGACTTTTTAGGAAAATCTACACAAAACCCTCAGAGCCAAAGACATGAATCTGAACCATGCAAGTGCAAGAAAGAGGCACACAGGAACAATAGGTCCTTTCAAACCAGTTCCAATGCCATAGTCATGCACAAGCACAAGGAAGAGCCAGGCTATCCAGAAGTTGTAGACCACCAAAGTCACCTCATAGCCTCCATGCAATCAGAGCACCAGAGAAAATGCCTTCAGTTCTAAGTCAGAAACACCCAGCACAAGCACAACAATCAATAGCTGAACAACAACACAAGCTAGTCCATACCACCAAGGAGCCTCTCACATAGACACCTAGTATGAACACCATGCTTTGCTGCAACACAACCATGAACACATCTCATGCCCTTTGCATTAGGAACAACGTTACTAATCAGGAGCTCCAGATCATGTTGCCACAACATGACCCACTCCATACTTTTCCAATGCCTTTCAAATTGTATGTTGAATCAATGAAGCACACACTTCCACTCACCGAAGGATCAATCACCAACCAATTTCTCCAAACTTCCTCAAGCTTGCCAGGATAAGAAATCACCACAGGAGAAAACCCAGAACTTCCGCAACTAGGAGAAGGCTTTGATACCACTTGTTGGTATCATCAAGCCATGACCTCCCTTAAACATGCTCTAATACCACTTGCTAGTATCACGAGCAACAAGCTACCAGCTCTAATACCACTTGTCAAGATACGGATTCGGTCTGTCATCAAGATTTGCATCTAAGATAGTAGTGCCTTAGTGATTTCAATTCAAAATCACAACAAAGACACAACCAACTATGTTATAAAGCAGAAACAAGCACAGTTGATCCCCCATCGATCCTCTAAGAGAAATGAATGCAACAAGCAACAAATTCAACATAACTAGATACTATGAAAGACAAAAAGAAGACACAAAGATATACGTGGGGAAAACCCTTTCAGGTAAAAAACCCCACACTCCAAAATTTCAAGCCATTGTATTATTCAGCAACAAAACCAATTACAATACAATATCAGGCTCAAAGCCAATACAGGAGTTACATCTTGTTCTACTGGAGAAGTAACAGGTACCCACAAGATTCCTTTCAGCTCCTCAGATGACTGTCACAGCCAGCCTCATGGCCAGCCTAGTCATTCGACCTCCAATGATTCCCATGCCTAGATCCGAGAGATAGAGTGTTCACAGTTACTTTGCCTAAGCAAACTACTCGAATACCCTCTCCATCTCTCTTCAAAACCCTTCATGCCTTCGACTCTCCAACCTGCAAGTCCAACATCTGCAATCTCGCACCATGCATCATGCATTATGCTTGCAGCCTCATGCTCAGGCAATCACATACCCATGCATCCTGCTCGCAGTCTCATGGTCACGCATCCAGCTCGCACATCACGCACTTGCCCTGCAACCCACAACTCTTGTAGACTCGTCGAACTTCAAACTTGGCATATGAGTTATGAGAAATAATACATCTCTCATCCTTATGTAACCAACTCAAAAGAGTCAAACACAACAATGAAGTTCATCCGTAAATCATGCATCTGGTCGGATCTGACAGATCTCCCTGCAATGAGCCGCCCAGGCATTCAATGCCAAACCTAACACTACCGGAGCCGAAGTCGAAATAGGAGTCAAAATAGGACTCCACCGAAAAAGCACACTGCCAGAGTCGGAGTCGGAATAGGAGTCGAAACAGGACTCCACCGAAAAAGCACACTACCAGAGTCGGAGTTGGAGATGGAACAGGAGTCGAAACATGACTCCACCGAAATTATAGGTTCAGGAACCAATTCGGTTCTGCATCCGCCCACAGCAAAGAGGAACATAGCGGAAATAGGACTAACCGATTAAAGTCAACTCGGGGTCAAACCAAGACGAGAGCACAAATGATCAGAGTCGGAGTCGGACCCGAAACAGGAACAAAAATAGAAATAGGACTTCACCAAAAGTCCAAGATCAGGAACCAATCCAGTTCCGGTTTCGCCTCTGCCAACTGCAAGAAACAACAATCCAGAACTAGGACAAGGTGGAGGAAAACTCCCCGAGGAGAATCTAAACATCCAGAGGAACCAGATCACACAAGCAGAAGTCGGACTCAGAGTCGGAACATGAACAAAAACAGGAACATGGAAAATAGACATTGCCAACTTCCAAAACTAGTTTCGCCTCCGCCAGAACCAAGCGAAGAGCAACAAACTGCCGGAGCCGGATCCAAACCCAGAACATGACAAAAGGAACAATGTCAACTTCCAATCTGGTTCCGCCTCCGCCAGAACAAACTTCGAAGATCCAGCAAAGCAGGGAGCAGAGCAGGAGACGAAACGAGAACAAGACCTGGAACAAGGCAAACGGAGCAATGCCAAGTTCCATCCCGGTTCCGCCTCTGCTAGAACAAAAGACTTTGCCAAGGCAAACAAGAGAATTCGCCTAAGTCTTCAAAGGGGGTAACCAGAAAGTTGAAGCATAAATCCCAACAAATATATCATCCTTGATGTTGATCAAAGACACATAAACCTTGGTTGTGAGCATAAACACAATAGCATTGTTTTCCATAAAATGGGTAAAGAAGAAGTTCATGAGGATTGGGAAAACCATGGTGTTGTTAATGATAGAGTACTACAACAAAATCATGGGTTGGTGTATTTATTCACTCAACCTAATCTAAATTCTATGCACAAAAGATGGTTAGAGTTAATAGTTGATTATGACTTCAACATCAGTTACATCAAAGGAAAGGAGAATCAAGTTGCCAATGCCTTGAGTCGAAGACATCATATTTCTTCAATAGTGATGATTCAATTCGACTTTAAAGTTCAAGAGTTGCAGAAATGTAAAGAGGATGAGTACTATTTGCAAGTCAAGTAAGAACTCACAAGCAATCTGCAAGATACTAGGTATGAATGTTTTCATTTTGAACCTAATGGACTACTTAGATATAAGGGGAGAATGTATATACCTAACGTAGACGATTTAAGGAATCTGGTATGGAATGAAGTACATGAAACATCGTACTCTGTACACCCTGGTGTGACCAAAATGATGGAAAATGTGAAGCCATTATACTTTTGGAAGGGGATGAGAGGAGATGCTACCAGATTTGTGGCTAGGTTTCTTGAATGTCAAAGGGTAAAATAAAATCATCATCATCCTGTGGGCTTGCTATACCCACATGTTATACCAGAGAGGAAGTAGAAAGTCATAATTATGGACTTTACCCAAGGGCTATGATGCAGAGCAAAGAGGATTCAAAACTCAACCTTCCATTTAATTGACAACTTTCATAAAAATATTCATCTCAAACAATGATTAAGTGCATTCTAGATCACAATGTAATCATTTTCACAACAACCCACAATTCAATGCAAAAAACAGTCATTAATAACTTCCACAAAACAAATAATGAAGCCAATCCCTTTGGTGAGATTTCAAATCACATAATTACAGACCTTCCTTCCAATTTTTATGAAGATCCAATGGTCGAAACGAAAGTTGTTGCACTTTTCCCAAAACTGCAAACCCTAGGCAGCGTTTAAACCTGCCCTCACCAAAATAGTCATATCTTCCACAAAACTCAATAAAATTCAATGAGACAAAAAGAATTGGAAACTAGAAACAGAGAGCTTTCCATCCATATATGATACTCTATTATTTGAATCCATACCAGTCCGTACAAATCACAACTTCAACCTGAAAACAATGTAGAAAACATAAAATGTACACCAAACTTGAGGTTGCCATTCATCAAACTCCAAAATAATGTCTCCAACCCCTCCAACCTCTCCAATTCGAGTTTTGGAGGGTATACTTATACATTTACAACCAAAACCAACTATTTTCAACCACCTTTTAGTTAGTTTGTTGACAAAACACTTTAATGACACTTTTGACAAGTTGCTTGACAATTTTCTTGAGCAACTTTTACAATTTTTACAATATATAACAACTTTAAACATTATTTGACAAATGACTTCAAATATTACTTCCTAAGACTCAAACACCTATAAAATGGCTTGATAAACCTTATTATAATACCCAATACATAAAATAGACCAACTATTTACAAATGGCCTCATGGAGGCTTGAAAGCAACTTGGTGCTCCTGCACCAGGCTGCCTATGTCAAGGAATAAGCATAATGCCATTCTTGTGGTTCTAGATAAGCTTACCGAAGTAGCACATTTCATACCTAGGAATCTAACTGATGGATCACATGTCATAGCATGGAAATTTGTGCAATATTTTTTTAGGTTGCATGGGATTCCTGAGAAGATTATCTCAGATAGGGATGCACGAATCACTTCTAGGTTTTGGCAAACCTTGTTTTCTGCACTAGGGACTCAAATAAATATTAGCTCAACATATCATCTAAAAGTAGATGGACAAACTAAAAGGGTGAATCAAGTATTGGAAGACCTACTTAGAATGTATTGCATGGATCAACAACACAAGTGGGAGGACTAATTGCCTTTAGTGGAATTTTCTTACAATAATTCTTACCATTCCATGATAAAGATGGCTCCTTTTGAAGCGTTATATGGTTGAAAGTGTCAAAATACTATAAGTTGGAATAAACTTGAGGACAAAGTGAGTCTTGGGCCAGAATTAGTTGAAATGGAGGAGCAAGTTAAGATTGTTAAGAAAATGTTGGTTGAAGCTAACGACAGATAGAAAAGCTACGTTGATGCTAAAAGAGTGCCCAGTAATTTTTTCATAGGTGACAAGGTGTTGTTGAGATTGAAACCTCAAAAAAACTCCATTAAATTTGGAAATTCTTCCAAGTTATCCCAACACTATGTAGGACCTTTCAATATTTTGGAGGAAGTTAATCCAGTAGCTTATCAAATTGCATTACCACTTGCTCTTGCTAGAATGCATAACATATTCCAAGTGTCCTACCTTAAGAAGTATGTACCAGGCAATAATCATGTGATTGATTGGAATGCTTTATAGGTACATGACCTCGAAGTGGCAACACTCAAGCTCGTCAAATTTCTCAGAACATGTAATCTTTACTTGCATAACAAGGAGGTTTTGCAGTGCAAAGTCTAGTGGGACCAGTATGCGGAAGACTCAACCACTTGGGAAGACTATGTTGAGATTCAACAAAAATTTCCTCATATTTTAGATGCATTTGAGTGTACTTGAAAAATAATATGTTGTTTGTGTGTTTATTTTATGTGGCTACATAAAATCATCGGGGATGAGGATTCACAAGGGGGGGGTATGTTACACACCCAATTGTGTATTTACTATTTATTATTACTATGTAGAGTGAATGTGAATATAATTTTAATTTTGAAGATGGATAAATTGTGCTTGCACTTTTTTATCAATGAGATATGAATGAATGTTATCTCATTTAATGACATGTGAAGAAAAGCATATATGTGAAATGGATGGTCATTGAATTGATATTATAACTATGGAGATGTATTATGTGTAATGCATTTTTTTTGAACAGCTAACTATCGTGGGCATGCATTATTTGGATGTAGGTATATGTTCAATCGTTTAGGTAGAGGGGAATTATAACTCAAGAGAATATCTTGGTCGGGTAACCAGTAATGTAATCTATCTGATCTTACACTCACTCACAATAGTATGGTTGAGTCAAGTTATTATGTTGGGATTTGGTAAGTCATCCTTATTTTGATGTGTCTACATTAGTAAGGGTCTTGATTTACTATTGAGTGAACTATTGGGTGATGTTTATCTATTTGAGCTTGTGATTTCTTCCCTTTATTACCATTCTTGTATTGATAAGTTAAATACACGTGGAATGTATGCATGTGTATACATAAGCATGTCTATGATAGACCAAACACATGAAGGAACACGTACATGAGGGTACATAGGTAGACATACCTATACACACTTATGAATGGGTTTCTTATGTGCATTAAACTATAAAATGGACCTTATGACATGTATATGTATATGTTCAGATATATTGCACGTAGATTCTTATCAATATGCTAGTAATTGTGTATGAGTGTGGTGTGCAATCAAATGTATATATATGTATATATATACATATATCCATATGTATACATGTAATGATACATATGTATGATTGAAAAACATACATTAACCATACAAATGCATTGATATATGTACATATACGTATACATATACATAGAGGAATATATGTATATATATATGTATATATGTATATGTATATATATATGTATATATGTATATGTATATGTATATGTATAAATGTATATGTATATGTATATATATATATGTATATGTATATATATATATATATATGTGTATATATGTATATGTATATGTATATATATATATATATATATGTATATACATGTACACAATCGATGTGATTGTTATTACTATGAGAATGTTAAATTGGTTGTATTCAATTCTATATTGAATGTCTATATACTTTATTGGCATAAGATAAATATATATATATATATATTAACATATATATGCATATACATATATATATATGAGTTGATGTACATATATATATATATATTTAAATATATGGATATATATTTATAGATGACTATATGCTTAGAGATCAATTTATTTAAGCAATGCTTAGAGGCCAATTTATTATATGGACATAGGTTGATTTGTATGCAACATATACAAGCATTGTAAAGGCTGAATATAATGTATATTGGAAATGAATTAAGATCGAACTATATGCAATATATAGTGTAGAAAATAAGTCGATATGGAGAGTTTGTCTTAGTCCATGCTTTGAGATAGAACATCCTTGACTTAGTAAACAACAATTACTTAGGACACCTTATCATATGGCGATGGAATAGTTACCAAACAATAAATAAAGTGAATGTATGATAAAAGGATAAGCGACAACAAGGTAAGGAAATGGTCAAAAAATCACTTATGTGCAAGGTAACTCATCATTCCTTTATTTTATGTTGAGCATAGACTTAGTCGACTATATGCAAGTGGTACATTTTAAATGTTGACTAATTCAATAAGTGAAATCCATGCCAAATTGTAGGGAGATGGCTTCATGCTTGGCGCCATATTATGAAGTTATTAATGTTGTAGAGGTCCATTCTAGGAATAATTCAAATGTCACCATTTGATCATGTGTAGATTGAAATAGTCATAAGTTGTTGTCAAACTTAGAGGTTGATCTGTAGCTTAATGTGTTAAGTAAACTCTTTATTTTCTACCACCTTTTTTCCAAGCGAAGTGAGTCGACTTGCATGGATACTAATGTCAATTTACATGCCTTTTTTGTAGTCGATGTAGTCTCTTTTTTGTTGTATAAATAAAGAGGTAGAGCTCTCATTTGGGATGCATTATATTTCATTCTACTTTTCATTTTATAATCTGTAATATTTTGTTGTATTCTAAGTGAGATTTGAGTATTTTGTGAGAGAATTTCATCATTTTGAGAGATGCATATTATTCATTTGTGAGAGAGGTTTTATTGAGGCATTGCTTGTGAGGTCAAGTAAAGCTAGTTGTTGTTACTAGAAATTTGTGCAATAGTCAATTGGAAAAGCGCATTACATGCATGAGGATAATATTCCTTTAATTTTCCTTGTTTATCAAAGATTGATTCTTGAGTGTTTAATTGATCTATTGAAATTATTCACATTAGGGAAAGATAATTATTTTTTTGAAAGGTAAATAGAAGTTGATTATGTTGTTTGTAAAGTGTTTGTAATTACTCCATATTACGATGGTTTTTTTTCATAGGTATTGTTATGCTAGATATGATTAAACAAGGGTAACTTAAGGGTAACTCATAGCTAAGTAATTTTATTTTACTAGATAGCTAGTGGGTTACTCCTAGGATTGCTAGTCTATTAAAGCGAAGGAAATTTTACAAATGCTTTATGAGTAGAAATACCCTATAGTATGTAAGATAGATGATAGGTTAATTTCGAGGTAAAATATATCCCATGGGAAGGATTACCTATGCATATATTATAATGGCCTTAACTCAAAATGAGCTTAAGTAGTGTAAGTGAATAAATAACCATCACTCAAAGTATTGAGTGACAACACTTTGGCCAAAGTAGTGTGATTTCCTTTGGCTCCACTGTCAATTCACCATATTCATGTAGTGTATGCTAGTTGAATATTGTAAGGTTACAAGTTCTAGTCATGTAGGGCACAACACTAAGCTTAGTGTGGTTGTCGTACGAGGTTACTCCACAATCTATTCATCGAAAGGTAGGGCCATCTATCATATGATAGATGTGTAAGGGACCACATATGATTCTATGGTTGGTGGAAAAGAATTTGAGTGATACTTCTCCTCCTCAACACACACAAAAAGACCAAGGTTTTGAAAGGTGAATCCTAGACCATCTATATATATTGTTTTGAAGCTTGAATGAGCTATGTATGTACTTGTACACATTCTTGGAATATTTTAATTTGTAAAATTATTATATTGAAATAGAATCCTTGTTGTATATTATTATGGCATCTATGTTCATTTGTTCTCAATAAAGAAAATAATATTTTTATTGCAAATGGTTTGTTACATAGTTTATTTACTCACAAAGTGAAAACTTAAGAAAATTTTATTTCAATGAATGGTTGGTTTGTTACATGGTTTATATTTTTCAGTAACATGTTCCCAGGAATACCCTTAGATAGATGAATCCAATAGGTCATAGCATTGAAAACTATTAGTATGAAAGGGGTACTTTATCTAACTAGTTCATTTCCTAGCTAGTTCTCCACTTAGGTCCTTTTCACACTAGCTTAAATTTACATAGGGATAAGGTGTTGAGCTTTAATGACCCAAGTTGTGACACCTCATAGGATGACAACACTTTCATAATTTACTTACATCCTATCTCTCCCCTTGGCCTATATAACCAAGGCATTTTGTTTTTAATCTCAATTCTCAAGCTCATAGCAGCTTTGTGTTCTCTTGAGATGAATATAGTTTATTCTTTCTCATCTCTTATTTATATATTTTATTTCCTTTAGTCATTTGTATCTTGGGTAGGCCATTTAGCAAAATATTGCATGGTATTAGAGAAAGAATGAGTTATGGCTTAGCAATATTTTAGGAAATATAGAAGTGTAGAGTTGTTTTTCAAAACACGTGAGTATGGTTTTCTCTTGCATCCTTGGATGGTCTATAGAATTATAAAAGTGTGGAGAAAATTCTATTTTTTAGGGGGGTTCAAACATTTGGCTTGATAGCTACAAGTTTTCTTAAGCTTCCTAGAGAAATTTTAAGCTCACCATTGAGTCCAAAGCAACTAAGAAAACTAGATATGCCCTTTATTTCATTTGGATTGGACACCAGACGCTACATCTGCAAGAATTTGAAGTGAGAGGTTTGTTGCAAGATCCAAAAAAGAACTACCATTTCAAGCATTCTAGGTCAAATTTGACCCCGCCATCGCGCTCAGAAAGTTTGAAAAAATTAAATTTGACTTTTAATTTGTCGATTTTGATTGAGTTTGCAAAAAAACATTTTTTTGTTCATAATCTAAACACTCAAAAAAAATTAAAATTCATATGTTTTAAAAAAAGTAGGATTTTTATTGAACGTTTTAAAAATAAAAAACACTATAAAAAAAATTCAGAGGGTACATGGTACCCATAGGTTCCTACACCCCGTAAAGGTTATGGGCCCATAGGGCCTCGTTCCCTTTAAAGCATGCAACCTTTTCAAGGATTTTAATGTTGACATGGAGTTTGGAACTTGGAACCTTGGGTTCCTTTTCTATACCCTCACCCACTCCTATTACCTTCTCTAATTCTCTTCCTCCGATCTTAGAACTTAGATCCTTTGGTTTTAGTTTTGAGTTCTCTTTTAGTCCCAAATCCTAGCCCCCATTACTCCCTATCAAGCCTTACGCCCTAATAAGAACCTAGAACCTAAGGTTCTAGGTCATTTTCATTTTCCCTTATCCATTCTCACCCTTGTTCTTTTGGTTCCCATTGGGTCTCAAACCCTAAAAGGAACCTAGAACCTAGAACCTTAAATATTTTGTTCCATGTTTGCATCCTCAACTGCTCCTACTTTGTTGTTCTTCCTTGAGCCTTGGTCCATAGGTAGAACCAAGAAACAAGAACCTTCTGGTTTTGTGTTCTTGGTACCTCTCAAAAAAAAAATTGTTCTTTCTTTCCATGTATAATTGATTGGCCTAAAGGTTCAAGGTGGAACTTGAAACCCAAAATCTTGGGTTATAGCTTTGAGTTCTATTCCTCTCTCGACACCCACTTTGCTTCTTCTTAATTCCTCATCAAAAATCAAGAACTGATTAAAACTTGAGACCTAAATTTCCAATTTCTTTCCCCTTCTTGAATTCATCCCCATGATTAATTTTCTTTATTCCCTTTCTCCAAACCATGTGTCTAGGTTGGAACTTGGAACCTAGACTACCTAGTTGCAAGTTCCTAGTTCCACCTAGCTCCGACCATCCATTGGTTTCTTTCTATTTCTAGTTTTTATTTCACTTCTAGGCTTTATGTCTACTATATCAATTTTTTTTAATGTCATTTTCATATTCTCTCTTATATGCTTGACTCATGCTAGTGTAAGTTTTATCTTAGGCAATCACTCCTAGGTTCCCCTTGGAGCCCATGTGATGCAGTCAAAAACCAAGACCTCAAATTGAGGTGTTGATCTTCACAACCATCACTCAAATATTTAACCTCTTCAAACAAAAAACATACTCACAAAAAAACACATGTGAATCCAAAATGGTATGAAATTCAAATTATTTAAACTATTGCAAATATGCACAAAAATTTCTTGACAAACCACATTTTGGAAATTATTTTGAATATGCAAAAAAAAATTATTTATCCTAAAAACTTCTATAATAGAAGCTACCACAGTCATCTACAAAATACATGATCATTATATTTTTTCTACCAACAATACCATACTAATTTCTTAGCCAAAATCTCAAAAAACCCATTTTTGAACATTGGTTCAAGCCCTTCCTACAACTCATTTTGCATTTTCCTTTCTCTATAGCTGGGCATTTCCATTCCTCATTTTTGGAGCTGCAAATTAAGAAATGAACTCACTCCAATATTATTTCAAAACCCTCGAGCAAACCACTACCTCTATTCTAGAAAAAAATGCATGCATGAATGTAACTCCCTATTGCATGTAACATTTGCTACAAAATGTTTGGTGCCCAATTAATTTTCCATCTACACATGGGTGCTAAAATTATCTTCCAATCCATTATTGAATTTTTCAAAGTTTAATTTTCTCAACCTGGGCGTTGGGACTTCTTTTAATTTACATATTTTGATAATTTAAGCACATTAAATGTGCAACCAACAATTCAACCAATTTACAAACTTTGAGCCAAATAATAAAATAATGGTTACAAAAATTTGGATCCAATTTTCAACCAAATATAATATTTAAAAATTAATCTACCCAACCAATTTAATAAATATTTTTTTTATTCTCAGAGTGTGCCCAAATTAGGTGTTGAAAGGCTACTAGCAACAAGAAAGCACACAAAAAAAATTAAAATTAAAATAAAATATTTTTGGGGATGCAAGATTACATGTATCCTTGGCTGCTGCTACATTGAACACCCGAGGTAAGAATAAATGCTCCATGAGTTGGAACTCATGAACATTTGTATATCATATGCTTGTCCTTCAATCATCTGTCTTCCTTATCAACCTATTTCTTATTCTTCATTATTCTTTGAAATTTCCTCTCTTCCTTCATAATTCCTCTCTTTCTTCCTCTCATGAAATTAATCTCACTATAACTCAAATTCCTCCATATTTCATCTTCCAACTTTATTTCATCATCTTTATCATCTTGATGTAGTTCAACATTTAACTTGTTATTGTTTCACCTTACCAATTTTTCTACTTCACATTCTTTCACAATTTCATTCAAACAAAAATCATTATTATCACCATATTTTAAAAATGTAGAAAAATACCTCATTACCTTTGTTTTCTTCCCCTTTTCTATTGCTGAAATATATTTTTCCATTTTCTCATCTTCAATCATTACACATAAATCAAATTCATCAAAAAAATTATAAAATTTAGAGTTTACCTCATCATCCACTTCTGCAACCTTCTCTTCTATGCATTCAACCTTCTTAACTTCCACTTTAATTCCTTCAAAGTAGAATATATTAGCTGAAACCTCTTTATTTTTATCATTTTCATCTATCATTTCTCCCTCAAGCATTTTTTTCTAATTTCCTTATCTCCTCTTTTAATAGGAGACTGCCTTCTTCATCAATCGTTTTATCAAATTTAGGACTAGCTCCAAGTCTATTTTTTGAATTGTTGTAACTTCATCCAAAAATTCATCTAGCTCAACAATAATATCATTTCCTCCCCTTTTTACATCCATAAATTTATTTATCTCTCTAACATCAAATCCTCTTTTACAAATATCATAAAAATGACCTTTTACCTGTGTGTTTCCTTGTTTCTCTACTATTGCCCCAACCTTTCTTCTTCATTGTTTGTTGCATTCTTGTTATTTTCTTCTTCCATCTCCTCCCTTCCACCCAACTGCTTCATTTTCTTCAATATATTTATGTTTTTCCATGAACCAATTGTTGCCCCAACTTCGAAATCATCTTCTCCAAAAAATTCCTTTACCTCTTTTTCATACAAATCAACATTAATAATTTCTTTGCAAAACTCAAAAGGAGATAATGCCTCTTTTTTTGTTGCTACAACTTCATTTTTCTTCTCTTTTATGTCTTCAACAAGATACATATCAGTTGCTACCTCTTTCTTTCCCCATTCTTTCTTTGCGCTTCTCTTAATTTCTTCCTTTCTTGCAACTACAAATGTGTGGGTTGCTTCCACATGCCTTTCTCTCCATGTTCTTTCCACCATAGGGCTGCAACATTGCACTTCAATATTTTTCTTTTTACTTTCCTCCTTGCCAAACCTCCTCTTTCCCTCTATCTTCTCTTTGATGTCCTATATTATAACTTATTTTCCTTCTTCATTACCTACACAAAAATCATTAATTACAATTTTGTTATGAAATAAAAAATGTATTCTAACTTCACCTATTTTCTGATCTTCCTCAACTATATCTTTTTTCTTCATTCCCAAGCTTTCCTCCAAGGCATCCAGCCTTACTTCTATCTTTTTCAACTCTGCAATGAGCTTCGTTTCTCTCACCCTTTCCCAATACTCTTCCCACAATAACATTCTCATAGGTCTTCTAATGAGCCATCTTGTCTTATTTTTCATATTCATTTTAGAGACTCAAAAGTCCCTCTATAGTTACAAATACTCCTTGCAACAATCTCTCTTTATCTAGTGTTTATCCTCTACCCAACAAACGATTTCTAGAAGACACACCTCTCTCTCATGTACCTTCTACCCAAGATTAACCTCTGTTGGAGGATAAAGTCACATGTCCTCTTTCATACCTATAAAAAAACTCAAACTCACACATTCCAACAAACCCAAATCCTTCAATTTTCTCTCAGCACATATCCAAAAAATATAACTTACTATTGCAACACCTCCCAACCAATCTTCATGCTCTAATACCATTTGATGTAGTCAAAAACCAAGACCTCGAATCGAGGTGTTGATCTTCACAACCACCACTCAAATATTTAACCTCTTAAAAAAAAATACACAAAAAAACATGTGAATCCAAAATGGTATGAAATTCAAATTATTTAAACTGCTACAAATATGCACACAAATTTCTTGACAAACCACATTTTGGAAATTATTTTGAATAAGAAAAACTCTTTTATTTATCCTAAAAAAAAAATCAATGGAATCTCCCACATTCATCTACAATAATACATGATCACTTTATTTTTTCTACCAACAATGCCATACTAAATTGTGAGGCAAAATCTCAAAAAACTCATTTTCGAACACTGGTTCAAGCCCTTCTTGCAACTCATTTTGCAATTTCCTTTCTTCTATAGCTGGGAATTTCCATTCCTCATTTCTGGAGCAAAAAATTAAGAAATTAAATCACCAATATGTTTTCAAAACCCCTTGCAAACCACTACCTCTATTATGGAAAAAGATGCATGCATGAATGTAACTCCCTACTACATGTAACCTCTGTTGCAAGATGTTTGGTGCCCAGTTAATTTTCCAGTTGCACATGGGCATTAAAATTCTCTTCCAATCCATTATTTAATATTCCAAATTTTAATCTTCCCAACTTAAATGTTGGGATTCCATTTAATTTACATATTTTGGCAATTTAAGCACATTAAATGTGCAACCAACAATTCACCCAAATTACAAAATTTGAACCAAATAATAAAATAATGGTTACAACAATTTGGATCCAATTTTCACCGAAATATAAAATTTAAACAATAAACTACCCAATAAATTTAATAATATATATATATATATATGCCTAAATTGTGCCCAAATCAGGTGTTGAAAGGCTATCAGCAACAAGAAACCACACACACAAAAAATTAAAATTAAAATAAAATATTTTTGGGGATGGAGGATTTCCTAGTATCCCTAGATGCTCCTACATCACCATGACCTACAAGGCACCTTGATGGTTCCAAGTCCCTCCTTGGACTTGTTTCCCACTAGGAATCTAGTCTTTGAAAACATGTTTTGGGTACCAAGGTACCAAACACCCAATCTTTTCTCCCATCTATTATCACTATTGTAGAATGTCTCCCAACTATTAGAATTCAATTCCTAACCCACCAATTGATCTGAGACACCCATTTTGGGTCAAATTTATCCTTAACCAAAAATTACTTAATATTATACAGTCACAAGTTAGGGTCTTAAATTGGAGGTATATTTTATGTTCTAGGATTTATTTAGGGGTTAGAAAATTATATCAAAATAAAATAAAGTGTCAAAAAGTCTTCCAAGTTTCAATCATTGACAATCTATTGTAGGAAAAAAGTGAAAGTGCATAATATATAAAAAAAAATACTATTATCCTATAATCAAATGATTTTTCTCCAAAATTATATCTACATGTTCAAAGCATCTCATAATCTTGTTTAACTCTCTTCAAAACATTTAGTGTTATGAATGTAAATCTTGTTAGAAGTATAACATCACTTTAATATATATAGAAGTTTGAATCGATCTCTCAATATTATGTGTACACTTGTGCAATTTGATGTTGGATGAATAAGTATGTTTCATTGGTTTCATTATCATATGATGCATTTCCAAGCTTAAATCAGTAGTTGAAATTTTATTTTTGTTTCTTCTCTTTCTATCAAACTAAATCTATTACCCATAAAATAGGCACCAACCTAGATAATTGACCCACCTAATCATTTAAATGAAAAAAATATCCCTTTGGTGTAATTTTAGTTTGTGCAATTCATGATTTCACCATAATTATATAGGGAATAATCATCATAATATTTTATGGAATCAAGTATATTGTTCCTACCTAGAACCAAGGGTGAAGTTATCAATAAAATATATAGAGGCAGTATAGTAGCTTGTTTCTCTCATACTTAGTGACAAATATTTGGAGTTTATCAACATTCCATTTTAGTTACCATCATCACCAATTATCTTGTATTCATTCTCAGCCTTTAAGAAAACCCTTCTAGGATTAAGTTGAATTCAAAGTGTAGGAGAGAAAACCCAGTTTCTTAGAGTTGACCTTAAAACCTCCATTTTTATGTTGATGAACCAATTTCACCCAATTGATAACAACCCTAGCCTTATGAGTGGAATTCTATTCTATAAAGTGGAGCAAGAGTTTTCGGAGGTCCAACATAATGGCACCATTATTCAGGAAAAGCTATGGGTGGTTTTCTCTTGTTGTTAGTAGTAAATAGTTTACATTTTGTTGCACATTTTGAAATTGGAATCACATCAAATTATACCAACAAAATATATTTTTCAAGGATGAACTATTAAGGCAATTAAACATCATGTGAATATTTCAAAAACCTAGGATTTCATACAATTTTTTTAAGTTATAACAATAATTTTTATCTCAATTAAATCTTATCTCCCATATAGGGGTGACAATTCTATTGTAAGAACCTTGTACTAATTTTTTTGTGATCATGGATAGAATGAGATATATAAATGATCAGTTTACACAATTTGATAATGTAGGTAGTGTGAAGAATCAAAATGCAAAATGGAGACCCAAAGATGATGTTGGTTCTTCAAGTGAAAATAAAAAATATAGACACTAAGTACCTAAGGTAAAAGAAATGCCTTTATTGATATGAAAGACCAATATCGATATAATTTTGATGATTCAATATATGAACTACTTAGAAGAAGAAATATAAATGTTGATAAATAGGAGATAATAAGGAACAATGCGACAATTGGTAGAACATACATGGGTCAATTTGGAGATAGTGATATTAGAAGGTTTCTCATTCCTGATATCAAAATCAAGATGCCCACCATGCTACAAAATAGAGGTCCTAATTTAATTAGAAATTCCATGATGTTGATGAAAAAATGTAGAACAAACAAGAATCTTGGACAAGGAGTTGGAACTAGTTGATAGGGTTAGAATGAGAAGGCAATATCTTCAAGTTGAGGTAGACTAGCTCACACAAGATCATGCCCAAGCTACCCAACAATAGATTAATAATCAACATAGCTTGAAAAAAAATTATAACCAATGAATGAATAATGGATATCAAAACCAACAAAACACACAACAAAATGTAAGGAAAAATGCAATGAACAACACTAGGAGATAATCTCATATGTTTTCACTAGTTGGGTAGTCTCTAGGAGATGAGAGATATAAAAAAATTAACTTCTTTGGCATTTCCAACTACCCAAATCTAATCTCAAGTTATATCAAGGGGAAGATTCCAAATTTTCAAAACAATAATGTAATAATAGGGGAAAAGAAGTTTATATATTTCATCGAAATCATCAATGAATATGAAATTTAAGATGAGGATCTGATTATTATTATTTTTTGTTTGTTCTTTGGAGAAGAGTTCTAGAGAGTGGTATATAAATATTCCTAACAACAACATTTCTTCATGGGAAGAATTTGTAAATGTATTCATAAGACAATATGGGGATAAAATTGACCCAAAGTTCACTATCCATGAGCTCACAACCATTAAGGAGAGCATAAATGATATAGTGGCCTACTTCAATAGTATATTTATCCTAACCACAAGAAAGGAACCCTAACATCCCAAACCCAATAATTTTGTGTCTTATTTTGCATTGTGATGCATTTTATTATAAAATTGGTTATTTCTTAAGAGATAAGAAACCTCAAACCGTTAGAGAAAAATATATAGTTTTCATGAGTATTGAGAGCAATATGAGGGTATTTGGTAAATAATTGAAAAGGGCTTATGTTAAATTTTCACAACCGGATAGGACTACACAAAGTAAGCCTCTCTCAAATGAAAAAAAGCTAGATAGGTTGATGGGAGTCATGAATTACTTTCCCTATAAATTTTCAAGAAATGATAAGGGATATTCAAATCAAGGTGCATCCGCACATTTCAATGAAGTGAAAATATTGCACAATAGGCCACATAATACAAATTGGTCCAAAAGACCACAACAAGGTGATATATGCAATGCTCCTAAACATGAAAGCTTCATAAAAAGATAAGAAATACCTAATCCCTTGAAGAAGAAATTGATTATCAAGATGATAATTTTTGGTGTGTTTCTTGTTCCCTTCCTCATGATCCTTTGAATTGTTTTGTTGCAATCTCTTTGAGAAAAGAAGAGGAATATCCAAACAAAGAAGATGATTTTAAATACTATGAGAACAACAATAAACCAGCTTGAGAATTATTTTATGATCAAGATAAGCATATAATGTGTCATGACACCTTAGTTATAATGATAAACAAAATTATGTGATGGTAAGCCTAGTCCACAATAGTATCAATTTCCAGCTCATGATTTTGAGCACTTGAAGTCTCTTTTGCAAAAGATATATAAGAGGACTAAGCCTTCAAAGGAGGATATTAAATTCCTTACTAATGTAGTAGTTTGTAGGCCTAAAATGGTTACCAGTTGAGGAACAAAGATGTCCTTTCTAAATCATATGTGATAACCCCAAGGATGGACACTAGTAAGCATAAATAAAATGGTCATAACAAAAAAAATCCCCCCTTCAATATTGTTTTTGACAACTAAAAACGTCCCAAACAACAAAGTAAAAATAACTTCATCCCTAAAATCCAAAATTAGCATATGAAAGTAAGTGATGTTGCTATCCCTAGGTAAAATATTGTTGATGTAAATGAATCTAGAAAATATAAGTAAAGATCAATAAGTTACATCTCTGGAATAGATGTGAAGGATAATGCAGTGGTTTCTCCTTCCAGCCAAGTGGAACAATGTATGTAGATACTAATCAAGTGACTATATTACCAAATACGCCTTTGCCACCATATACTCCAATTGATATTGGATTGATTGTGATTCAGGTAAGGATTTTTGTGTCCCTATCTAAGGCTCTTAGAATTCAAGAACATGTAGCAAGGGTCAAGTATTTTATTTTTGAGGTTGTACTTGAGAAATCCATGAGTGACCTAATTGAAAGAGAAAATTAAGAGGATACTATGGAATTATACCTAGGTGCTTTAGTTGTGAACAGATAACTCATAGTAGAACCCATCTACACCATATTAATCATCAATAGGTAGATACTTCACAATTGCTTATTTGAATCTAGAGCATCCAATAATGTCATGTCATTAAAAATTGATGAGTGAACCTAGATTTCAAGTGTTCAATTCTTATGGAAAGTGTTTTTCCATGGATTATAGAGAGGTAAATATCATTGGCCTGGTAAGTGATGTAGAGGTCCAATTGGATACTTACTCAGACAAGGTCTTCATGATGGAAATTATAGTGGTTGACTATCCTCCTAAGTGGTGGATTCTATTATCTAGAAAATGGGAAACTTCTATTGGTGGAAGTATACAAATGTATTTATCATATGCCACCATTCCCTTGCATATTGAGAATGTGAGGTTGGATAGTGAAAACTAGTCCCAGGATAACCTTGAGGACAAGTATAAGTATTCCAGTCATGTAAACCTAATTGATGCAAGTATTGATTGCATGTTAGGTTATTGTGATGAGGTTATAGTTGAAGAAGATTATATCACCCCATGAAGTGTCGATAAGAAGGCTAGTGATGATCTATGAACCATGTTATTTGATGGTTCCTACTCAAGGGAAGGTAATGGTGATGGTATCATTATGATATATCTAAATAATGAAAATGTAAATTTTCCTTTTGGTTTTCTTTCCAATGTAATAATATCACTAAATATGAGGCACTATTGCTAGGGTTGAATATAGCTCTTAAACATGGTATTTGATGCCTAAAAATTTATAAAGATTTAGGGATTATAGTTAAATAGGTAAAAGGTATATTTACAACCAAGGAGAAGAAAATTAGAATGTACTGGAATTTTGTTTGGGAAAGTATTGAATTGTTTGACATTGGTATTGAATGGCTAGATAGAAGTGAGAATGTTGAATTTGATGATCTTGTAGTTGTAGCATCAAGGTGTGATCTGAATGCAAACCTTGAATTGTATTAGAAAAACATTGAATTCCTAGTAAGATCCACATACCAAATAATATATGTACCTAGTATGTATTTGATGAAAACCAATAGATTTATAGGTTTTTAAATGGTATGGATGGGTTTAAGAATCAACTAATTTCTAAGAAGTCAATTGTTAAAATAGAAGATGGAAAAGGAACCTTGTTTGGGAATGAGATAGTAATTAGAAATAAACACTATTCCCTAGGGGTTAGTTTTCTTAGAAAAGTTATTTGATAATGGAGATCGCTATAGAAATAAGAAAAATTAAACTCATGAAGATAATATTGAGGGAGTAAACTTGGGAACAAATGATAAGCCAAAAATGGTGTACATTGGTTAGAAGTTGAAACCACATGAGAATCAAATGTTGATCCCCTTTTTTATTAGGTTCAAGAATCTTTTGTTTGGTAAAATAAAGACCTTCAAGCATATAAGGAAGATTCATTTTAGCATACTATTCCATTTCAACCAAATGCTAAACCATTTAGGGAAAGAAAGGCTTATCAGCCCTACTTTGGCTCCCCAAATACAAAAGGAGTTGATGAATATGAAGGAAGCCATAATTATCAAAACCATTAGACATTCTAAGTGGGTTTCCAATCTTGTCTCGATAAGAAAGAAAAATGGAGAGATAAGGCTATGTGTTGAATTTTATAACCTCAACCTCAAATATCTCAAGGATAATTATTCTCTTCCTAACATGGTCCACTTTTTACAATGAGTAACATGATCAAAATTAATGTCCATGATGGATGGATTTTTAGGTTACAACATGGTGGTTGTTAAAGAATTAGAGAAATATAAAATAACATTCACTACTCAATGGGGTATATATGTTTATGTGAGGTATTGGTTGGCTTGAAGAACACATGATCAAATTTTCAAAGAGAAATCAATGTGGATTTTGTTTGCCTCATCGATTGGATTATGGTGGTATACAGGTGGAGAATATGACCATATTTTCAAAGAAAAGAGATAAGAACTACAAACATCTATAATTGATTTTTAAAATATGTTTAGAGTATGGGATTTCTCTAAATCCCAAGAAATTTCATTTTTTTGTTGAGGAGGGTAAGATCCTAAGTCACATTATTCAAAGGATGGGATGAGAAAAGACCCTGAAAGAATTAAGTCCATTAGCCTCATCCTTGAACCAAAATATGTCAAGGGAATATAGTCCCTTTTTGGGTAGATAAATTCTTTTAGGATATTTATCCCTAACTTTTCCAAGAAGACCAAGGAAACATCTAAAATTCTCGAGAAAGGAAAAAAAAGTGAATGGAGTGTAGAGTTATTTTAATCTTTCAAGGAGATTAGTAGGCTATCTTAGATGCTCCTATATTGGTGATTCCTAATTATTCTATGCCTCTCCAATTATAATCTTTTGCATCCTTTTATACCATTGTTGTTGTGTTATTGCAAAAGAATAAAGAATTTTATGAGAAACCAATGTCTTTCTTCAATAAGTCATTAGAAGCAACTAAATTAAATTATTTCTCCGTGGAGAAATATACTTATGCATTATTCAAGGTTTTGAATAACTTTAGGGCTTATCTTATGGGTGCTAAATTTTTAGCATATGTGACACACCTAGCTATGAAGGTCATATTTATGCAACAATAGGATTTAGGTAGAAGATGTCTTTGGATTAATAATATCTAGGAGTATGACATAGAGATAAAAACTACCAAGCTTGTTTCTACTATCATATGCAATCTAAGTGATAATCCATGGTACAGTGATGCGATATTTTATATGGTAGATATGGATTGTCCACCATCCCTAGATGATAAACCAAAGAGGACCCTCAAGATACAATCACAAAGATATGTGTTGATTCAAGGTGAGCTAATGTAGAGGAACTATACGTGATTCTTTCTCAAATATTTGAGTGGTGAGAAAGATGATAGATTAATAAAGGATTATCATCATGGTACATGTGGTGGAAAAGTTAGGGCTCAAAGTACAAAATTTAAGATCCTTAGGGATAGATTTTATTGGCCCATATTATTCAAATGCATAACCCAAATGATAAGAAAATGTGATTATTACTAAAGAAATTTTGGTAAGTTAAAATTTATTAATGCACTTGCCTTCTTGCCCTTTATAATTGAATCACCTTTTCAATAACAGGGAGTTGATTTTATTGGAGATGTAGAGGATAAATCTAGAAATGGATATAAGTGGATCAACGTGGTCACATATTACTCCATCAAGTGGGTGGAGATAATTCCAACCAAGAATGTAACTTCCAAGGTGGTAGTTGATTTCTTAATCAACAACATCATGACTGAGATTGGTGTTCCTACTCTAGTATTCTTGTAGACAATGCCATGAGTTTCAAATCTCAAGAATTGTCAAGAATGTGTTCTAAGTTTGGAATAAATATAGTACATTCATTCCCTTACCACCAATTGAGTAATAGGAAAGTTGAGTCAAGCAATAAGACCTTGATGAAAATCATAAGGCAAATATTGGATCAAAATAAAAAGAGATGGGATGACAAGCTCAAGTATTCATTTTGGTCTAATCTAGTCACCTTCAAGCAAACCATTAGAAGAAGCCTAACCTTCAAGCAAACCATTAGAAGAAGCCTATTCGAACTAATTTATGGGGTAGAGGCTAGGATTATTGTCAGTATGGAATTACACATGTATATTGAAATTGTTACAAGATATAGATGATGATCAATGTGATGTGGTGTCTCTAAGGGTCAAGATATTCATTGAGTTCAATGAGAATCAAAGAGAAGCATAAGATAGAAATGTGCAAAATAAGTAGACAAGTATATGCAAATCAAAGATCATCACCAAGAAAGTTTTAGGTTGGTGATTTGGTCCTTTTCTTGAACACCAAGTCAAAAGAGAATGGAAAGCATGGGAAATTTGAAATTTTATGGCTTGGGCCATATGTAATAGTTGAGAGATATGAAAATCATGTATACTATCTCATGAATCTATATGGAGAAATAATGGAGCTGCATGTGCAAGGTCAATATCTAAAACATTAATTTCATAAGTAGTAAGGTTTAAATTTTTTATTGGTAAGCATAATATTATATTATTCATCTTTTTCTTGATATTTTTCAAGTGTTCTTGACCCATATGGCAGGGATGGAATTTTCTTAGTTGTGGTGAAAACTTGTTGTCTATTATCAAAGTCTTTAGAGTATCATGATGCCTTCAAGAGGCATGCATCCCCAACAATAGCCAAAATTGAAACTTGATAAATTTTTGGGAGGATTTGGTGTTTTGATTTCCCCCTTAGTTGGCTCTTTTCTTTTGGTGCATGTCAGGCCTTAGGACCTAATGGGAACCCATTTATTCCTTAGGCCTTGGGCCCTAAGTGGAACCTAGAACTTGGATCCTTGGGTTTTGGTTTTAGGTCCCCACCTACTCATGTTCCTTGTTTTTCTTCTCTTTCCTAGGCCCTAGAATTTGGAAGGAAACTTGAAACTAGAACCTTGGGTTTTGGTTTTGAGTTCTCTTTCACTCCTAACTCCCAACCCCCATTGTTCCCTATCAAGCATCACACCCTGAAAAGAACCTAAAACATCTCCTCTAGATGATTCTCTCCCTCTTCGAATGGGAGGAGGAAAATATATCCTTGCATCCACCTCATGACCATAACATAGTAGTTACTAGTTAGTCCATAAACGTCATTGAATTAATAATCATGAACTAGAAATAATCCATACAACATATTGTAATCAATATAAAGAGAATCAAAACACATATTCATGATGGCATCAAACTCTTTGAAAGTACATAAAAGACAAAAAAAAACATAGAGATATCATTGATTATTCCTATAACAAAGTAAAACTTCTATCCAAGCTTCTAACCAACTAATTAAATCCTCAAAAAGTTTCATCTAAATGAGATAACCAAAATGACTTATGGAATAATCTCCTATAATATGTGTTAAGAACAATATAATGGAATATAAAGATAAATGTTTTACTAAATCAATAGTAAAACATATGTAATATGAAAGAAAACAATTGTTTTTTATTAGAGAAAAAACAGGTTTTGAATGGACCCGAAACCATTTACAATAGGTTTTGAATGGACCCAAAACCATCAGGTTTTAAGGGGACCCAAAACCCACACAAAGAAGAACAAGCTGCCCTAAAAATAGATTCAAATTCAATTAGCAGCGCAACAGGGAAGCAACAAGCCAACAACCAGTCAAAAGCCAACGGGTTAACTAGAAAAGAACCAAGATATTACATTAATCTTGAACTCATTGGTTTAGACGGGACCAACAACCCACTACAACCCGTTGGTTTTGACAAGACTACGAACCCATTATCTATGGATTTTAATGGGATCCACAACCCTGTACATCCAGGTATTGGCATGGAACTTGAACCCAAGGATATTACTTGCAAAGCATAGATCAAGAACAAAGCACCAACAATAGAAGTTTTTGAGCCCAACAAAACACCCTTTTTACCTCTATAGGAAAGGTCATCACAAATGCACAAGGTTCCCTCAACCATATAAGGGTTTTGACATAATTCCTCAACTTGAAACATGGGTTTTACATGGATCCCACAACCATGAATGAAGATTTCCACCATAAGATAGCCACGGGCCGAACAACACAAAGCATCAAACAACCCCCAAAAGCTACAATCTGCATCTTCCTTGCAACCCTTCACCATCTCCAAAAGAGAAGCATTCTTACACCAACACATCTCTTCTCCCAAGCAACCCCTCTCCACTTGAATAGAAGAGGCATTCACCTCAATAGAATGGGCTATAGAAGAAAAGGAGTGAAGATAGAAAGAATACCACCCCCAACACCAACAAACTGCCTCTCCCCTGCACACCTTCTCCACCTCTATAGAAGAAGCATCCACCTCCATAGGATTAACAAGAGAGAAAATGAAAAGCTGACAACAAAGATCTTTACTACCAGTTAGAATCCTCACCTCTATAGAAGACTTTAGACCAAATAGTAAAGGAAGGACTAAAGAGACCCCGGACAACATAAAATCTTTGAAACACACAAGGCTCTTGAAAATCATCTCCCATAACCATATCTCTTCCAAAAAAATAGGGGAGGTCCTTGAACAACAAAAGCAGGGGCTAAGAAAGAGAAACCAATAAACATTCACACCCCTACACAAACAAAACTGGAGAGAAAATTCCAACCAATATTTAATCACAGCCTCCACAGGAAACAAAAAACCTACAAAAGAACAAGAGGCAACATCACCAAGCCTGGTAGGGCCAAAGTCACTAGAAAAACTGGAGCCACTCTGAGCAGAATGACCGCCTAACTGCTGCAAGAAACTAGGGGAAAGAGGCACTACCAAGGCAAACAAAAGATTCAAGATTTAGAGATAGCTAGCCTAGTGGCTACAACCACAAGATTTGAATCAAGACAACACCGTGGCTCTCCAAATAGCATATGAATCCTCACAACGTTCACCCAAGATAGAACCCTACCCCTAGAAATTTCATTTCTAGCAATAGCCACCAAAAACACTCCAGCAAGCATCAACAAACATGGGCCAAACCATAATAGTAGGAGATCCTCAAACAAGGCAAAACCCACAATAAGAAGAGATCCTCCCTCCAGAATAGAGACAACCCAGAATTAAAGGCCATGGCCTCCATCACCAAGAAGAATGGTGAAAGAAGCCCTCAAAAAAGAGGGTCCAATACACACAGACCCCATTCCCACAACACTCCCCAACCAATAGTCCCTCCAAAGCTAAAACCAACTGCCATCGCCCTCCCCCTGATCTCCATCATCCTCGCCCTCCTCTGATTCCCCTTCACCAACAATGAATTTCAAACCGCCTCCTCATGCGCGCTCTCCTACTCTCATGCTCACCATCTTAGCTTGAATGGAATTTAAAGAAAACAATTGTTAATGTAGGCTATGAGATTTAGAAAGTTCCACCTCTCCTAATAATAACTTTCTTTACTCTATTTTTTTCATTTTCCAAAATAAACTAGCAATCGCACCTTGGGGTGCAATGGGTATGTCGAAGACAATATAGTGATTCTTGTGTTAATCTTGTTTATTAAAAAATGGGAAACCTGATTTACAGCCGTAATGTAAAAATGGGTAAAGTAAATGGTAAGGAGAGTTTTTCTTTCTCGAAAGAGCGGAAACAGTAAAAAAAAATCCTTCAGAATGTTGAGAGAGTGGAAACAGAAAAAATATTTTCTTTTGGAAATAGAATAATAAATACCATAAGTCAATACCTATTTATCTTTAACAGCCACTAAATTCCTTCAGATATTATCATGGATGAAACTTTCCCTTATATATTCAACTGATAAGATCCCAGGAACTAGGAATCTATATCCATTTGGTACTTTGAAATAATTTTTTAACAAAAATTTTGCTGTCTACCTATGAAGTGCATAATGGAGATAAAAAAATGGAGGAGAAATCAAGTTGATTGCAACAGCAATCTTACCAGATGAGAACACCTCTTACAAAAGTACATATTACATCATCTGCAAATAGACCTTAAACCTTTAACCATAGAACTAATAATCAATTTGTTTTTCCTGGAAAATGGTCCCTCCAGGCCCCACTTTAGGGAGCAGGAAGGTGAGTTTCATATTGAATCCAAAATTTTATGTTGTGTATCTAGATTGTAGATGACACTAAATTTTAGCAAACTTTGGAAAGAATGCATGAACCATGCCTAACAAGTTCTCCAAACCATGAAGTGATGTAAGCTATATACCAGTTCAAAGTAGTGTTTTTTCATTGTGAATCAGATAAATACATATAATATTCTAATTACAATAGCATAACTTAATCAGAATTGACTCAACAAATGAAAATCATAAATGGAATTCAATTAATCATGAGCAAATTGGTTGCTGAGTTTTAAAACACTGATATATCCATATTGGTTCTAAACATATTCAGGTCCTCTGCAAACTCAAATTGCATAGCACCATAATAAATGATCAACATCTCTTCAATAGTTTCACCTAAACAACAATAATAAATGAGGAATAACTTAATAAGCAATCTACTCAGAACCATGATGAATAGAGAGCTAACCATGCCATGTTTCCATCCTCAATTTGATGACCACATAAAAATGGTGAACTAATGATAGTATTAGGTCTAATGCAAATATAATCAAAGCGTACCTTTCATTGAAAATAAATATAACAAATCTTTGCATTTTTTCACAAAACACCACAATCATCAAGTTCATTTAGAGATTTAACCTTCAAATAATGTGGTTGTAGCTTACCATGTTTTTCCAGAAACAAAAGCTCAATCAACACAAAAGGAACCTCAGAAAGCAACAAGGTTTAATGAGCAGCTCCAGCATATTAAAAAAGTGAATATTTTTTCTTTAGTAAACCAATGTCAAACCAAGCAATGCCATGACAAATATCAAACACCATGCAATATGTTCTCTACAATGAAAACATGTACGCTTTTTTTCCATGAACATCAATTAAAAGTATAGAATAGCATACACATCCTGCAATCCTATCTTCCCGAGCTGGTTTTTCAAGAATTTAGCATCATGGTGTAAAAATGGAGGAAAATTGAACAAGGTTTGTAAAGAAGAATGTAGTAACATATGAAGCTGATCCAATCTGTGTTATGGAAACCATTGCATTTACAGCTTTAGTTGCAGCAGGTATACAGTAAAAATTAAATAAAGTTGTCAGGAAAAGTGTCATAAAAATAGCTTATATATTGATTAATTATGGGAGCTTCTATTCTTTGTTCTATTTTGGACATTGAAGAATTATAAGAGTGTGCTATAGAAACCATTGTATTTACAACTTCAACATCATTTTCCATACATTCAAGTCTATGTCATGCCAATCCCTTGCATTTTTCTTTACTATTTAGTATGTGATAGAAGTTGTAGCAATCATTGCAATTACAGCTTGAGCTGCATTTGGTATACACTAAATATAAAATAAAGTTTTCAAGAGAAGTGTCATAAAAATAGCTTAAATATTGAAACAGCCACAGATATATTGAAAAACCACAGCTAATAAAGATATTTCTATCATCTCCATGTAGCATATCAATGCCAATTTGAAGTAAGGTTTTTAAGCATGGATTGAACTTCTTGTGAACTTCATTCAAATAGAAGTGCCAATCCTTTTTGCCAACTTTATCATGAAGAAGCCCACTAAAGATTTGAAGAGATAGAGGTAAAATTCCACTCACTTCCACAAAACTGTCAACCAATTCTTCATAACCATGACATGAATTTTCTTGGCTAAAAGCATGCAAAAGAAAACAACTTTCTACAATTTTTGAGGCTCATGTCCCTCATCTTATAAAAACAAAAACTTTAAGTAATAGAACAAATTAGATTTAACTTATGAAAACAAGACATTGTAAAAATGAAATGGAAGTAGTAAAGAAAAATAAATGAGACTAAAAATATGTGATATCAAAATGTAGAACTAGGATATATTTACAATGTTGAAAATGAAGTGTTTTTTATATAATTTATAATACGCAGTACAAGAATGAAAGCAATTGAATAGAATAGTATAACCAAATGATCTATAAGCTTGTGACATAAACGACGAAAATGAGTCATCATAACATTGAAATATGAAGGACACATTGTTTTGCATAGGTGTACTGAGGCATTTTATACCCAAAAATGCATATCGATGAAAAATATAAGTTTTGAAGTTTCAGACATAGGTTCTAAAATTTTGAAAATTATGGTACTAAAACTTTTAAATATCTATGTTTGTATGGAGGAAATATGGTAGTGAAAATTTAGACTAAAACACTACATTCAGTAAGTTTTATGTTTTAAACACAGTCGTTGTATTTAGATTTTTGATTGTTGTACAGATTGGGAACAGGAAAAGATAGTCTAGAAAGGCGAGCAATTAAGCAACATAAACTTCAATTGTCTTGTGTTTGTTGGGCTCTGCAAGAGGAAGCTTGGGAACATTTACATTGAGCACTCCATCTTGACATCTGGCTGAAATGGCCTCCATATTGCAGTAGTCAGGCAAGATAAATTTTCGTGTAAATTTGCTAACCCTACGCTCCATATGGATTAATTTGACATGATCGTCCTCCTCCTTCTTTCGCTCTCCAATGATTTTCAACACACTCTCATCTTGTACTTGAACCTATTTGTTTTAAAACATGCAACAATCACTTGGTTAGTCTTAGTGGTGAGTGATTAGAAGCTTTTTCATCCCCAAGATCCACAAAAATTTGAGATTTTTAGTGGTTTAAAATGTAAATACCTTGATGTTGTCGCTTTGAAGGCCTAACATGTCGATTATGAAGACATAATAGTTGGGATACTCTTTAATATCAACAGTAGTGGAATCCATGGCTGTGTTGTCCAAAATATAATTGTGTGTGGGGTTATTCAGGTATTTCTCCATATTGTTAGGGACTTGAAGAAGCTTGGGAGAAAAGCTAAATAGGGGCTCCATCTCTTCTCACGATTATACATCATCGTCATAATTCATCTTAAAATTAGTCAATAGTATCCAAATGCTAAATAAACTTTTCAAAAATTATAGAGAAAACATAAATGAATACCCTTAAAAGGGATTGGAGAGAACATTTACCAAGTTACTAATTGTTAAATTCATATTAATGTTTAATTTTGGGATTTCAAAGAAATAATAAGTTACCAATGGTCCATTAGTTTGTAGTGCTTAGATAATGAGGAAATAATTTAATTGAGTAATAAGAGGAGGTTGTAGTAGAGGAAAAAGATTAATATAATTTACAACAACTAATGTATTTGCAAACTTGTTGGAAGAAAGATGATCTATTGAGAGTGAACTGAAGGGTGTTTTATTTCCTATAGCAGCATACCAGTCATGCAATGTTGATGCTTCTAACAATCTAGGATTTATAAAAAATGTAGTTGAAAATATAGTATCAAGAGATTTTCCACACCAGGAGGTTATACGTCCAGATATGATGAAGATAATAGGAGGAGGTGGTAGAAGAGGTAAAGTAGATAATTGTGTACCTTCAAACTCACAATGACGGCAACCTAATTTGAAATTCCCAATAACCAAACAATTTATACAAAATCACGATTAATATCCAACAAGTAGGCTATTACCAAAGAATTTAAAAAGAGATGAATGTTATTGTCCTAAAGTTATTGATTTGGATATTGAAGGGACTTGTAGGAATTTAGTAATAGTGCTTTGATAGCATGTTAAAATTCAGCATAGAGTTGTCGATTTTGTAATCTAGGGTCAAAAACCATTAACCTTGGATCAGACTTATAGTAACATCTGAAATAACAATAAAGTGTATGATTTCTAAATAAACAGAAGTTTAAAATATTTGAATAAAATAAACTAAATAAAATGGCCAAAAGTTAATAAAAAATGTAGCACATAAAACCACACTTGGAATACTAATTATAGACAAAATTTCCAATGCTCAACAAGCACCATTAATCACTAAATTAATGTGTAAATCATCCTAATATTATTTAGTGTCAGCAATATTAACAATATATCAGAAACATTGAATGATAATTAAATGAGCAGAAAAATAAATGAGAACTGGAACAAAAAATATATTAATTTGGGCAAGTTGTACATGGCATGCTCTCTTGAGAGGGATATAGTTGGCCTTCTCCCATTAGCTATCTCTATGCTGATGAAATCTGACAATACAAATATGCACATAATACGAAGGAGACCACAAAATATTGTCCAAAATTTAGGAAAAATAAATGTCACACAGTCTTATCATTGATGGTCACTGATACTTTTGTAGTTAAGCAGTTGTGCTTGTCTATTCCTCACCAGGTGCTCTATGTATCGGCTGGTCTTTGACTCTATCAATCTTCTGTAATGTTTTGTTTTGCTTAATACAAAAATATTAAAAACTGGAAAGAAAAGTGTAGATACTTTTGTTGTTAAGCAATTGTGCTTGTCTATTCCTCACCAGATGTTCTATGTATTTGCTGGTCTTTGACTCTATCAGGATTATCGAATGTTTTTCTTTGCTTAATAAAAAAACATTATCATTTGAGTAGGTGTTAAAGAAGAAATCTCTTCAAACTGTGATTAAAGTGAACATACTTGTACTTATTGGTTACCTAAATTGAAGTAGGGCAGTTCAAATAGTTGATGCTGATAGTTCTGATAGTCAAGCTTCCTCGCAGATCCTACGTGCAACATATGGGCTTTTTTGCATGTGTGTGTATCTTTCGAAAGTGAATGGCAGGTGGATGCGAAGGCCAGAAAGATGAGTGACTTTGGAAATTGCCGTGAATGTCAAGCCATGTCGATCAATGTTGTCGATGTCAATGGTGGCCATCTGAAGTGTGAGCCCTTGTGATTTGTGGATGGTTCCATGCCATTTTAAGTGGGATTTGGCTTCGACCACCATGACTAATCGGGGTAATAGGGACATCTTTGGGATTGTTTGTATCCCAAGAAGGTCCAATGTAATTCTGGAATCGAACAACAACAAAGAAAGGGAGTTGGGGTGGTTTATCAGTCTCCTTGTAGATTAGTTTTTGTACTATTCGAAGAGCTCCATTAACAAGGCCAGTATCCATCCACAGATTACAAGATAACATAACCTTTTGGTTGACAAAAAGTAGAATCTTAGGTTGGAGTTGGTCATCATCTGGATTTGAGGTGAAAGAGCTCCCTATTTGCTCAGAAGTGGCAATGGCAATAGGTTGTGCTAGAGACAACAACATACGTTTATTATGGAGTGAAACCTTTTCATTGGTTGCATAAAGATGTATAGATGATATGAAAGCAGTTTGTTCACTAGGTGATAGTGTCAAGCTTGACCTTGACTAATAGTTTCCAATCTGCAATAGTAGGTTCAGCCTTTCTTAAATTGCATAAGAGATCACAGAATAGAAGTTGAGTGGGATCCTCTCCCGCTTGATGAAATATTTTGTTTAGTGTAACAACAATTTGGAAGCTACGCCATAGTGTGCCCCCATAGGAAGTAGAAGAGTACATAGGAATGTCTTTGACCGGTGGTAGTTGGTCGAGGTCTCCAAAAAGCAATATTGAGCGGCCTCCAAAAGGGCTTTGGTTGTTTTTGGGGAAAGCTTTGCGTAAGCGATAGTCTATTCGCTAAAGTAATTTGGAACCGATGAAGCTCATTTCGTCTATTAAAATGTAGCGAACAAAGTGCAATCTCTCTTGGAATCTTGCTAGTGTTTGGCCCTGTAAGGGAGCAAACTCTTTGATAGGGATGCGCAGTGCTGAATGAATAGTTAATGCTCCAATGTTGAATGCTACAACACCTATTGGTGCAAGAAGTAGTAGTGATGTTTTCCTAGTTGGAACAGAAGAATCTAGTGCATATCTGAGTTGATTAAATAGGTGTGATTTTCCAGTTCCTGCAGTTCCTTGAACTATAATTTTGAGTGGTGGTTGGTAAGTAATGGAGGATAGGTGTGACAACACTAAATCCAGTGTTTTCTTTTGTTCTAATGAAAGTTTGTGTTGGGTATTTACAAAGGGCGAAATGAGGACTTGATATCTTGTGCAGTTTGAGTCTATGAAGTTGGATGCTACATTGAGTTCTATTGGATTTATGGAATGAGTATTCCAGTTATGGTTAAGGTCTAATTCACGGATTCCTAGCATGTCAAGCACATCCAATTGGAGTGGATGGCCTGGGTGAACACTTGACAATACTTGCCACTCAGATTGGTTGCATTGATGTGGGGATTCTGCATCATTTGATGGAGATTTAGGTTCTATAATAGAGGTTGTTTTTGGTTGACTGCGTGTAGCATGCCATGGATGGTAAGTGCATGCCATCATATCCCACTGTGCCAAAATTTGAGTTGGTGTGGAACCAAGGTCAATTTCAATGTTACGAAAAGGTTTGTAGAGAACCAATTCACTCCAGCAGAAGTCATGGAATCTTGGGTTGTCTTTAGAGGGAATGCTTGTGAAGCAAGGGGAGACTCGAACAACTGCTTTAAAGGAGTGCTCTTTCCATTGGTTCACTTTATGTGTTGTTCTGAAGCTCCATTTTTGAGTCACCTCTATCAATGACATTGCCTCCAGACTAATAGGATGAGCCATGTATGCATCAATGTAGGTTATGTGCAGTGATGTACATGCGCCTGAGAGTGGAACGCGTTGATAGTTTTTTTGGTTGACATTTAAAGAAACAAATGTTCGGCTACACAAGCAGAGTGGTAGTTTTAAGAGAAGGTGGCAACTCTCTTGAGCACTAATATCACGATCCACAAGGTTGTCAACAAGAATTTTCCTAAAAGCTATTGGAGTTGGCTTGTTAGGATCAAAAGTTGTTGAAATACGAGAAAGCATTGCATGGTATGTTTCGGATTTGGTTTTTGCTTTAGCTGCATATTTCGCGATATACTTGAGCACTACATCTATTGAGAGAACGGGTTGGTAATCTATATTTGCGCACCAAATGGAAAGGATAGTGGGGTTGTGAATATTAACTCGGTCATCATTATGAGCAGGGGTGTGCTTTGGTTGTCCACTCTCATTTGAGAGTGTTGAATTATTTTGCATGGTCCAAGGGGCTTTATAGCGACATTCAACGGTACCTCCTTTTCTCTGCAAGCATGTTTGCAAGGTACAATGTGTATGGTGATGAACACAATTGAGCAATTCATTGTAGTCATCTGAAGGGGTGGACAACATAATCATTCTTGTATCCATTAGGCAGGGGTTGTTTAAGGAGAACCTTGGAACTATTGCAATTGAGCTTTGGTTGGGACGTGGATTCCAAGCAAAGACATAGTTGTCAATGTAGTCGATTGCATGCTACACTGATCCAAGATTATTCCATTGCAATCTAGCAATATCGGGTGCATCTTTGAGCCAAAGGAAACCATGGACATGTGTAGAGCCATGGTGTTGCCATTCATAACTAGACACAAAAAATACTATTAAGCAAATGATGGATGAAAGACGTAAATATAAAAGATTGTGGAGTGAATTTACCTTTACCAGTAGTCATTTGTGCAAAGAATATTTTCCAAAACACCCTCACGAAATGCAGTAAATTGGTGATGCATGTAAAGTGCACAAAGGTGTGGGTTTTGCACTATATTTTGGATCCTCCACTGGGTAGCTATTGAAGGATTTGTTGGTGCGGTTGATGGCATGGCATTGTGTAAATCTAGCCATTTAGTATCTACAGCACTAAGGGTGAAGAATATAGTTGGACAACCAACTTGAATAACCATGTCTATAAGATTTTCATTGGGGAGGTCCTTGAGTCTTTGGCGCAAGTCAAATATTGTTTTTGGTAGTCTACTTTCGAAGTGTTTTTGAACAAATATGGAAGTTGTGGCCTAGCTATGGTGACGCATAAGAATATTAAGTATGAAGTATCTAAATCGTGGGTGTTGGCCGAATCTATTATCATGGTATCGAAGAAGATGGAGAGCATATTCATGTAGCTTGACCTCTTTCATACTTTGTTGATTGAATGAAGCTCTACCTTTTGGAAACAATGTCTAGAATGCCATAACAAACAAGCCTTCAGTGGTGTATTCATTGAGAGGTCTAAGAGAAATTGGTGGCCAATCAACAGTAGGAGTTGGTCATCCCTCCCCTAACTGCAATAGGGCTCGCAATTCTTGCACTTTAGTACATGCAAGGGGTAGGTTTGCGACAAATGAAGTTGTTGCTTCCGCATTCTCTTGCAATCGTTCTTCGATTATATTATATGTCTCCATGAAGCTAAAATCAGGGGGGTCTAAAGTTGAGACTGTTGCATTTAGAAGCTTAGAGATGTCAATGGAGGCAATAGGCAAGGATAAGAGAGAGGTCTCATCTAATTGGACATCTTTGTATTAGGAGTCATAAGAGATCTTATATTGCAAAGCCTCGTGAACATGTGCTCTGCAAACATACAAATTGTAGTGTTGGGAGTCAATATTTTTCTTATTTACTATGAGTATATCCAAGTCATGTATATGGTGTGGCAAGTAATTGGAAATTACTGTAATATCCTAAGGAAAACAAATAGTGTGGCCACTATATTTTAGTTGTCCCCCTCTTGCATAAGTAACTTGAAGAACAGGGCTAACTCTTGATATAAGCATTTCTTCAACTGAGTTAGGCGCTGTAAACAAGTAGGTTGCTCTCCAAGGTCCATGTTGTTCCACTGTGAGAATCGATTGCCATTTTTTTCTTAAATGCATCGTGAACAAGCACTACTACCATTTAATATCCTAGTCCTTATTCCTGGATATCGTTCCATGCATACTTGGCATGTTGATATGTTTGATAGGTTGTCCAACTTTGAGCGGAAATAATTCCTAGCAATGTAATAGTTTGGAGGAAATAGTGGAGGATGGAGGTTTTCGGAGGGAGAGCAAGGGTGAAATTTAGATTGCATTTGAGGTGGTGGGGGTTGCACTAGGGGAGGGTAATTGGAAAGACAAGGTGAGGGTGTGGAGGAGCTTACAAGGTTACTTTGATGGTTTTCTCTACTTCATCTATTAATAGAATCCTTATTTGCATGGTACCATAATCATTTTAGATGGTTACAATGAGACCGTTGTGCTTCCATACTTTCAGCTTGATTTTCCATGGTAATGCTTGTTGAGGAACAAACCAATGCAATATTATTTTGTTGAAGATAATGAGAAAGTTGAAATAACACGTTTAAGTTAGGTGAGTAAAATTAGCAAGAATGTTGATGAAGTAATAATCATATTACAAAACATGTGCATTAGAAAACATTGTCATATCAAAAAAGACTTTGTATTCAATTCATTTGTTATCTTAGGCACACATCATTACATATGGTGGTATGGACAGCAACAAAATTTGTACTACATAAGTAAAGACTATACAGTATTGTCGAAAATAAGAGGTACTTGCAAACTTTAAACAGGTTTGATTGTTGTAATTACAAAGCTTTGTACTTCTTTCGCAGCAAAAGAAGTCATTGTGATGGCAACTTCAAAGAGAAACCAGTGCCCTACAACTTGATCTAGCATATGTTTAGTTGCATCAGGTTCAACCATAAGTAGTTGAAGATTTTCAGCGAAAACTCCAAACAAGTTGTTTGCGGGTCCCTCAAATGCAGTAACTTTAACAAAAGAAACTGTGCCATCGTCCAAGTCCACTTTGACCATGTAGCTAAAGTCACATCCAGGGAGATCAATAGAACACTTTGGGCAATGAAATCTATTGGGTTTCTTTCGTACAACCTTCTTCTTACATTTTTTATTGCCCACTAGAAGAGGACAAGAGAGGTAGTAAAAGTTTTCCAAGTGGACCTTTGATATGCTTGCTTTTACACAAACATTTGCTTTTCCAGGATAGTTTGTACTATTGATCGATGCAATCTCAATTGGATTTCCAAACTTGTTGGAAGAAATATTGAGAGTGAAAGTAAGGGTGTCTCACTCCCTACAGTGGCATACCATTCATGCATTATTCACGTTTCTAACAGTTTTAGATTTATGACAATTGTAGTTGCAAATATGGTATCAAGAGTTTTTCCACGCCAAGAGGTTATACGTTCACATTTTATCAAGATAATGGGAGGGGTTGGTAGAAGAGACAAAGTAGATATTTCTTTACCTTCAAATTCACAATGACGACCCCAAAGTGTAACATCAATGCTCAAGCATGACATGTCTGTGATTGTTGCAGTGCACTTTACTGTTTCAGTCCCATCTCTCTTATGGATGGTTGATGCAAGGGAGTTAGACAAAAGTATGACGAGAACATAAACAATGGAATTAATAGGTAGTGATAGTAGGGAATCTATGCTTTTGATATGCAAGCTATGCATGGGGATTGTAGAGCCTACACATGGTGAAGGAGTAATTGTTGATGATTTGTGTAGGAAAATTTCAAATGGGTTTGTTGAGCTGCTATATTTTTTATTAGCAACTTGTATGCGACCATTACAAATAATGTATACATAATTAGAGTGCACAACATTATAGAATTCATCAACAAGTTCATTGAAGCATGTGACATGTATGCCAATGCCTTCTTTGTCAATGAAGTCAAAACCAAAAACTTTTCCTTCTCGGTTAGCATTGTGAAACTCATGGATACTCTACCCTCAATGGACCAACGCTTATAGTATGGGGTTAAATATTTGATGGGAAGTATCTCAAAAGCGAGTATGGTTGGTTCTTGGGTAGATATTGCATAATGTTGTAATCCAAACAGGCCTTGGGAGCTAGTAGATGGAAAATGACTTGTTGCTTGCAGAAGAGGAGTTGGAGTGCCAACAAGTGGTGCTTTATTCGATACCATTTCAAGACTATTGATAATTATAGCCCTGCAATGTAATGATGTAAATGATTTAGGAACATCACATCAGTGAATGAAAGCAATATTAAAAAATAGAGTAAGGTTGGACGTACGTGTATTTGTCAAAAAATTTGGATGTATATTCTGTAAGGTGGATAATAGACCCAATGACCATCGCTTTTTCAACAACAAGATTGTTGAACTGGGTAGGAAGCAAAGTAGGATGGGTATGGACACCATCAGAGAGTTCAACCCAGTACTTGACATCTGTTGAATGAGCATGTTGTATTGTGTTTATGGACGTGACCTGTAATGAAGGGTCAAGATCAAACATGCCTACAAGAATATCTTCAACGACATTTAGAGTCAAAGTTTCCATCGAGAAGGTGAAAGGTAGTTGAAGCTTTGTGCCTGCGACGTAGTTGTGAGTGTTAGAATTGGGTTTTATGACACATCAAATAAAGGTGTTGCTTAATTGTATGAGTGATGTTAATAGGGAAAACCACAATTGCAAGGTAAAGAAGGAAATCGTACAATTGATAATATATTGTCACATAGTTTATCTACACGTTTAACAAACCAATGGTTTTTGAATGGGTTAAATTTTATGCAAGCTATATAGTACAAGATGTATTATGAGTGTTATGTTTAAAAACAATCTATGTTGAAGTATTGTGTGTTTAGTTTTTAAGATTTACAAAGACCTAAAAAAATTTTTTTGAAAATTTAAACAGCATTTACAGGGTGCAGTACCCCTCACAACAAGCCACAAGGGCCAAAAAAGGACTAGACTAAACAACTAACATAATAGAAAAAAAAAAAAAAGAGACAGCCCAAAGGAAGCACAACAACAGCCGAGAAACAGCCGACAGACAAGCACCAGGAGCAACTAACTAGCATTGTCCCAGTTTTTAATCAAGAGGTCCACTGCCTCATCTCCCACCCACTATTTGTTTTCTTGGCTATTGTTCCCCTCTAGTTCCTCTTTTATGGCATTAGACAGAGTGCTCGTAACAAAGTGACCCAATTTCATGGTGAATCGGGTTAACCCCCAAAATATTTTGTCAAGAGTATCCAATCTCTTCGCCACCTTGCCCAAATCCACCCCACCATCCATAGCTCCCTAAACCTCACCAAGCTCATCCACTAGTGGTTGTGGAGAGTGCGAGCCAGAGCCATCAAAAGGAAGCTTGCTATCCACCGAAGTAAGTTGGGGTCTCTCCACAATATCTTCTTCCATATCTTCAAACTCTTCTTCCTTGTAACCCTTGCTATCTGACTGCTCCTCCTCAGAATCCTCAATGATTAACCTCTTCTTGTTGTTCTTGGCCAGCCTCCCAGATCTCCTCCTAACACTTTCCCCTCCAGTCATCTCCATGTTTCCCACAATTGTATCCCCTCTAGAATCTTTCCTAACTGCATTCTTACCCTTGCCATCTTTAATAGTCGTTACCTGCATGCATTTCTCCTTACCTTTTTTTGACATAGTGACATTAACAGCCATGTCAGCCTGAGTGACTTTTAGCTCACAAATCCCTTCCACCGCACTAGCATGGGCCTTACCCAACCCACCCTTAATTTTTTTGGTGGCAAATTTGGTTTTGGCATTCCCCGCATTGTCAATATTAGACTTCTGAGGACTCTTGGATTCGGCTAGGGAGATATGCATCATAGAGAGAGGTTCAATGTTCTCGACACGAACAGTGGTAATGGCTTTAGGCGGACAGAGGGCAAGATGAAAGTGATACAGACGAAGGATAAGCCCCTAATGGAGTGGGAGCGACGGGAGATCACAAGGATTTTTGCTGGCCGAATCTTTACACTTGTCAACAGAACTTTCCAAGTCCATTAGAAGGAAAAACAGGAAACTAAACAGCATTTTATGCCTAAGGTGGTTTAATAGAGCGAAATGATAAAAGAAACAAGTTTTATATCTACCTTCCGGAGTTACATACTTCATCAACGCCATGTACACCAAGTCCCATGACTTAGGAAGTGCTTCCCTTTCAAACCCCACCTGGTTCCTAACCGGATTCTCCTCACCTCTAAAAAATGCTTTAAGGCTCTCGTGGTCCAACTTTTTTGTGTGTTTAGGATATTTTTTCCCCACACACAGCAACCCCGTGGCCTGCGCAATAACATCCTCGCTGATTTCAAATGAAATTCCACCAATGGAAACCCTCTTGTCCTTCCACGAACTAGCAAACTGGCCCGATAAAATAGGATCATGGCCAACTAAAGCCTCCATGAGCGAAGCAATTCCTCCCTCCACACAAATGTGCCAAACCAGAGGGTTATTTCAAAATTCATCACAATTGTCTAGTTTTGTCCAAACGCGCTCACCACCCATGCTGCCAGACTACATAGAAAGCTCACAAAAATGCAAAAATACCAAATGTAGCAGTCGCGAACAATAATCTCCAAAAGATAGTTAAGGTAGGGATTACAGCGAAGCAAATTAAACCTCGCATACCATTCACACGCGTGGAGAGGAATTATACCACAGTGTGAAAAGACACAAAAATTAATGAATTTATGATTACATTAGAGAAGACAAGAGTTGGAGGAGATGTAGGGAAAGCACGAAAACACATGCGGATGGGCCAAAAAACTAAATTTAGCAAACCTCCAAAAGAAGCGAAAGGAACCCCTAGCTAAACTAGTCGGCCCGAAGTCTCTAGAATGCGGCCAAATCTCATCATAGATAGTCACATCATTATAAATACAATCACTCCTCCAAATGCAATGAGGAGATAACACAAGAAATCCAATTCCCAAAAGAGTAGCATGCATAGTACGGTCCCACAACTGAAATGAAGTCACGTCCTTCCATTTAACCTGCATCAAACTACCAAAACAAAACTTGACCTCATTTTTTAAATCCCCTCCCTACCATCTCATCATAACCTTATACACTAAACCCAACCACCAAGTCCAAAGGACAGACACGTGGATGCTCCTTTCCCTACCCCACACATGCTCATCTTTACCAAGAAAGCTCCACCTGTACTCCATACCAATATTGGCATTCATCCACCAGCACACCCAAAATAACCAATGGGCCCCCCAATCAGCTCTCGTCATCCAAAAGTTGAAAATCATTATAAACCATGGTAGCCTTGTCCCTCTCTATCAAAGCTTGAATATTTGGCGGCAGTCTTTCCATATTCCTCCAACATCTAGCCGAATCCCAACCAAAGCCAAGATTAGCCAAAGCATCTGCCACACGGTTTCCTTCTCTGAAAATATGAGTCGCCTTTATGTCCCTTAATTTAGACAAAAGGAAATTAACATCCATCAAAATTTCCTTGGTATTCCAACCTATAAATCTATCTTTTTCCACAGCATCCGTCACTGATTTGGAATCTCCTTCGATGTGGATAAACAATCCCCAGAGAAACAACAATTTTGAGGGTCATGAACAGCGCATGAGCCTCAGCAACTAAAGCCGACTAAACCCCAATGCCACCAGCAAAACCCGCCACCATATTCCCCATAGAGTCTCTGATGATCCCACCTATACTTGCCCTCCCTGGGTTGCCTTTAGCAGCCCCGTCAAAATTAAATTTGAAACATCCACAATCTAGAGGCTCCCATTTGGTATTTTTCCTAGCTAATAGTTTTGAATTATCAAAGGCATTAGCCTTTAAATCCTGATGTTATTCCTTAGCCATTTTTATTTCGTAGACCAGCGGCCCCAACTCTAGTAGTTTCCCATCAAAGAGATAGATATTCTTGTCAATGAGCCGAACACCAATGCCAAACACTTCCTTGGGGCTCCGCTCAATATTCCTGAAAACCCCGTTATTCCTCTCCTTCCATAAACACCAACCTAAGACTAGGGGGACCTGCCTCCAAATTTCACCAGTTAGAGGATGGATAAAAGGGCCATTCTAGCCCAGAATAAATGACAAAAGGTCTTTGCTCATAACCCAAAGGACATCAAGTTTCTCAAAAACCATCCCCCAAACTTCAGCAGCATACGGGTAGTGTAATAAAAGGTGGTTGACAGTTTCCTCCCCCTCCTTGCATAGAAAACATCTATTGGGAAAGCACAACCCCCAAATTCTCAAATTGTCCTGAGTTAAGATCCTATTATGATGGGCTGTCCACTAAAAAAAAAAAAAATTTTAGGGATCATGTGACGATTCCAAACCCTCCTCCAGGGTTCCACAACAAAAATTTCATTAGTCAGCATTCAATAATCATATCGCACTGAAAGATCCCCCTGTTTATCTAAAGCCCAAAAGAATTCATCCTCCCTATCATAGGAAGGAAACTTGATAGTGGAGAGCAACACCTGAAAGGATCTAGCTAGGCGACAAAGGTCAAGAGAGTGGGGGCAACAAAGGGAGATATCCCTCCAAATCCTAGCTCCAGGAGGGCCAGCCACATAGTTGCTAATATGTAAACCAAATAATCTTTGAGCTTCATCCATCACCGCCCCAAAATTAAAGCAAGCCAAGGAGGATTTCAAAAGCCAAGCATCTTCCCAGAATCTGATTTTGACCCCATTTCCCATTTTCCATTTAATGCCTTTTTTTAGCAGGCCTTGTATGCTACAAATGCTCCTCCAGACAACAAAACCATGGGGATGGGGTTGCAAAAGACAATCAATCAAAGGCCTATTCTAGAGATACTTAGCATTCAGAATTTTGCACCAGTCCTTGGTGTTCCTTAACTGGTCCCACCCAACCTTGGCCATCAGCGCCTTGTTAGAGATAACAATCTTCTTTATTCCAAACCCACCACAATTTTTAGCCTGAAAACCCTTTCCCATTTTACCAAAGCAATCTTCTTTTTTTCCTCAGTACCGAACCAAAGGAAATTCCGTTGAATTCTTTCAAACTTTTTAGCAATATACTTAGGCATCTTAAAAATAGCTAGAAAGTAGGTGGGGATACCTTGTATAGCCGTGGTAAGAAGTTGGAGTTTTCCAGCATGACTAAGCAAAGAGCCCTTCCACCTAGCCAACTTCCTTTGGATCCTCTCCAAGATAGAATTCCAAAACTCTGGAGGAACCTCCTTAACCATGAGTGAGAGCCTAAGATAAACCAACGGGAGAGAATCACCAACACATCTCAGGATCGCAGTCACCCTGTTTTTCAAATTTGGCAAGCAATTAAAGAAGTAAATCTTGATCTTATTGTAGTTGATGCACTGACTAGAGCAAGAGGCATAGCTGTTAAGGCAAGATTTTCATTTCCTAGCTTCCACAATAGAGGCCTTCCCAAATAGAAAGGTGTCATCCACAAATTGATGCACAACAATCAGACAAAGAGAGGTAGTCGCTCTAACACCAGATATGGAGCCCTCTGACAACAGACTCGTGAAGTTCCTAGTAAGCACATCAGCAATCATAATAAAGAGATAGGGGGAGAGAGGGTCTCCCTGTCTGAGCCCTCTACCAGCAGAGAAGAATCCACAGGGGGATCCATTAACCATAGCCGAGAACTTAACAGTACTAACACACTCCATAATGAGTTTAATGACCAAGTTGTTAAAGCCAAACTTAGCCAAGACCTTTGGAATGAATTCCCATAGAACCTTATCATAAGCTTTGGAAATGTCAAGCTTAAGTGTCATCCCCACATTATTACATCTATCCATAGAGTGGAGCAATTCATGGGTAGTCAAAGAAACATCAAGAATGTGTCACCCCGGGACAAACCCCTTTTGAGTGTGACTAATAATTTTATGTACAAGTGGTTTGATTCGGTTAACAAGGATTTTAGAAATGATTTTATAAAATGTGTTACAAAGACTAATAGGTCAGAATTCAGACATTCAAAGAGGCTCACTAATCTTGGGTATAAGGACAATGAAAGTGTGATTCATTTGTTTAAAGATCCTACCAGATTTGAAGAAGTCCCTAGCCGCAAGCACAAGGTCCCAGCCCACAATATCCCAGAAGATTTGAAAGAATGCAAGAGGAAACCCATCAGGTCTTGGAGCTTTGAAGGCCCCCATGCTAAAAGTAGCCAACCGAACCTCTTCCGTGGAAACAATCCTAAGAATTCCCAAATTATCTTCCAGAGAGATGGAAGCAGGGAGATGCTGGAGGATCTTGCAATCCAAAGCCATGTCGGGCACCCCTGTAGGGGCCGAAAAAGCCTCCTTGAAATAATTAACCACATAGGACTTAATATGAGCTTGATTAGATATCACCTCCCCAAAGGCACTTATCAATTTAGAAATTTGATTCCTTTTCCGATGTTTGATGGCAGAAACATGGAAAAAAGACGTGTTCCTATCTCCTTCCTTCAGCCATTGGACCCTAGATTTTTGCTTCCAGAAGACCTCTTCATTTTTTAAGACCCTTTCCCATTCCATTCTGGCATCATTTTCCTGATTGTTAGTCCGCTGACTGTCATCTCCCTCATCCATATTCTTCTGCAAGGTCCTCAACCTCCCCTTGAGCTTTTTTTTCCTTTGAAAAACATCCCCAAACACATTCCTATTCCAACCTTTAACCATCAATTTAATTGTTTAAGTTTATAGCAGAGCTTAAACATAGGGGAACCTTGGACCGGAATATTCTACCATTCAACAATTTTTTTTTTGAAATCGGGGTGAGAGTTCCACATTATTTCAAAACGAAAAGGATAGGGACCACCAGAAGGACGAATATTAGTGGTCAGCAGAAGAGGATTATGGTTTGATACCGTCCTAGGTAGAGTTACCAGGTTGGCCTCTAAGGCATTATTCCAATGAGGAGAACAGAGGAAGCGGTCAAGCCGAACTTGAATCAAATCACCACCAACCTTTTTATCCAGGTGAAATTTTGGCCCAAAAGTTCAATATCTATTAACCTTGAAGAATACATAAAGTTAGCCAGATCCGACATGCTGTCAGTGTAATCTAGGAGGCCCCCACTTTTTTCAGACGGAAACAGGGGAAAGTTGAAATCTCCAGTAACAAGCCAATGACCTCCCTTATTCATATTAATCTTAGCCACCATATTATTCCATAGAATATTCCTCGAGTTCCTCTTATTAGGAGCATAAATATTAACTATAGACCATTCTACTCCACCAATGGAGAACAAAACCCCAATGCTATTTTTACAATAAAATAATTCAGAACTCTGTAAACAGGAAGGATTCCAAAGCACGGCCAAACCACCCAAAGCTCCCTCAGCATCACTATGAATATAGCAAGCATTAGGCCATAAAAAGCTAGCAACTTTGTCAAAATTGATCATCAACATCTTAGTTTCTTGAAAAATACAAACATCAATCTTATGCTCCACTATATAGTTCTTCAAGGCACGTTGTTTGTGTAGACTATTAAGCCCCCAAACATTCCAAGAAATAATCCTCATTTCTGAACTTTTTTTGAGGACACATCCAATGTCCTCTGCTTTCCCAGGGCAATCTCATTTGTTGTTTCTCGCGTTCTGGTGGATCTCTGAGAGGGTCTCCCAGGTTTGGAATCCCCTCAACATTTGTCTTCTTCTTCCTACCCTTCTTCTTAGACAATATTTTAAGTATTTATTGAAAATTAATTTCAATCAATGAAATTTGAAATCACACTATCTATGTGCACGATAAACAAATATATTTGTAATATTGGAGCCCTTTAGGGGAAAAATAGTACAGGGAAAATTTGCAACACTTTTGTGTTCAAAATAGTATTTACAAAACTTATATTGGAAGGGCATATTAGACACGAGTATAGAAGGCTATATTGTTTCTTTCCATTGCATCCATAAGTAGGCATAGTATAGGCCCAAAATTTTAAAACTTATAATGGACTAAAAGTTGTCAAGGTAACTTTGGAACACATCAATTATTGTAGGAGCTGCAACAGTATTATAGTGTTGATCATACTTTAGCTCCCTTATGAAATTGCACAAACCCCCTAATTTTGCACAGCTAGAGTGGTAAGTTGAGACTAAGGCCTAAAGCATCTCGACATCGAAATCTTCAATAGGACTTTCTATCTGGCATACAAGTTTTAGGATGCCAACGATGTCGTGGCAACTATTAGTTACAGTTGCAGAAAGATATTGAATGGTTGTGTGAACTGAGTCTGGTTTATTAATAGTAGATGATGACCCTAAAACTACTTGTGTTGGATGCACTATAATGGAGAGGCTTGGTTGCATAGGAGTAGTTGAATGTGTAGCCATGACCTGACATGAGTGGATGAAATATATGTATAAGTTGGAGTAAAACATATACAGGTAAGCATGTAAATAAATTCCCAAAACATGCTATTTAATTATAAACAAATTAACAATTTAGAAACAGGGAGTATTATATGTTGCACTTTAAAAAGAAGGCTTAAAAAAAATATTTCAATCAATATCACATTAGAAAATAGGCAGAGAAATGTTACATATGAAATGTATTTCAATATTTTAAAAATTTGTTAATTTGATAGATAACAACAGAAGTGTTTAGAAAGAAATAGAACACTTTATATTTCTTTGATTTCATTAATTTCTATCAATATGATGTGTTTTTCATAAATAATCTAGGTCTCCACTATGTTTGTTGTGTTCTAAAGTAAACAAAAAATTCATTTCACAAGTTCTGGAAATATGAATGTGGAAAAGCAAATAGGTATCTAAAAATCTGCTAATTTGATAGGTAACAACAAAAGTGTTTAGAAAGGAATACAACACAACATAGAATGATGTGGCAAGTGACTTACCGTAAGATTTTGGAAAAAATGTGTCTTGCTGCCAATGATGCGGAAGAGATAAAATGGGCAGAAGTCGTTTAAAAGTAAGACAAACCAAAACCAATCTGCTCGCAGCTGTTGTTTCAATCTATTCACAATAAACAAAAAGTGGATCTAAGTATATTGGAATTGTGAGGTTTTTCTGAAATAAAAACGAAAAAGTGAAAAACACCAAATAAACATAAAATTCATTGCACACTTAAAGTGTAAACATTTATATTAAAAATCACCAACATAAATATCATTGTACACTTAAATTATAAAAGTCTGTACATGAAGAAGCAAACTAGTCTACAAATGCACTAAGTTTTTTCAATTAATTAGTCTACAATTACTAATAATCTATATGTGCAGAAGAAAATAGGGATCTACCATTGTATATTACAATAATATCACATATGAGAACACAAATATAGAACATATGTGTTACAAATAAAAAAGTGTGCACTATTGATTACATATTAGAGTGAAATAATTCTTATTACTATATATATAATACTATAGCCTTCGATGTAAATTCACCCTTAAACCTTAGATTTATACGTTACTTATTTGGTCTGCACAGTATCTAGAAATCTTCCACAAACCAGATGATACACAAAAAGAAAATGAATATATAAACTAAATTCTAAAAAGTAAAACAAATGACATCTCTAATTTTGAGGTTTTATTTTGTTCAAATTATATTATCAAGTGCAAAATTTGATATGGGTTAGAGATTTTATTTTTATTAAGTATTCTAAAAATCGGTGAGCTATGATTTGACAGTTAAAGTGCAGCAACCTTTTGACAAAGGGCAAAGTTGATAATCTCACAAGTAAAAAAAAATATGAAATATGAGCAGAGATATGAGTAAGTATGAACAAAAAATTTCAGAATCTAAAGAGCAGCAAATAATTATGAAATAATGAGCATAAATATGAGAACATAATGAGCAAATAATGTTGAAATATTAGAAGCAAATAATGGCACTAACAAATGCAGCATAGTGACATGAAAAGAGCAAAATAGTGCAGCGATAATACTATCAAAAGTGTAGCAATAATAGTCATATGTGCAGCAATAATACTATCAAAAGTGCAGCAATAATAGTCTTATGAGCAACAATAAAATATTATTGTCACATGGCTAACTCTTGAACAGAACAAGTAGAACTAAAATTCAGGGCAAAATTTTAACAAAGAATCAAAGTTAGAACAAACAAGAACAAAGTTTAATTTCACTCATGAGTCTAAGCTATTCATTATTAATATTTTTTTATTAATACACTAATGAATGTATGGGCATTATATCAATCATAATCCAGATCTCATTACATGTCAAAAATAGAGCACATGCTAAAATCAGAACTAAAAATTTGACAATGGAATACCGTACAAAAATAGTAGAAAGCACTGTTTTAACAGAGTTCGAGATGAGGCACTATACAACTAAATCTAATTTGGGTTTGAGTGGCTGTACAAGGGAAAACACTCTAAACTGTGTGATTTTAGATGTGATGTGCACATGGAAGCAATATTAACGATATATCAGAAACACTAAATGATAATTAGATGGACAGAAAAATATATGAGAATGGAACATAAAATATATTAATTTGTGCATTTTGTACATGGCATTGTCTCTTGAGAGGTATATAGCTGGCTTTCTCCCATTACCTATCTTTATGCTAATGAAATATGACAATATAGATATACAGATAATGCTACAAAGCTGCAAAGGATTGACTGAGTTCCCAAAAAAATACAATACTAAAATTTATTGTTGCAAAATACAATTATCACATCAATTTCACCTTGTCAAATAGGTGAATCATTGTACCATTGCATAGATTGCAACGTTGTTGTTCCAGTAACAGGCATATAATCCAAATAAAGAGTAGTTGTACAACATGACTTTCCAAAGCAACCAACTCCTTTTTGTGCTTCCAAGAAAAGGGAATATCATTTTGAACAAGAACAAAAACAACCTTTCATCTGGATACATATGCTCTGATAGGTCCTACAGATGGATTAGCCTAAAGAATGCCAGTTATTATCATCATATAATGAGTAAGGGTGCAACTATGTTACTGTAGTTTTTCCTAAACTATTTGAACCTTATATTTTTAATTAAAATTCTGACTATTCTATCATTGTAAAATTAAATTGTTGCCTTAGATAAAATCAGTCAACTATTGTTTGGACTGAAATACTGCTGATTTGACTACAAAAACAGTTGAGGATTCCTTCTAGAAAAGCAGATTGAGTTACAAGTGTGAGGATATGGATGTGAAATTCAGTGCAACTTAGTTTTAGTTACAATCAATCCACAAAGGGATAGTTTGTTACAAAGAGAGTTAACTGATAGTTGTTTCAATTGATTATGAAGCAAATTTATTAAACATTTAAAATATGTTGTAAGAACATGTATCCTACCGAATGCATGAGAACCATATTGGATAAAATATTTTTCAATGGAGATGAATATGCAGTTTACGGATGTTATGTACCATTTTACGGCCTTTTCTCAACTTGCTTTGCAGCAATATGACACTATCTTTTCAAGTATTCCCAGAAATTAAAGGCTTGTTTTAGTGCATAACTATAATGTCTTGTATTTTCTTTGCTTCCATTAGATCCCGAGTTCCAACATATTTTTCTTCACAGACTCTTCCTGAGACATGCTAATCAGTTTCATTGCACTCCACAATTGTGGCGTTTAAATCCCCACCTTTGGAATCAGAATTTAAATCTGCTACCATTGCTTTGGGATCAGTATTAGCATTATTCCATTCTATTTAACCAACAAGGATAGTAATTTGAACAGTATGTAAATACCAAAAAAAATACAATGCAGGTTAGTATGCGGCACCAAAATATAAATTACACAAATTTTAATTTTTGCAGCACATCGGAACCCAAATCACATACAATTGGGTAATACAAATGTATAAGTCAGTCCTTGAAATAAGGTAAAGAGTGCCAAAAAAGGAAAAGGTAAGTTGTTCTTATCTATTGAATGGTTCCAGAATTTCAACAAGAGCATGGCCAACTTAATCTGCTATATTAGGATGTTTCAAGTCTACAATATAATGAGTTCTTTATGTAATTTTCATAAAAGAGCTGAGATTCCATCCATTTGCAATTATTGGTTGTATAATTGAATTCCAATGACCTATTTTGGTTATATTATGGAGCTCTCTCTCTCTACACAGACAAACACACACATACACAGAGATACATTCGAAGTCTCATAATTTATTTTTTTAATTTTTATATATGGACGAAGGATCTTCATGGGTTTTCATAGACATTTTGATGAGTTTCCCTTTTGCTAAATGGGCTACATAGATGAGGTCAATATGTTGATTTTCGTTAAACTTGTGTTTACAAAAGTGAATTTATTGAATTTAGACATTAGACATATCCTACTTAAAGAAATTGTCTTTGCATGCACTGAAAAGCATTTAAAAGTTAATAACCAATATTTTATCCCTCTATTATTCAATTAAGCATTTAATAATTGATTTATGCACTTGAGATTTTTCTCCATGAAGAGTAAGATACTCGCTATATGAATCTCAATATCCATTTTGCTAGCTTGGTCCAAAGACATTGCAGAATTTATCCACAAAAATATAGATGCAACAAAATAAACGGATTATTAAACTTCCAATGCTTAGCACAAGAAATTAAAGACTCTGCTAATGAAGATTCTAAGTCGGACAAGAATAGTATGAGTAATGACACTAGACCAGAGAAGCTTGTGTGGACTGTGTTGTGCTTTTCAAATGTTTAAAATCTATCAGTTTATAGGTTCCTGTAATTATTGCACCACAAGTTATATTCAACAAAATAGTTTGATATTTGAACAAAATGAATTTACTAGAACATTACCGGGAATCTTGATAATAAAATGAGGTGTATGTTTAGATATTCATCATTTATTTTGTTCTTCTTAAAATATTCCAAATTAATTTGAGACATTGATCATGACAACACCAAAAATGTAGTAGCATTATTGGATATTTTGAGCCAACACAAAATAGTATTTAGCACAAAAAAGCTTATTAAATAAGCCCTCACTGTCCCCCAGCCACTGTGAAATCAGAAAGGGATTTCACAAAGTTTCTCTATTACCATCTTCCGATAAAAGTCTTTCCATTCCAAATGCAGGTGATAAAAGAATCAAAGATATCATCTGCTAAATATTTTCTAGACAAGATTCCCCTTTATTAGTGATGATGATAGAAAAGTATTAGTATATTCAATAATGTCAAAGAGGTCTTAGGCCACTGCTAAGTTTGACAAAATCTCCTGCTAACAAACAAGATTGCATTTTGGTTGAGGCCTACCCTAACCAAATTACATGTAAACCAAATGAATGAGACTAGATGCGTATCTGGTGCAACTCTGCAGGAACAATTGCTCCTTGTCACCAAAGCATAAGGGAGGGAAAACTCTCTAACTAGGTAAGCAAAAGTAAGAGTATTGGTCTTTTTCCAGGGTTGGATGACTCCCCTTGTGATTAGGGGTACTCCCTAGGCCAGTGGGATCTTTTGGTTTGCAATGAGTAGAGCATAACCCCTTAAAGAAAGTTTTTCTACAGAAGTACTTATAGCTTAGGCATTCTAATAAGTGCATAATAGTATTTGAGCACCAAGCAAACCAAATCAAACAATCAAACATTTGCTTTCATCAACATCCTCAAAGATGGCGTCGGCTTGAGAGTATTGTCATACAGTTACAAGCGTGCAATCTCTTTGATTTGAACTTTTAGTTGGGTGTTTCTTAAATCAACTTGGAAAAGAGTGATTTTATGGGCAAAATGCATATTAAAATCTCCTACAGAGGTTCAATCCATACATATGACAATCCCAAATTCTTTAAATTGCAAGTGCATATGTAATGCTTAAAGCAAATGGGCATTCAAACCCTAACATCCATTTGGGAAGGCGATTTAAATCCTAGCCACTCCAAGGAAAGCAGACACAATGCTAGATGTTGTTTATTCCAAGTCACAAAATGGGTTTATAGTAAATAGAAACAGGATAATTTCAGGGATAGGGCTGCGACTAGGAACCTTTGTCAATTATACAAAAGGCACAATGATGCGGACAATTCTCTATCTCTAATCTGCAACTTATTAAACTCACTTCAGATTAAAGAAAAAACGCAACAGACTAAAAAGAATAAAGGGAGAGAGAATTACACACCTCTCCATAAATATCCATTGAATAACAAAGCAATTACAAAAGATCTGATTTATAACATGACAACATAGTTTTATATATCTTATTTTAACTATCCAATTAATAAACATGCATTGCTGAAAATACACAGTGGTAGAGTTCCTAGGACCATACCTATGACTCACTCTGTCAGTAGATACAGCGTTGTCCAGTCCAGTAGATAAGCAAACCCAATAGTCCAGTAGGAAAAAGCACAAACCCTACCATGGCGGATATTTTGTAGAAAAAAAGGAAACCAATTTCTCCCGACAGCTTCAATCAATTCTAAGAGTTCTAATATTGCAATGAAAACAATTTTAAGTTTGGGCCATTCTATTTAAGGGCCATTCAATTGACCTCCAAATGCGTCGTGCTATAAAGATGGAGATATTTTTACATCTCTTGTAATAACTGTTGCGCTGATTTGTATCTTAGATATTTCCTTCTACAATAATTGTTGCGTCGATTTTTATCTCAGATATTTCCTTCTGCAATAACTACTCTATTGCTACATTTTCACCCTTGCCAGGTGGAGAAATGAAAGGTCAAGACTAGTGAGGAAGAGTTTGCAGGAGCGAGGAAAATAGGCGAGGAAAATGAAGAACAACTGTGATGCATTCCATCATAGGCGATTGGCTCTCCACCATTTTGCATCGTCCGATATCAAATGGACTGCAAATGTTAAACGTGGGGACCCCTTCAACGTAATAAATACCATAATTTTTTTCCAAAATCTATTCAATAACACTACCTACCCAAATTACTATCATCTCAAATACAATTAATTTCAGCCACAGCTTGCAAGAAAGACTTTGTGTGGAATGGTAAACGGTGTCCAGTCAACACGGCATACCTCAGTTCCTTTAGCGCATTGAAGGGTCGGACGAAAGCCTCCAAAATGCACATGGGAGAAACATCCAGGAAGCACCTCCCAATGCTGTACGCTTCAAATCGAAGAAACCTCAAGGAACGGCCTTTGAATGCCGTAAATGTTAAATGCGTGCCCTCACAGACTGAAACCAGTACTTGGTATTTGAAATAGCAGCAGCGGGAGAGGACGAAAATGCACGCCCCTAAGGCCGAGCAAGGACCTCAACCATCCGCTACTCTCCCTGTATATTACCATCCGCAGCAGGTAGCAACAGGGTTTCCTCTCCCACCTCAAAATTTCTCTGCACCCCCCTCAGCTCCCTATCAATATGTACAGCCGCCGCCGCCGCCGCCGCCGCAGCCTTATCCTCAACAAGGCGGCCCTCTTCGTCCCACAGAGTGGTCCTCTAGCCTCTGCGCCTGCTGCGCAGATCCATGCGTTTGTATGATACTCAATTTATTATTCTCTTCCCTCCTCCCTCTTCTTATATGGTAATAATAATAAGAACAGGGGAAATGTTGTTTTTTTGCAGGTTGCCTGACATTCTGGTGCCCTTGCATTACATTTGGGCAGATAGCGGAGATAGTGGATGAGGGTTCCCCCCGTAAGTGCACAAATCAATTGTTATATTTATTGGATTGCTAATCTTGTTTGGAAAGGCTGAATTGTGGAACTTGACGCAGCGTGCGGTGTAAGCGGAGGGATCTATGCTGTTCTGCTCTATTTGACGGGGCATGCTTGCTGCTTTTCGTGCTTCTACCGAACCAAGATGCGGGCCAAATTCAATTTGGGGGATATCCCCTGCAATGATTGTCTAGTCCATTGTTGCTGCGAACTCTGTGCGCTGTGCCAGGAATATAGAGAACTCAAACAGAAAGGATATGACCCTACACTGGGTAATGCATTTGTGCGAGTAGATCTTGATATTTGGAATTGTTCAGCTGGTTTTGGGGTTGATTTTTTGTTTTCCTTGTTGCAGGTTGGGTAGGGAACCTGCAAAAACAACAGGGCGGAATGGGGACTGCCATGGCAGCACCTGCGTATCCAACCATGGCAAGATGAACTTACCCCTCGTGCCGTTTATGTTCATGCATCTCGGAATTTTACTTGGATTGGACTTAGTATGGTTGTTATTAGTACTATTGTGAAGATGATCAAGGGATGGTAGGCCTTAGATATTTACCTTTAAAAGCAGTTCTTTTGTGGTGCCTGCCTGTTGTTGAGGTTTTACAATTATATAACCTACTGTCTAAAGGAGTTAAATATTTGTATTATTAACTTTCGCAGTTAAAGATATTATTTTTTACTTCATAAATTAATATTTTATTAGTAAATTTATCGTTTAGATGTAATGAATGTTTGATAGATGGTTTATGTTTACTATTATAAATGAATTTATATAAGCTACTATTTAAAAGAGATGGATCAATGAGTTTGACTCAAAGCTTGTGTAATTAAATCTTGATAAAATATCATCATTTTATTATTGTCAAATTAAAATTGATACTAATTGATTGAACATAAATGATGATGATAATAGTGCATTCCTTATTTTCACCATCCACCAAAATTGAAGTCCACATATATAATTAAGTTTTTGTTTTAAAATATTTATTAATTAAGGGTATGGGATGGAGGATCTCTTAATGTACAAAATTATAAATTTGGATTGTAATTTAATATTTGAACTCTTTTGTTAGTAACAAATAGCTATTTGAAATGGTCATTTCTTGAATTTGCATGTATATTGCAATCTATTTTTACTTATAATCTTATGATAAGAAATAAGAAAACTTGAAAGTGAGTTTGAATTTCTTTTCAATTTAGTAATTTAAGTTGATCTTTCATAAAATCTACAACATTGTTCAAGAAACATGAATGTTTTGATTTTGATGCATCAATGAATTAATTTTTGATGTTATATTTGTAATTTAATAAGCATAGTATAAAATTAGTGTAGCAATTATCCATGTGAATACAAGGGGCCATAAATCTTCATCTCCCATCTTCTAAAATTTTAAGGCTCTTTAAATAGAGCTCCCAATCAGCTTTTAAAGAAACCCTTAAAAGATTTAAGCATTACAAACTCTCAATGTCCATCTAGTCAATGAATTAACAATTGTGAATTTTAAGAATAATTTTTATTTTTTATTTTTTGTATTTTAAAAATCTAACACCATAAGACAATATGGGTCGATAGCTCTATCCAATATTTATCTAGTAGCTAGTTTTGAAGCTTGGCAAGCAAGGAATGTCCAGCAACATGAACTCTAAGACCACCTCTTCTTAAAACCTCATCATCATCTTCTCCATGGGCAAAATTGAATAAAAGAAATCAAAAATATTCATCAATACTCTTGTAGGGCTTGTCTTGTATTATATTTATTTTTTTCTCAACACCCGTATTGAGCTTGGTAGACTCAATAAGAAATAAAAAAATATGTTCTTTTACATGCACAACAAAAAAATCAATATATCATCACTTTTAAAACAACTTAAACTAGAAAATAAAAAGAAATCCAAATCTATACTCAAAAGCCAATAATTTAGTGGAAAAAATAATCTTAAATATAGTGATTAGATTTAAAGTTTGTGTAATTGTATAATCAAATTAAAAAAATCAAACATATATGTACTTTCTATGATTGTGATTGAGTTCAATTTCAATAGAAAGATTTTCACTCTTAAATAGCCTAAAATACAAAATATTATAAATTATATCCCCACTTTTGATCCTTGGAACAAAGTTAAACTATGGAAGCAAAAAAAAAAAAAAATATATATATATATATATATATACTAAAATTAAACTAGCATAAAAAAGGTAACATAATCTCAAAATGACCATACTCCTTTTAAGGGCAATCTTTGTTGTTGGATTGGAAGGTAATTTCATCACTAATTTAGCATTCTTTTATCTTTCTCCATTTAAAATAGATCCTATTAGTAACCAAAATTTAACTTCCATATCCATCCATATGGGATGGCTCGCCTCAAATAATGGATACTAAATAGAGGCCATATTGCAACATTGAATATTGAGGTTGAACTATTGTGTGCCCAAACCCTCAAACATGTTTGAATGTTGTTATGTTGTAAAAATATCTTAACATTGTAGTATAAGCCCTCCTATAGGTTTAAAAGAATACTTGAATTAGCAAATACACTGTAAAAATAAAGTAAGTTAAAATGACTTAATATGCAATCTAAGTCATGTGATTAGATGTTATTTCATGGTGATTGCAAAGTAACAAGTGGTAATTTGAAGAATCTAACAGTCAATGCTTAAAGGAAACCATATGATAAGCTTTGGTGTTATGCATAAATGTGAAGCTCTAATGTAGCACCAATGGACATTTCAAGGAGATGATATCAAATAGTATTGGCAACAATAGGGTGGGTCTTATGGGGAAATGCAATTATAGGAAGAGGATATTTATTTCCACATAGTCAATTGTACAATTTAATAACAAGTAGCATAAATACTTAATTAGAAAATATTAGTAAAAAAATAGCATAATAGATAGTGTAGCCCATTTGAACTTTTTACAATTAACAAACAAGATCTAATAAATTTAATGAAATAATTCAAAATTGAATAAAAAGACTCAACTATTTGTTTTAAGAGACAATGTACATGCATTTTAAACTTTTAAAATTACAAAATGATCTAAATAACACTACTAATTATTCACAATAAATTTTTACATAAATTTCAAAATCTATATATCAAAATAAATAAAATATTAAATAATTAATTAATTAAACTAATACAATACAAACCATTCAAATACAAGATATTGTAGAGCCAGAAAAATGTATGATTCTATGGAGTAAGAACCACCATTTCAACTCACATCAATAGAGCCATTCTAATTAAAAGCAAAATCAGAAATACAAATCTAAACTACAGAAACAAAACAATGCTTCCCTATCACCAAGATCTTTGTTTATGCATTTGCTCTCAGATTTTATGAGCACAAAATGCAATAAAGAGGCTATGGTAAATGAGAAATGCAATCAAAATGCAAAGATAATATGAGTATGTGAATTTGTGAGCAAAATTTGTGAGAGCTAAAATGAGAGGAAAATCCCATTTAAATAAGATTTTCTTGAGGATGGAGAGGGGTTGAAGATGAAATGTGGGATAAAAGATGTGAGAGAAGGAAATGCCATTATCCCACATTGTTGGGTTGAATGTTATGGATGAGAATGAAAGTGATAAAATGTAATATTTCATGAATGGTTTATGCAAATGATATGATTATATGCAAGTTATGATAATTAGTTTATTTTGAAATAATAATTAATGACTATGATAATTGATTTATTAATGGAGATGAATATGAAACAATTATGGATGATAATTATAATTGATTTAATATGTAAATGATGTTTATGACTTATTATGCAAATGAATGATCATGTGGTGATAATATTTTAATGATTTAATGATTTAACGAAATGCAATATGAGGTGGACGATATATGCAAGCGATGTGATTTAAATGATAATATAGTTTTATTATGAAATGCTAGTGAATGATTATGATAATGAATGATAGTGCAAAACAATAATGTGACGTATGCAAATGATAATGCACTGATTTAATGATTTGATGAAATGCATGAATAGAAGAAAGTATTGAATGAATTGATCATTTTAATCAATAGACGAATAATGTGATGGTTGCGAGGACAAATTTGAGTGTCTACAGATATATTAAAAATCAAGAAGATTTAAAATAAAAAAATTTACAAAACACAATTCAAAAATAAATGACTTTGACTATGGAACTACCCTTAATACCCACTTTCTTTATAAACAATAAATTCTCAAGTTATAAGTTACAACTAAGAACTCTACATTTCATTCTCCAAAACATTAATAAAGAGTCAAATAAAAAACCTATGTATTCAAAAGCTTTTGAGGAGAAAGTCAAATCAAATCATGAAAAAAGAAAAAGGAGACAAACAATAAAGAGTCACATTTATTCCATGGAAAATCTTACCAAAAATTAGTTTTCCTTAGTCGGTGCCAATGAAAATGGAAAGGTCGCTTTCAAGTTCTTTTTCATTTATTGTGATGGAAAGCTTCTTATCCTCTTAAGCTTGGTAGTCCAATGACTTTTATAGCTTAAAAATAATTCAGTATCGAGTAAAATGGTATCCTCCACAATCATTGAATGATTAGTTTGTAAATATTTTAATAATTATTGTAATGGTGATAATTATACTTTATATTTTGGAAAAAAATATTATTGTTTTTAAACATTTATCTTTCGGTAAAATAATAATTATCCACATATCTTTCAAGTTTGGGTCTATGGCAAATGGAATGCCAAGATATCTTACCAATTTTTTGGGTCCTCCCTATTAAAGATAAAACTTCCTTAGCCAATTCAAGGGGTGTCCTTCCATCCCAGCAAGAAAGATTTGACAAGTGTAATTTTTGCACGCGATGCTTGACATAAGGTATTCAACTTATCCATGAGGTTGTTCATGTTTTCTTCCTCCAATTTAATGAAAATTGAGGTATCATCTACAAATTGTATATTAATGATCTCCTTATTGTCAAGAAGAGTAATACCTTTGACCACAAGGGATGAGATGCTATCCCTTAGTATATAATGCATTACATCAGAGGCAATAACAAAGAGCTCTGGGGAAAGGGGGCATACCTACCTTATCGACCTCTCCAAGATGAATTCCTTTGTGATGGTTTCCCTTCACATTTACTTAAGAAATAACATCTTCGAATAGAGTTTTTACCATATGAAAAAAGGAGTTGGGGAACCCAAAAGCCTCTAAGACCAACATTACAAAAGACCACTCAATTATGTCGTATGCTTTCTCAAAGTCAAGAAGGAGAATTACAATCTCTTCTTGTGTCTATTTTTCCCATTCCACAGCTTCCTAGAGTGATAAGATTTTCTAAAATATATCTCCACTTAAAAAATCTTGTTTGGGTACTGTTTATGAAGGATGGTAAGATACTCGCCAATCTATTTGCTAGAATTTTTGCTAGGATCTTATATGAGACATTTAGGAGGGTGATTGGCCTCTAGTTCTTGACTAAGGTCATATCTCCATCCTTTGAGATCAGTTTGATGATTCCTTTGTTTGTGTTTTTTCCCAAAGTGCCTCTTTCTAAGGCCTCATTGTAGACTGCATGCAAGTCTTCACTACCCAATCAATGGTTTTGTAGAATTTAGCAGGGAGGCCATCTTCTCCAGGTGATTTTCCATTTTTCAATGAAAGAATGGCTTTCCTTATCTACTCCTTTGAAATCCCCTTACCAAGTTCTGCCACTTCTTCATCTTTGATCCTTGTTGGAATGAATTGCCTTATGTCCTCCTTGGCTTTGTAATTGACATCCCTGCCCCCCTTTGAGGTAAAGAGGCTTTTATAAAATTGGAAAAATTGCTTTCTTATGTCCTCTTGGTTTGAGAGGGTTGTGCCATATATCCATATCTAGTTAATATGCTCCCTTACCTATCTTTCCTTGATGAATCTAAAGAAGAATTTTGACCCCTTATCCCTATTTTCAAGACAATTCATCTTTGATCTAGTCCTTAGACCTTTAACCTTGACTTCCTAGATCCTTCTCAATGCATTCTTGTCCTTGATTAGATTTTTGGTCAAATTTTCATCTTCTGGTTTTTCCTATAGGTTGGACTCAACTCTAAGCAAGTTTTCTTGAAGGATGCCTTCTTCCCGCCTCCTATACAAAGCCCTTTTCTTCCCTATTTTCTGAAAGAGAATCTTCCAACTTTTCACAATCATATTCCATCTTTCGATGGTAGTCAATCCTTTGTGCATCCACTTATTAATTGCCCTTACATATTCAATGGCATTTTTACAACCCTTATCCTTTAGCAAGTTGATGTTCAAGATGAATCCTCCACCCCTACCTTTTTCTTTTGCAAGGCCTTATTTGAGGCATATTTTTGCCTTAATGGGGTGATGGTCTAAGAGGTTAAAAGGAGCAACCTCCACATTGCAACCCTCTTTCATTGGCTCAATTGAGAATAATTATTTATTCATTTAAAATTATTAACCAAATATTTAGCCTAGTACAGTTTTCCTAACTTTTCCTAGAAGGCTTAGGTGGCAAACTCTCAATAAAAAATTTCTAACAAAAAATTATCCAAGAAAATCCTTATAAGTCTTCTCACACTTTTTTCCAATACTACCTAATCATATACTGTTGATGTAGCTAGTTTTTATCTAGATATTGCAGCTCCCATAGATCTCAAACTATGATGACATCCTCCATATTAAGCTTCTATAACTCAAAGTTAGTGCCACTAAATTTTCTCATCTCCAATCTATATGTGCTTCAATATTCCCTAAAAACTATACTCTCTATGTCCACTCCCACTCAAACTAGGATTAGATACAAAATAGTAATCTTTTTTCTACTATCATATGTAACTTTTAAGTGATGATCCATGGTACAGTGATGTGATATTTTATATGGTAAATATGAATTGTCCACTATCCCTAGATGATAACCCAAAGAGGACCCTCAAGATATGGTCACAAATATATGTTTGATTTAGGGTGAGCTAATGGGGAGGAACTATAGAGGAGTCTTACTCAAATGTTTGAGTGGTGAAAAAGATGACAAAGTAATAAAGGAGTTGAACATCATGGAATATATGGTGGAAAATTCAAGGCTCAAAATACAATATATAATACCCTTAGGGATGGATTTTGGTGGCCCATATTATTCAAAAACATAACCCAAATCATAAGAAAATATGATGCTTGTCAAAGAAATTATGGTAAGTTAAAATTTATTGGTGCACTCGCCTTGTTCCCTCTATAGTTGAAGAACCTTTTCAGTAATGGGGATTTGATTTTATTGGAGAGATAGAGGATAAATCTAAAAATGGATTAAGTGGATCCTTGTGGCTGCATATTACTCCACCAAGTGGGTGGAGGCAATTCCAATGAAGAATGCAACTTACAAGGTGGTAGTTGATTTCTTGATCAATGACATCATGGCTGGAATTTGTGTTCCTACTAGCATTCTTGTAGATAATGACATGTATTTTAGATCTCAAGAATTGTCAAGAACGTGTTCCAAGTTTGGAATAAATTTGGAACATTCATCCCCTTACCACCCACAGAGTAATAGGAAAGTTGAGTCAAGAAATAAGACCTTGATGAAAATAAAAAGGCAAACATTGGATCAAAATAACAAGAGATGGGATGACAAGCTCAGGTATGCCTTTTGGGTCAATCAACCTGTAAGCAAGCCATTGGAAGAAGCCCATTTGAATTGGTTTATGGGGTAGACACTGGGATTCTTGTCAGTTTAGAATTACACATATATATCAGTTTTTGTAAGATATAAATAATGATCAATGTGATGTAGTTTCCTTGAGGGTCAAGACATTGATTGAGTTAGATGAGAGATAAAGAGAAGCACAAGACAAGAATGTACAAAATAAGTAGACGATGAAGTATATGCACAATTGAAGATCATAACCAAGAGAGTTACATGTTGGTGATTTTATCCTTTTGTTGAACACCAAGTTAGAAGATAAGGGAATCCACGAGAAATTTGACCTTTTTTGGCTTGGGCCATATGAAATAGATGAGAGGCATGAACATAATGTATATTATATCATGAATCTATATGGAGAAATAATGGAGTTGCATGTGCATGGTAAGCATCTGAAACATTACTTTCATAAGTATTGAGGTTTTAAATTTTTATTGGTAAGCATAATATTACATTTTTCATCTTTTTTCTTGATTATTTTTCAAGTACTTTTGACCCTTATGGCCAAGATGGTGTTTTCTTAGTCATGGTGAATTGTTTTTTCTACTATCAAAGTTCTCTAGAGTATCATCATGCCTTCAAGAGGCATGCATCCCCAACAATGGTAATAACTAGAACTTGATAATTTTTTTGGAGGATTTGGTGTTTTCATTTGCCCCCTGGTTTTTTATTTTATTTGGGTGGATGTCAAAACTTGGGACCTAACAGGAACCAAGTTCTTCCTTAGGCCTTGGGCCCCAGGTGGAACCTAGAACTTGGAACCTTGGGTTTTGGTTCTAGGTCCTCACTTGCTCATGTTCCTCACTCTTCTTCTCCTCCCTAGGTCCTAGAATTTGGAAGGAACCTTGAACCTAGAACCTTGGGTTCTAATTTTGAGTTATCCTTCATTCCTAACTCCCAAACCCCATTGTTCCCTATCAAGCATCAAGCCCTTCCGAGAACCTAAAACCTCTCCTCTAGATGATTCTCTCCCTCTTCAAATGAGAGGGGGAAAATATATCCCTACATCCACCTCATGACCATAAGATAGTAGTTACTAGTTAGTCCATAAACTTCATTGAAGTAATAATCATGAACTAGCAATAATCTATACAACATCATGTAATCAATATAAAGAGAATCAAAACACATAGTCATGATGATATCATAACTCTTTGAAAGTACATAAAAGACATAATCAAGAAAAAAATTCATAGAGATATCATTGATTAGTCCTATAGCAAAGGAAAACTTATATCCATGCATCTAACCAACTAATTAAATACTCAAAAAGTTTCCTCTAAGTTAGATAATGAAGATGTGCTATGAAGTAATCTCCTAGAATATCTGTTAGGAACAAAATAATGGAATTTTCAATGGTACTAGGCATAGCAATCAAGTCTAGGGTAGAATAATGGCCAATCTGCAAGAAAGTTATCATGTTTATATTGAAGATTATTAAGGGAGTTCTTGGTGGGAATTCAAAGTTCTGATGAGACTTAGTATTCCTATGATTTCTCCCTCTTTTTCCTCCTCCAATAATATTCCTCAAGAATGTCTAAATATTTAAATGGGAACATCCTTCTCTTGAATTGATTAAAATTAATGATGATGGAGCTTAAAGATAATCTTGGAAATGTTATCATGAGAGATGTTTGTTGTGAACATAATGATAGGGTTATGTTTTAGTTTGCTAGTAGCCTTGGTGTCGATTTTAATAATCTTTTCAATGTTAGGGCCATTTGTGAAGCTCATTTAGAAGCTAAGTTAAAGAATTTTAGTAATATTATTATAGAATTCAACTTTAAAATCTTGATTGATCAGTTTAAAAGGATTTATTTCTCTTATTTCTAATAGTGGTAGTTAAATGAATGTAAGAAATACATCAACATCCTCATTCATGGTTTTAATGTGATGAAGTGGAACCATACTGGAAGAGAAGGAAATAAGATGGTTGCTAAATTCTTTGGTAAATCAACTTTTAACTAGGATGCCATCAAGGTTGATACAAGAAATAGTCATGATTTCCCTATCTAAGACTTTAGAAAATACTTTAGTGTTATTGTGAATGATGACTATAATGTCTCTCTAGATTCTTGTTTCTTATTAGTGAGCTTCTTGCTAGTGTGTTGGTTCTTTTTATTTATCCCTCTACCGTTAAGTTTATAATTATTGTTTGCTTTAAGTGATTTTCCTTAACTCTAATTTTTTAATATAAAGATAAACGTTACTTCCAATAGTGAAACATATACAATGTTAAGAAGAACAATTGTTCATGACAATATTTAAAAAGTTCCTCGTAATTATCTATCCTTACTCCATCTAGTTTTTTCATTTTCGAAAATAAATATACCATAAATTTTTTTAAGACTGACAAATCTATTTAATAATACTACCTAACCAAATTAGGCAGTGGCTATGGAGCCGACAAAATGAACCTTTGAAATGACATGTACTCCATCTATAACTTGTCATCATTTTTGCAACCATTAACTATTTGTTAGAGATACATATGTGTTTGGGGGAAACAAATTTGACTCCTCACATCGCTCCTTAAACTTTCACTTTTCCCCAAAACAAATTTTAACTCCTATTTACTTTAAAAAGGTTACAAAAATGTTATTATATTGAATTTTATAATCTTATATTATATTATATATGACTATAGTATATTGTTTCATTGCAAAACCCACATTGCATTTTCCAACCTGGCTATATATTCTACATGGTTTTTGGTTTCTCTAAATGTTATTCAGTTATTATTTCACTCATATTTCCACAATGGGTTGTTGGTTATTTTATTCAACTTCCTCTAAAAGTTCTATGTTATGAGAACATTAAAATGGAAATATTTAAAAACCCTCAACACAAAAACACATAAATAGCTCTGCATTTCAAATGAAAACCCTTTGTTTTCTTGTCAATGAAAACCCATGTTCATAACGAATAGTTGTTCAATTCTTCATAGTTCCTAGGTAGAACGCCAAAATGACATTTTTGGCAGATATACATACCTTCTAGCTAGTTGTTCGTGCCTATCAAATGTGTTTTGGTAGGAAGAGTGGTTGCTCTGCTTCAGCCTCTAAACACTTGCAACTCCCTTCTACACTCTCCAACAACCTCTAAAATATGAATGTAAAAAATGGCAATGTTTTGGGCTTTTCGTCCATTCCAAATTATTATTTTGAAATGGCAAGGGTGGGCTTTTTGTCCATTCCAAATTATGATTATGAAAACCCACTAGTGCTGCCATGTTTTCCCAGTGACGGGATAGGTGACGACACTCCAAATGACAAATGCCTAAACATCCGTCAGTGCAGTCCATCAAGTCTTTCTGTTGGTGCCTATTGTTGAGAGAGTGGCATGAGGGATGGGGTGTTATGTTATAATGTCTATACATAGGTGTGTTTTTACAGGAGATTAGCTTCTCCTTGTTATTTAAGTTATAAATAAAATCTATAGTATATTTATATTTAATAATATATATTTGATATAATAATTAAAAGAGAATACAAATAAATAAATAAAATATAGATCGAGAGAGAAGAGGAGAAAGAAAGGAAAAGAAAATAAAAACATGAGAAAGGGGGATGGAGGAGAGATAAACTGAAACAATTATTAGAAAGATAAAGTGAAACAATTATTGGATCCTATATTAATCTATGTTGTATTATTCATACTTCTAAAGGAAAATATTTGATAGAGTATGTAGTTTCTGGATTTAATTGTGTAATAGTTTTTGTATCCTGATGATGGATCACTGAGTGTGATCCGAAACGTTGATCCAAAAACTATTACATAGTTAAACCCAGAAACTACATACTCTAATGGCATGGACTCTGGAAATCTAATGTCCTTAAAATATTTGATACCGGATTGTCATAAATGCTACTACAATACATGACATTTTAAAATACCTCCCAAGTTCAAATTTTTACGATAGCAGATCACATAAAAAATCCTAGATTCTCGAGTTTTTACTAAGACATCATTATGATAGTGAGCCAATTTCAGCTACAACTCCCAAGAAAGAGTGTGTGGAATGGTAATGGGTGTCCAATCAACACATCATAACTTAGTACCTTCACTGCATTGAAAATGATGACTATATGATCACCTCAAATATAATTTGAGCTACAGTTGGCAAGAAAGAATGTGTGTGGAATGATAATGGGTGTCCAATCAACACATCATACCTTAGTGCCTTCACTACATTGAAAATGATGACTATATGATCATCTCAAATATAATTTGAGCTTCAATTGGCAAGAAAGAATGTGTGTGGAATGATAATGGGTGTCCAATCAACACGTCAGAACTTAGTGCCTTCACTACATTGAAAATGATGACTATATGGTCATCTCAAATACAATTTGAGCTACAACTGGTAAGAAAGAATGTGTGTGGAATGGGTGTCCAATCAACACGTCATAACTTAGTACCTTCATTGCATTGAAAATGATGACTATATGGTCATCTCAAATATAATTTGAGCTGCAGCTGGCAAGAAAGAATGTGTGGAATGATAATAGATGTCCAATCAACACGTCATAACTAGTACCTTCTGTGCATTGAAAGGTCACCCAGAAGCCTCCAAAATGCAAATGGGAGAAACATCCAGGAACCATCTCCCAAAGCTGTACGATTCAAATCAGATAAACGTGAAGAAACGTCCTTTGGATGCTGTAAACGATAAATGCGTGCCCTAGCGAAGCGTAGGGCGGTGGGGTTCAGTTCAGGCGTTACAGCTTTCTGGGGTTTATTGTCTTAGCTCCAGCAGTAACCTGCTGTTTTAACTCACGAGGAGAATTCAACTAGTTCCATCCAAATTAGTTTATTAGTTAGCCCGGCATCAGGGAGGGAGTTAGCCGCCCTAATCTGATCAGGGAATTCTAACGAGGCCGGGGGTTCAACTATCAGTTTCTACAGGAAGGCAAGCAGCTGGACCGAGGGTAGCTAAAACCAGTACTTGTAAATTAAAATAGCAGCAGCAGGAGTAGACCAAAATGCACGCCCCTAAGGCCGAGCAAGGACATCTTCGTCCCACAAAGTGGTCCTCTAGCCTCTTAGCCTGCTGCGCAGATCCATGCGTTTGTATGACACTCAATTTATTTTTCTCCTCCCTTCTCCCTCCTCGTATATGGTAATAATAATAACAACAGGGGAGATGTTGTATTTGTGCAGGTTGCCTCACATTATGGTGCCCCTGCATCACGTTTGGGCAGATAGCGGAGATAGTGGACGAGGGTTCCACCTGTAAGTGCACTAATCAATTGTTTTATTTATTGGATTGTTATTCTTGTTTGGAAAGGCTGAATCATGGAACTTGACACAGCGTGCGGTGTAAGCGGAGGGATCTATGCTGTTCTGCTCTATTTTACGGGGCATGCATGCTGCTTTTCGTGCTTCTACCGAACCAAGATGCGGGCCAAATTCAACTTGGGGAAGATCCCCTGCAATGATTGTCTGGTCCATTGGTGCTGCGAACTCTGTGCGCTGTGCCAGGAATATAGAGAACTCAAAGAGAGAGGATATGACCCTGCACTGGGTAATGCATTTGTGCGAGTAGATCTTGATATTTGGAATTGTTCAGCTGGTTTTGGGGTTGATTTTTTGTTTTCCTTGTTACAGGTTGGGAAGGGAACCTGCAAAAACAACAGGGCGGAATGGGGACTGCCATGGCAGCACCTGCGTATCCAACCATGGCAAGATGAACATACCCCTCGTGCCGTTTATGTTCATGCATCTCGGAATTTTACCTGGATTGGACTTAATATGGTTGTTATTAGTACTATTGTGAAGATGATCAAGGGATAGTAGGCAATAACCTTAGATATTTACCTTTAAAAGCAGTTCTTTTTTGGTGCCTTCCTGTTGTTGAGGTTTTATAATTATATAACCTACTGTAATATTTGCGCTCTGTCTATTGTTGTTATCTGTCTTTTCATTTAAGTTTGTGTTGTTTTGGACTGTTATAGCAATCTTTTTTGGGTTGCTGATTTAGACTTTGTAAATTCTTTTTCTTCGCAGCTTCTGGTTGTCTCTATTTTGTTACATTATTACTTGTTTTTTATTTTATAAATAAATATTTTATTAGTGAAATTATCGTTTAGATGTAATGAATGTTTGGTTGATAATTGATGTTTATTATAAATGGGTTTATATAAATCATTATTTATGAGAGATATGTCAATGAATTTAACTCAAATACTATGCATTTAAATCTTGATAAGATATCATAGTTTTATTATTGTCAAATTAAAATTGATACTAATTGTGTTAGTTCAATTGAGTGAAACATAAGTGGCAATGGTAATATAACATTCCTTACTTCCACCATCCAACATAATTCAAGACCACATATATATTTAAGTTTTTGTTTTAAAATATTTATTAATTGTGTGCATGGGATGTGGGATCTCTTATTATACAAAATTGTAAATTTAGATTGTAATTTAATTACTAGACTCTATTGTTAGTAATAGATAGCTATTTGATTTTGTGCTATTGTATTATATAGTTTATGTTGGTCTGCATTTTTCTTATGATGCAAACATTTGTCTTGTACATAAGCATTATGAGAAGACTATGCTGTTGTATTGTTGGTCGTACTGCTGTAACAAGGAGTAGTTGTAGTAATCATGGATGTTGTTGTTCCTGTTTGCTGCTGTAGTTTGGACAATCTTTGTCATTGTTTCACAGTGACTTTGCTGTCCCAGTTTTGAGTTTTGTGTACAGCTTTATATTACATTATTATTCTTGTAATTTACATTTTCTCAATTAAAAAAAAAAAAACTATTTGAAATAGTCATTTCTCAAATTTGTATGCATATTGCAATCCATTTTTACTTATAATCTTATGATAGATAAATAACAGAGAAATCCAAAATGAGCTTGAACTTCTTTTCAATTTAATAATTTAAGTTGATCTTTCATAAAATCTACACTATGCAAGATCTTAATGTTTTAATTTTGTTGTATCAAAGAATTAATTTTTGATGTTATATTAGTAATTTTAATAAGCATAATCTAAAGCTAGTGAAGGAATCATCCATGTGAATACAAGGGGCCATAAATCTTCATTTACCATCTTCTAAAATTGTAAAGTTCTTTAAATAGAGCTCACAATCAGTTTTAAAAAAGATTTAACAAAGCATTACAAACTCTCAATGTCTATTTAATCAATCAATTAACAATTGTGAATTTTAAGAATAATTCATTCATTTATTTATTTTAAATGTCTTAACATTATAAGACAATATGGGTTGATAGTTTTTTCCAATATTTATTTTGAACTCTAAAACCACCTCTTCTTAATACCTCATCATCATATTCTCCATGGGCAAAATTCAATAAATACCACAGCAGTTTCATTTTGTTTGGTTTCTGTTGTGCTGTGTTTACAGCTGGTTTGGCTGTTCTCCTTAGGTTCTGTTATCTGCTAATATTGTTGTTTTATTTGTAACTTTTGGTTGTTTCCTCCAATAAAAAATAAATTAAAAAAATTCAATAAAAGAAATTAAAAATATTCATCAATACTCTTGTAGGTCTTGTCTTGTATTATATTTGATTTTTCCTCAACACTCATGTTAAACTTGGTAGAGTTACTAATTTTTTTTTTTTAAATGTTCTTTTACATGCCCAACAGAAAAATCAATATATCATGACTTTTGAAACAAATTAATAATTTCTTGAAACAAATAAATCTTAAATATAGTGATTGGATTCAAAGTTTTTGCAATTCGAGAATCAAATTAAAAAAAAAATCTTATATTTCCTTTCTAACATTGTGATTGAGTTCAATTTCAATAGAAAGATTTTCACACTTAAATAGATCTAAAATGTAAAATATTGTAAATTATATACCCACTTTTGATCCTTAGAACAAAGTTAAACTATGGAAATTATATCCCTACTTTTGATCCTTGGAACAAAGTTAAACTATGGAAGCAAAAAGGAAAATGATAATCTTGAAATTAAACTAGCATAAAAAAAGCTTACATAATCTCAAAAGGATCATAGCAGGAAAAATCTTTGTTGTTGGATTAGAGGATAAATTCATCACTAATTTAGCATTCTTTTAGTATAAGAAATTTGACCTCCATATCCATCCATATGTGAAACCTCAACTCAAATAACAACTGTTAAATAGACGTCACATTGCAACATTAGATATTGAGGTTGAACTATTGTGTGCTCAAGGCCCCAAAAATGTTTGAATGTTCTTATGTTGTAAAAATATTGTAGCATTATAGTAAAAACCCTCCTATAGGTTTAAAAGCATACTTGGATTACCAAATACACTGTAAAAGTAAAATAAGTTGGAATGTCTTAGTATGTAATCTAAATCATGTGATCAGTGGTTATTTCATGGTGATTGCAAAGCAACAAGTGGTAGATTGAAGAATCTAGCAATCAATGCTTAAAGAAAACCACATGATAAGCTTTGTTGTTACATATAAATGTGAAGGTCTAATCTAGCACCAATGGGCACATGAAGGAGATCACATCAAATATTGTGTTGGCAAGAATATAGTGGGTCTTATAGGATAATACAATTATAGGGACAAAATATTTGTTTCCACATAGTCAATTGTACAATTTAATAACAACTAAAATAAGCACTTATTTTAGAAAAGATTAACAAAACAAAATAACATAATAGATAATATAGTTCATTTGAGCTCATTACAATTAACAAACAAGGTCTAATAAATTTAATGAAATAATTCAAGTTTTACTAAAGAAGCTCAAATAATTATTGTAAGAAATATTGTACATGCACTCTAAACTTCTAAAATTACAAAATTATCTAAATAGCACTACCAAAACTTTAATTAATTATTTACAATATATTTTTACATAAATTCTAAAATCTATATATAAATATCAATAAAATTTTAAATAATTAATTTATAGAATTAATACAAAACAAACCATTCAAATAAAAGATATATTAAAAATCAACCAGATTTAAAATAACAAAAATTTATAAAACACAAATCAGAAATAAATAAATGACTTAGACTACATAACTATCCTTAATACTTACTTTCTTTATTAAAAAAAAATTCTCAAAGTTAAAAGTTACAACTACTTTATATTTCATTTTCCAAAATATTAATTAAAATGATCTTTTAAAAAACCAATTTATTCAAAAGCTTTTGAGGAAGAGTCAAATCAAATCATGAAAAAAGAGAAAAGGAAATATCCACTCAATTAACATAGGAAAACAACAAAATAAAGTGCCACATTTATCCCATGGAAAAGCTTACCATAATAATTTAGTTTTCCTTAGTCGGTGCCAATGAAAATGGAAAGGTCACTTTCATTTATTGTTGTGATGGAAAGCTTCTTATCCTCTTAAGCTTGGTAGTCCAACGACTTTTATAGCTTAAAAATAATTCTTTAATCTCCGAGTGTCGAGGAAAATGGTATCCTCCACAATCATTGAATGATTAGTTTGCACATATACTGATAATATGAAGTGTTATGAAAGTAATTCCGTTCAATCTTGTATTTAGCACGTGTTTAGGTTACTTTCCAAAATGAATGTGTGTTTAATTATGAGTTATGGATTTGAAGACATTTTCTCCATTCAGGAGTTTTAATTTATGATATGGTTATTGAAACCCTCAATTTGATGTTTTTATGTTCCCTTTGGTTCCAGAAATTATCACGCAACAAGATACAGTGTTGTTAAAATGTTGCAGCATGAATTTTGGTGCCTTAGGGTTTGTAATACCATTTGATGCAAAGGTATGAACTCCAATTAGTTTGGTTTGGCAACTGTGTATGTAAGTTCCAAAATAGGAACCATAATCGATACTAATTATTAAGGTTTCTAAATGCTATAAGGTTTCAAAGATTAAGCAAATTTATTGCTTTTGTTGATGATCAGTGTTCATGTAATATTTATTTAAAAAATGCAATTCAGACATGACAATCTTAATCGTGAACAAGGTTTTGAAATTATAAACCCACGTTTTGAATTGAGGGCTATTGTAGGTATGAAAATAGATTATCTTTTTTTTTTAAAGTTTAAAATGCGAGTAGTAGAGTAGCACATATTAGGGACTTAGTGTCAATTTTTCATGTTTCTTCCAAGAAACCTAGTTTAATTCAGAGATACTTATTATATCTATCTGAATTTTTCTCATGCAAATTTTGGGTATTATGTTGGAAAGTTATTACTTTTTTGAATCTTATGTGAAAGGATCTAGTTATAATTGGAGAGAGTTTTCAATTTTAATCCATGGAAAATAGGGTGTTTAGATCCATCCTTTCGTGTTCCAAGATTGGATTTCTAAAAGGACTCAAAGATGTGGGATGTTGAGACAAAAGCAAGTGTGGCCCAACTGTGAAGCATGCCAGGGTGATAGAATAAACCTACATTTGTTCGTTCACACCTAAAAATTGTGGGTTTCAAGTTTTTAGACATGTTAGATGCGATATGCACCATTGGATTTATTGGATTTGGATTAACTAGGATTGCAAAAGGATTAACTAGGGTTGCAGTTTGAGTTTTTTTTATCAATGTGCTCCATCTCTGCCTATTATAAAGTTATTCCATGGCTAACCCTTTTACTTTTTCCCTTAATTCTTTTTGTTTCTTAGGAGCCTTTTTCAATACCATCACTACTAGACCTATTCATTTTAGATAGAACTATTGTTTTAAGGGCATTCCATATCTCTACCTTACTTCCTACTATAGCTATTTCAAATTGATCAATTCCATGATTTGCTAATAGATCTTCTATCTTGTTCACTTCACAGTAGGTATGGATTATCGAGATTATCTACAGTTCTTGCATCAATTCCCTTACTTTGATTAATTTGGATTGCAAATTTCAATCACCTATTTGACCATTTGTAATAGAGTTTATGTTGAATTTCAAATCACTTTCCAACTCTATATTTGTCATGCCTTTTTCTTTGCATATCATTAACCCCCTTAATATCCCTTCTATCTCACCAACATTGTTTGTTGATCTTGGAATTTTAGCTAATATGGCTTCTATTAATTTTCATTTATCATCACGTATGATACATCTTATTCTTGACTTCCTTGGATTACCCTAGGAGGCCCTATTTGTGTTTAGCTTCAATCTTCCCCTTGGATGAAGATTCCATTTTACCATCAATCTTTTCACTTTGGGATCTGAAGCAAACTGGATGAATGGGGGAACTCTAAGAAAATTCCATCTTTTCATAAGATCATTGTCCTTAAGTGTAAATTTTGTTTTCCTTTTCATTTTGATATGAAAATTCATCCATTTTGTTATATTTTTTCTATGACCAAAGTTAATTCACTTACTCTCGTATTCTTATCCTGGAATATTCTTCTGATTCTTTCTTTCCATGTGTTCCAAATCATTATTGATGGAGCTTCCAACCATATCTAACTGTAATATGCTTATTTTTTGAAGGATGGCCAGCTTATAAAAAGGTCCCATAGTTTGTTACTTCTCAAAGTGGCCCAACCCAATTTTCGTAGGAGTCAATCCCTACATTGCTCGACATAGGGACAGTTGAGGAGGAGATGATCCCAATTTTCTTCACCCCCTTTGCACATGACACACCAATTAGGGCCTTCAATACCAATTATCTTAAGTCATTCACCTATCATAATCTTGCCATGAAGTGTTGTCCATGTAAAGGATTTTTTTTTTCTACTTTTGTTGTGCATGGTTTCTAGGATATTTCATTGATAACTTGTCTTTTTAGGGATTTGCTTCATGCTTCTTTGATTGTGACAATTTAATAGCAGGGCCCATATGGGTAGTTAGTGAATGCTTCAAATCAAGACCCACCCCAAATTCAAAATGGTTGTCATATCCTCATTTTTAATATATCTCTATATAGTGACTCAAAATCCCTTTCTCATGGGCTTATGGAAATAACATTTGGGAAATAAATTTATAGTATTTTAAGTGATTTATATTTTTATGGTATCCTTGTGAACATGAATATGTCAAAAAATTAAAGGATTCAATTAGAAAATGAATATCAAATCAATAACCCAAATCCAATGACTAAATAGACCTATTACCAATGAAGTGATAAAAATAATCAAATGAGAGAAATCAAATAACAAGAATGTAAATCAAACTAAGCTAATCTAACCTACTTTACCTCACCCAAAAATTCGAAGCCTTACTCCATTTTCAAAAGTATAAGACTTGTGTAGAGAAGCTATGTTATATGTGCAAATTCTCAAGGAAATTCGACAATTCTTTGTTCTTAAATGACGTATCAATATTTGAAACTAAAGCCAAAGGAAGACCAAATTTTTCTATGATGTTGTCAAGTATAAAGCAATAGACGAATTTATCTATCATGGATCGAAGTGGAATTGCTTCAACCCATTTCATGAAATAATCTATAGCTGTGATGATAAAGGTGTGTCCTTGAGGAGGAGAGACTTTACCAATAATATCCAAGCCCCACATGGAAAATGGTCAAATAGAAACTTGAGCATGAATTTCCTAGGCAAGAGAATGAATTAGATTGTTGTGTTATTGAAATTTAGGACATTTTTACAAAGGTAAAAGAATCATGTTCCATGTTTTTCCAATAATAACCAATGTGAAGTAACTTTTGAACCAATGATCGAACACCGAAATTTCCTCCACAAGAACTTGAATGGGATTCCTCAAGGGAAATACGAATCTATGATTTGTTAAGAAAACAAAGAAGAAGACCATTATATGTTCTTCGATATAAAATATTAGCTAAGATGATGTATCACACTGTGAACTTTCAAATACGAGCTCAAATGATTTTGGAAGAGGGATCAATAAAAGTACCATCACACAAATATTGAAATATGTGGGAGTACCATTCATCTAAATTAATATTAAGACAAAAATCCATGTATCATCTTTAGCAGTGTCTCATATTGATGGAGAAATGATATTATGAATATTGAACTTTAAATCCATGGATGAATCGTCATGGGATATAAGGGAAGTAATACTCACCATTGCATTTACATGTCAATTACCTTTTCATGGGATATTGATTGTCAATGGTGTACAAGGAAAAATATTGTAATGCTGTTAATTCCAAGTCATGGTATTAGGATAATTTATCTTGTTTTCTTGATAGGATCCATTTATTTGATTTATGATTAGTTGAGAATCTCTAAATATGCAGATATGTTGAACATTAAGGGATGATGTGGCATGTAACCAAACGATAAGAGCTTCATATTCCATGATGTTGTTAGTTCTTAGGAAATTAAGATAGTACAATAAGGAATTAGCTTGCCTAAATGAGGTAACAATATAACACTAGCACCAAAACTAGTTTGACACTTAGAACCATCAACTTGTATAAATCCCATCTCTCATCAACTTCTAATGATAGGACATGATCATATGGAAATAACTCATGGTTCGGTAAAGAAAATGGTGAAGGATCATCAACTAAGTGATTGGACAATGCTTGACCCTTAATTTCCTTTTGAGAGACAAGCTTAAGGTCAAATTTTAATAGATTAATACATTAAATTTTAATAGGTCTATTTTGGAGAAGAGATGTTTTAATAGATTAAATTTTCTAATAACATGAATTTCAAAATTTAACAAATAATGTCTTAGTATACTCATTACAAACACAAGAGCCAAACATTGTTTTTCTATTAAGGTACATAGAATCTCATAATCAAGTAAAATACAACAAATATAGTATACAATATTCTTTACCATCCTCATCATGTTGCACTAATAATGCAACACGAGCAGTAGATGAAGTAGAAGTGTAAAGAAGAAAAGGATGTACTAAGGCAGTTGGTTGTAAAACAAGAGGATTGGCCAAATATTGTTTTAAGTTCTCAAAGGTCTTTTGATAATCTTCATTCTATTTAAAATAAGAATATTTCTTAAGGAGTTGAGTGAAGGGAAGAGTCTAATCCGCTAGTGATGAAACAAACCAATGAATAGCGTGAATCTTCCCTCGAAAGCTACAAAGTTGAGAAATATTTTTAGGAGGTGGCATGTTAATTATAACATTAATTTTCTTTGTTTCCGCCTAAATAAATTTGTGTGAAAAAATAAATCCTAATAATTTTATGTTTTCCACACCAAAGACACATTTTCAAGGATTCAAATGTATGTTATTTTATGAATTTTCTCAAAGATTTGATAGAGGATTTTGATGTGATCTTGGCATGAGATGAATTTAGCCAAGATACTATCGACATAGTCCTCTAAGATACTATGAATGAAATCATGAAATATTAATGTCACACCCCTTTGATATGTTGCTCCAATATTTTTAATCCATATGACCTTTTTTACTATTTTAAAAATCAATTTGGTGAGAAATTAGCTAACACCATCTAGTTTATCCCTTATTTTTTTACTGTTTTTTTAATGAATATATGATTTTTATAATTTTCAAAGTGGAAACATAAAAAAAAATAGAAATTTGAGCATTTCCCCCCCTATTTTTTTTGAAAACTAATGAAAAATAAAATTATTAATTTTTGAATATGTGTAGAATGGAGTCTAGTTTCTAAAAATGTAATTTATTTGAAATTTCAATGAAAATTTAAAAAATAAAGTAAAAAATACCAAACATTAGTTTTTGACAAAAAATAGATACACCAACAAAAGAAATTAAAGATGAAAGTCGTAACATATTCAAAATGTGAAAAAAATTACATGGTTAAATAGCTAAGAGAGAACTTAACATTATCCAAGTGTTTACTTACTTGACCTTGAAACACATGCAAACCTGATGGGGAGCACGCTTGAGATTATGAATTTTTTTTTAGAATTTAGAAGAACACATCTTTAGGTATTAGGAAATTCAGTCCAAGCCTTTGGGTTAGAAATCCGAGGCAAATCCAAGCCAAAGGCTTGGAAATTCTCAAAGCAAACAAAAATGCGAGCACATTATAATGTGCTTGTATTATGTCAAGCTTTGACATAACACAAGCGTGTTATAACATGCTCACATTATGTGATTTGACATAATGTGTGTGCTACAACCCGCTTGTGTTATGCCTTCTTATAACTTTGTAGAAAAATGTACTCCTTTACATTTTCACACTTTGTTTGGGCCCTCTTAATTAAATTGGACTTAATTATGTCTCAATAAGCCCTATTTTACATCTAAGAACCTAATAAATTATATTTTTGGAAGGGGAAAGCCGACAACAATTAATGCCAACACATAACACTTTACTTTGAGTGATGTGTGTTCCAAGAATAGGGATCTGAGACCCATTCACCCATGGGTGAATGGTTCCTCCCTAGGCCTTTGAACCCAAATTCAAAATATTTTTTTGGCGGTATTTTAAGGTCCCTGAATCCATATTTCAATGTCGGCTTGTAATGTTTAATTATTAGGAAATTAAGGACACATACCTATAAATACAAGGTTATTTTATCAAATCAACTATAAATTTTGAAGAGAAATTTCACAAGAGAAAATTTTATGATCAAGGGCATATTTATCAAGCATTTGTTGTAGCATTCAAGATCAAGATCATCATGTCAAAGTTATCAAGATTCATGCATTGTTTTGAAACTGACATTGTGATGTAGGTTACAAAGCATTCAAACATCAATTTATGCATCAAGATCCACATCCATTGAAGTCATTTTCATGCAAGATCAACATCAAAATTTTAGATTTCCAAAGGTTTATTCAAGGGTTTGGTGAGTTGCAACATTGCATTGTTCATTCACCGTTCCTTCCATTTCACCTTTCATTTCAATTCAAGGTTTACTTACCAAAAATGTTTACTTACCAAAAATGGGGTTTGACCAAGGAAAACCCCCATTCATAAAAAAATCAAGTTTTCCCCTCTTACGTGTTTTGCAGGTTCTAGGTTGAAGGAAAATTGAAGATTGAAGATCTCTAAAGTGCAAAATTGCAAAAGTTGTCAAAGTTGCAAGAAAAGTTGTCAAGATCATGAAAACTCGGATCTTAGATTTATTTTTTGTCATTTTCGAGTGAAACCACTGGGAAATTGTATCTCGGATCTGTCTTTACAGGCTCCTAAAAATTTAGCTCAAAAAGTTATCTCAGGTCACTTTGCAACCAAACAGGACACTTAGCAACCAATTTTTGAGGCAAGTTTTAAGTGTCTTATGTTGGTGTGAATGGGGTTATTTACTAACTAGTTATTAGCGTGGACCTATTCATATTATTATAACTTAACTTAAAAGTTAAGTTTCCTAGTTTTCATTTCTAGAAGTTAGCTATAATGGGGCCATGTCTCATTATTTACTTTTAGTTATCTATGCATTTAATAATTCTCTCATACATTTAATATTTTGCATTGAGGGTTTAATGTGTGTGTCCTAGGTTGTTAGGACTTAGTTGTCTCATTTGATAGGATTAAGACACTTGTCATGATCTTGTCTAATCTTATTCACCACCTTGCCTTTATAAGCAAGGCATCATATGCACTTTTCCATATTCAGTTTAGCATTCTCGCATCCTTAATGATAGCATTATATTTCTACCATTTCTCTCTTGTGGAAGTTATTTTGTCTTGCAGGTGATTCTAGGGTGTTTGAATATTTCACCATAAACTCCTACATTGTCTCAGAGCTTCAGTGTTGTAGTCTTCTTTCTAGATCTGAGGGACCAAACTTGGTGTGAAATTCTTGTTGGGTGTGAGTTGGGGTCTTGAGATCCTTTCCATTGAATCCAGGGTGTAGAGAAAGTCAAGATTAGCTTTCATTTTGTCAAAATCTGAAATATTTTGTCAAATCTGCAAGGGTTTGATACAAGCCATTTTTATTGCAGCCATTTTCATTTTTGCTTTAGAATTCCTACTTCCACTCATTTCTAAGAAAAACGATTTCTAGGCTTTTTAGCTAGGATCGAAATCTCATCTAAGAATCTGCTAAATTTTTCAAATAGTGAGAATATTTTGTAGAAACAACTGTTAAATAGCCCATCATAGCTATATTTCCTACATGTGAAGTTTACTTTTTTTTTTACTAGATCGCATATTCTGGTTTTTGGATTCAAAAATATTTCTGGGTTTTGTTAGTAGCATCAAAATATTATCTGTGTATCCATTAGTTTTTGCATCCAACAAGTAAATTTTATAGAAATCAAATCAAAAGGCTCGTGTCTACATTTTCAGCTGGCATAATTTATCCCTTTTCCAAAAAATCATAACTTGAGTATACAGTGTTTGTTTTTCAAAAACTTTATATCATCGAAAAATTGATTCCATCCTCTACACAAATTTGAGTTTATTTTCATTATAGAGGAAAATGCGAATATTCATCGATGCATGCACTATTTCATTTTTTGCATGCATTAGGTTTGTATTTTCTTTGCACCTCATTGCAGTTCCAAATCATTTCTCAATCAACTATTGCTTCATAAATTCTAGAGTTGTGCCAATTTGCGAGTTTTCTAGTTTTCCTTGGCATTGGGTCTACTGATTCTTATCATGATTTCAACCTGAGTCCTTGAGTGACTCTAATATGGTTTCTAAAAAATAGAATTATCTTTCTTTTGCTTGTCAGATTGAGGATTCTAGTGTTACTCCACAAGTGTACTTCAGTGCTTCTTTTGCAACAAGTTATCTCATTATGGGGGGGAGGGGGGTTGTATGATCTCTCTTGTCATCCTTTATGCGAATGGAGATTGATTGGATTTGTAATGGATATCATTATTATATTTATCTCTCTTTTGGGGAGGAGTTTTGTCCCATTGGGTTTTCTCTTTTTCTCCATTTGTGAGAGATTTCATTTGCATTTGTACATGGGTACCTAACATGGCCTCGTATTCGATACCCATCTTTGCATCATTTACATAATAACTACACTTCCTAAGTTGCACTTATGGGGGGTGTTGGTGTGAATGGGGTTATTTTCTAGCTAGCTATTACTGAGGACCTATTCACATTATTATAACTTTACTTAGGATTTCAGTTTCCTAGTTGTCATTTATAGAAGAAATTAGTTATAATGGGGCCATGTCTCATTATTTACTTTTAGTTATCTAGACATTTAATAATTCTCTCATATTTAATATTTTTCATCAATTGTTTAATGCTTGTATCCTAGGTTGTTAGGACTTAGTTGTCTCATGTGATAGGATTAAGACACTTGTCATGATCTTGTCTAATCCTATTCACCCCCTTGCCTTTATAAGAAAGGCATCATATGTAATTTTCCATATTTAGTTTGGCATTCTTGCATCCTTAATGATAGCATGATATTTCTACAATTTCTCTCTTGTGGAAGTTGCTTTGTCTTGTAGGTGGTTCTCAGGTGTTTGAGGAGTTCACCATAAACTCCCACATCTTACACTCATCCAAAAAATATAAAATTGACTGATTTTGTTGGATCTAGGCTTCATCTACATGAATCGGGTCTTAGGTTACAGATTTGAGGTCATTTACTATTTTATTTTCATCTCCCAAAAGTGTTGTTTGAACATTATCACCTCCATCCACACACACATAAAGGAAATTGTCAAATATTCCATATAATTGACTCACCTAAGGGTTGAAAGTTAATTCTATCTTGGAGGATCTCATTTCTTGAATGAAAAATAACAAGGTAGGTTCATCACACCCCACTTATCCCCTTCCTATTTATAGAAAATTGATAATAAACCCCCATTTTTCTATGTTTTGGTGAACCTACGCTCTTTTTCAATGTTTCATTATGGTGAACCTAAAATTTTGAACATTCTAATTTCTAATTTAGAGTGCATTCAAACCCTAGATCTGGGGTTTGAATTAATTTTTTCCATTTAGGGTTTCTAAATTTGGCATAAAGTTGCCTTGCATTTTAGGTGTAATCTTACATTTTGCACTCATTTTAAATCTAAAAATTTAATAAAAATTGCATAATGTTAGATTGATTTTGCATAGTATTTACATAATAACATACTTTCAGTCACTTAAATCAACAAATTGGATCAAAATTGCATTTAAAAATAGGTCATTTTGGTTGTCATTTAGCATCATTTTACACTTGCATTTAACTCTGATTTTCCAAAATTTTGAAACTATAAGTACCAGTTTGCAACCTAGAACAAAGAACACACAAAACAACTTAGAATTTGCATTTTTCATTTTAAAAAACCCCGAGAAAGGATCCATTCACCCATTGGTGAGTGAGTCCTTGTAAAAACATTTTGACCGATTTTTGGGTGCATTTAAATCTTTGTTTTGGCTTTTTGTTTTCGTTGTTCAAACTGTATTTTGAAATTCTAAAAAATAATTAGTATATCTGCAAGAAAAGGTGTTATTTTGCCTCATTTTTTGCAAACTCATAAAACAAAAACAAAACAAAAAATTGATTGCATTTTATCAAAAATGTACATTCCTGAAACATTGCATAAGTTGGATAAAAGTACTTTTCATTTTCGGGTACACAATGTTTACATTCTTGAAGCATTGCATAAGTTGGGTAAAATTACTCTTCATTTATGGATACATAATGTTTACATTCCTAAAGCATTATAGAAGTTGGATAAAAGTACTTTTCATTTTTGGGCACACAATGTTAGTATCTTGCATTTACATGTATGTCAAGAAAAAGATCATTAAAAAGCATGTTAGTCATTCTTCCAACATCTTCGTTAGTTATGAGAATCTCTTAGTGCAAGACAATGAAATTCACTCACCCCTTAATACCACATTGCATATCCTTCACCCATCCCCTAATATCTCTCCCACTTGTGAGAATTTTTTAGTGAAAGAGGATCCAATTGTGAGCAATCATGAAAATCACAGTTTTTCTCCTATTTTTGAGGAGGGTATGTTGGTGTTAGAAGATCCAATCATTGAGAGCCATGATGACCCTATTTTTTTCTCTTCCCCTATCTCTCCTACTTGGGAATACATTATTGGACAAGGGGATGTAATCATAGACAACCATGACAATCATATTTGTTATTCTCTTAATATCTCTCCTACTTGTGAAGAATATATTTTAACATTAGAAGAACCGATCATTGAAATTCATGAGAATATTGTTTCTCCCTCTCCCAATTCTTCTCTAATGTGGTAAGGTATAATGGAACAAAAGGATGCAATCATTGGAAAGAAAGATAATTCTTCTCTACATGCCTCCCTTACTTGTGATAAATTTATCTTAAAAGATTCAACCATTCAATGTCATGAAAATCTTGTTTGCTCCTCTCCTAAAAACTCTCCTACTAAGGAAGAGATCATGGTGCAAGAGGATACTAGAATTGGTAAATGTATTTCAAACAATAATAATTTGGATTCCTTAGATGAAGATGATAAGGTGGCATTAGACTCCCCTTTACTTAAAGATCATTGAAATGAGGATAAATATTTTGAGGTTATGAACATTAGATATTCCTTGATTCCTCCTACAAGTCCTCTAATTATTGGACCCCCCAAGTCATCTCCTAAGCGACTTCTTACCATCTACCCACCCTAACACCAACACCAAGTCCAAAATGAACCTATGCTTATCATAAGACCGCCTCAACACAATGTTTTGTAACAAATAAGTTAAAATATCGTTGCTCATAAATATAAAACTAGAAACAATCAACAACCAAGACAAACTCCAACATCCCTTCTATTAAATCAACCATATCTCCCACCTACACCTAATATATTTCAGCGTAGGGGAAAGGAGTATGATGTTGTAGAACAACTCAAAAACACTCCTAATATATCCTTATGGTATCTTATTCAAGCCTCACCTAATAACCATAGTATGCTCCACACAACTTTGCAACAAGTTGTGGTTCCTCCTAGTGCAAATTTAAATGATATAGAAACCCTAATTCAAGGAATGAATTCAGACTTGTTTTCACCAAAGTGAGTTACCTCCTTTGGAAGTGTAAAAATAAAATGAAGCTCTCATGATAATAGCTATCATTAATAGACGTGGAATAAAGAAAAACCTTGTTGAAAATGGCCCAAACCTTAATGTATGTAGAATAATCCTTTTGGATAGGCTTGGAATATACAAAATCCAAGTACAACCAGACTCTTTATCTATCCATGGATTTGATAATGGAAGAAAACAAATGGTTGGTGTGATCACATTACCTATTACAGTTGGAAAGGATACATTGCAAACTTCTATCCTTGTTATGCCTCAAGAACTATCATATAATTTTCTTTTAGGAAGACCATGGATTGACGAAATGCATGTAGTGCCTTAAACCCTTCATCATATTATGAAGTATGTCTATGAAAAAAAAGTGTATACAATCAAAGCTAACTCTGGATGAGAAATTTTTCACATTGAGAAAGACATGGAAAGTCCTTTGAAAACATTGACACCAACTACAAAAATAGATCCCATGCAAGAGGAACAAAAAGAGAACAATATTGAAAAGGTCACAAAGTTATTGGAGGATGATTGGGGTTCCTTAGATTTAGCACCTACATTCATGGGATAATACAAGATCATAACAAAAGATCCTGAAAAGAGAAAAGAACCAACGATAATGTCAACACAAAATTTGGAAGAACCTTTGAAAGCATCCACTTCAACCACTTTAGAAGAAGAAACAAATTACACAAAAAAAATTGATGAAGTTGATTATAAACAACCACTAAATCCAAAAGAAATGTAAAAGCTTTACAAAAGAGATTACGAACTTTTGAAACAAATTGGTTATAGTGAAAAAGGATGTGGTGCTAGAGAAAAAGGTATTTTTGTCCCTATAGATCCTGACACACAAGAAACCACTAGTGGTCTTGGTTTTTGTCCTTCAAAAGAAATGAAAGCATCAAATGAGTCTTCACTTAATGTCAACACTCTTACAAAAGATTCTTCTAAGACAACTTTAACCTTGGTGTATTTTGAACTGATAGATACTACATGTGGGAATATCTCACAGGATATGCATCAAATTAATAATTTGCATCAAAACACTCCTAGGACATCTTCAAATACATGTCTTAGTAATGATTGGGGTTAAGTATATTTTACACCCTCCTTTAAGGTAGAGTACAAAATCTCAAAATCTAAAGAGTCTTTTATATGTATGAAACCTTGTAGTAAGCACGAGGTATCTTTGTTGCAAAAGAAAGGAACATCTTCTACCATTGATCAAGAGAGTACCTTGTCGAAGCTTCTCCAAGCTCACTTGATATCTCTCCCTCCAAGACCATGAAATAATTTTTACAACAAGAGTTAATTTTGTGCATATTATCGAGTTCATGGTCATTCTACTAATGAATGTAAGGATTTGAGTGATAAAATTCAACATCTTAAGGATTGTGGTGCTCTTCCTTGTGTTGATCCACCTATTTCCTCTAATTGATATTGATTTTCATCATATCATGTTGCTCATCACTATGTGGCATAAGTAGCTTTATGTGTCTTATTCATTGCAATTCATGGTGGTGCAATATCAGGTGCAACCATAGCTCTCTTGGCGGTAACATGATAGTTCTCAGTGGTCGTCTTTGTCTCTATGATTGGGGGCAAGGATAACTATATTTTTGAGGTTTGCATTCTTTTCAAGGATCACTTATTCACCTCTTTCTACTTAAAATACCAACATATCAAGTATGTTGAAATTTTAAGTGGGGGGCATATTGTCCCCCATTCATTATTTGCATGTTCCCTTCTTAGTGATGATATTATACATCTCCTAGGAAGTATGAAATTTTTATTCAAAGTGTGGTCTTCTCAATTCATGTGATGTGTCTTTTTCTTGGCGACATTGGGTTTTATGTCCTTCAAGATTGCTACCTTTTTTATCTATAGGGATTGGTTTGCCCTTGGGTGACTAGGTCTTTGATAGGGGGTCTTGAAACTATTTTGTAGTCCTCTGGTGTTAAATATGAGCTCTGGATTCCTGATTGTAAACTTGGTGGAATGTCATCGAATAATTTTGTATTTTTTTGTGTCTTGACAAGATAGATGACAACAAATGCAAAAATGGAGAATTTTCCTTGAAGATCTCTTCAATCTTTTTTAAATCTGCAACTTGCACATCTACAAAGAGGGAAGATGTGCCATATAGGGGCTTGCCTTAGTCAAACCCCATGTAAGTGTTCCCACTTCCACAATGGAAATATGTCAATGATAAATGATAATTGAAAGGAAGGAATGCCGAACTAACATAATGCTGCAACTCACCACCCTTTAATGGTTATCTTGAGGGACTGAAATCATTTACATCTCCTCAAGGATTTGGATCTTTCTTGACAGATTTTCTTGAATTCTTGGATATCTGGAGACCTACAACAATGTTAGCCTTCATAAGACAATACCATGAACATACATAAACTTTGATATGATGTTGGATCTTGAATTGTTGAAATAAGGCTCATAAATGTTACTCTTGATTTTATCTTAACAATAATTTTGGCTCTTGAATGCTAGAGGGTTTGTGTTATCTTTCAAATGATAAAATAAGTAGGTATTTATAGGTGTTTTCCCAATTTCTCAAAAATTAGATTCCAAAAGTCAACACTTCATATTTGAATTTTGGATGTTAAAATACCACCACCAACATATTTGAATTTGGGTTTTGGATACGAAGGGGGACCCAACCACCCATGGATGAATGGATCCTAACCCAAATTTCCAAGACACTCAAAGTCGAGAGCAATTTAATGATTGGATGTATTTTTTTAATGCTTTGCCTCCTTCAAAAAATGGAAAAATTAGGCTTTGTAATACATAATTTAGAAAATTAGAAGCTTAATTAACTCCAATAATTTAAGGGGCCAAAACATAATGTAAAATTGTAAAGTTATAGAATTTTATACACTAGATTTAGCCCCCACTTTAGTGAGAGTATGAACTTATGCTTAGAAACACACTAAAGTAGAAAAATATATGTCAAGAAAGGTCCAATTGTCCAAATGTTAGAGAGATAGGATGACTAGGGATCAAGGGAGGTGATCAAGTCCCCAAGATTCAAGATCCCATGGAAAACCAACATAAGCACAAAGTAACACACGTGTATGATATGCAAAAAGACAAGATACACAAACATACAATGTCAAAATTAAAGCAAGGAAAATGGAAAAAGAGGCATGGGCTATCAAGCTGTATTACACTAGTGGCTATACAAATAGGAATACACACAAGTTAGTGAGGACCATTTTTACTAGGTGAGCTCCCAAAATAGGTAGCAAAATGGAAGCACACACTAGGTCTACAAGGTGTGCCCATAACCATACCAAGAGTTATACTCCCTAATAACCTTGATAAAGTGCTACAAAATCATCAAAATGTTATGCTAATTCTTACACTAAGTTCAGTCCTTGTGAACAAAGTGAAGCCCCAAAAATTTCATATGTCAAATGTCAATGTAACACTAAGTTCAACCCCTATGAACAAAGTGAAGCAAAAATGCCAATGTATGCCCCCACTTTAAACAAATTGTAAAACACCATGTTGTGAGCAATTACTTTATAATAGAAAAATGATAAATGCCATGCAACAAATGATCATAAAAGCTTATTTGGAAAGCCATGTACCAATAATATGTTTCCAAATAAACTGCATCATAATAAAGGGTTTCCCCCAAAATACAATCCTATATATAAAACAAGGTACACTGAGGGATCCACAGATATGGATTCAATATATGTCTTCAAATGCTACAGTGATATAATAGAGCTCGGAATTGACATCATTCCCCAAATACTCATGGAACAATGAACACAGAGAAGGAATGACACATAAAGAGAGAAAAAAAAAGATTTTGGGTTAACATGGAAGAGACCTAAATGTCCCAATGCCTTGCATCTTCCCCAAAAGGAAAACACAAGACAAAAGGAAAAGATAAAGTTTGGGACTTGGTGGTAAGCGAATTGACACTTGAAATGACAACTGACTCATCCAATGGAAAGTGACAATAATGCTCCAATAGTTGGAGTGCTTGCATGTGGAAAGGAAATCTTCCTCTACGTTTGAGAGGGGAAACTCCCTCATATGATAGGGATTTTAGGATTTTTGTGTACTTTTAACCTGAAAGTACATAAAGGAGGAGAGACAAAACTAAAGGAAGATGAATAATAGAAACCCCAATGGTAGACATAGAACACCAACTGAGATTTCACAATTGATAATAGATTACAAAGAGGGTTCATCATAAAATAGTTTTTTGATATGCAATGACGATAAAAGGACACAAACCTCAAAATACAAAGAGATACGTTACTTCAACATATTAAAATGAAGATACCAAAGTATGATTGTGTTTCATCAATCATATATAAATGACCAATGGATTTCATAACTACGCAAAGGGATTACCAATTTAACATACGAGAAATCAGTAATAATAACAAAACAAATTTAAGACATATGAACCAAATGCATCCTTCATTATCTTTATGAAATTATACAATTCTAAAAACCTCTTAAGTGCAAAGTGTCAAATCAAAAGTCATCAAAAGTTTCTATCAAAATTTATCTAGAGTTTCCCCTCTGTAAAATTTCCCTCCTTTACATTACAAATAGCCTTGTATATATAGGCTTCGTTAGGTAACCACCTTGTAACTACCCAACAACTACCTTTTTGGAATACCCTAATTTTTTTTTTGGTCGGTAATACGAAGTATTTTATATTGAAGTTTGGAATAAGAGATTACAAAGCTCAACATAGCCCCCCAAAAAAATTCGGTTAGACCCCATCCAAACCCGAAATAAGATCCAAAAAACTACCCCCAATACTAGAGTTTTAACACCCCCTACAAAACCAGAAGGGCTGAAAGAGACATAGCTACAATGCTTAGAGACAAAGCTCTAAATGCCTCTTAACAGGTCAATAGTTTGATGCTTTCTTTAGCCTTCCTTTAGCCTGAGATCGAAGGACCATATCAAAGGTTTTTTTCTTCTCCTTCTTTCCCTTCTTCCCCAAGACTAAATTCCATCCATCTTCGATTCTTGCTGCCTCCTTCTGCCAATCCACGGATGTGACTTGGGGTGTACTCCAAACTTTACTCCTAGAACAATCTTGCCGATATTGAGCTTTAGCCTTTCATTTTCCAACTTCTTTCGACTGTGGCCTAACTCCACTCTTCTTTTCTCGATAGTCTGGAGTTGCAGCCCCGTATTTGCTTGTTATTTCCTTTCCAACAAACACCACCCCATTTTGAGTGGAGTGCTCCTGAATCTGTAGCTGACCTTCACTACTAGCCTCTTACACTAGCGGTTTCTCTACCTAATTCAATTAATTTAGTACCCCTCTCTCATCCTTAGAGCCTTTTGGTTGTAAGCCATCTTTCTTCTCCTCATGTTTATCCATTGTATAGTGCTGGGTGGATACTTCTTTCCACCAAAACGCTGATTTGGAAGATTTGTGCTTGCCACATTCCGCTGCTAAGTGCCTTGTGTGATGACATATTTTGCACCTAAAGGGAACCCCTTCATAGTCCAGGGGCTGGACCCAACAACCCTTGGAAGATTTCAACCGAACCTCCTTTGGGGAAACCTTAGACACCTACATTTCAACCAAAATCCTAGCATAAGTCGAATGTAGAAGATTTGAGGATCCTTCATCCACCATAATGAAGTTTCCCAAAGTGTTCCCAATAGCCTCCAAGCATGCATCAAACCAAAACTACAGGGGAAGGTTAGGAAGTCTCACCCAAAGGGGAACTCTCTCAAACACCTATGTGGCTAGATTAAAAGACGAATGCCATGGTTTTAACATCAACACATGCTTCTCTTCCTAGTCCCAATGATAGTCACAAAGGATTTTTTTTATCCCATTCTTTTTCAAACACAACAATAAAAAAACCTCTAGCCATTGGATATATTTGAACATACCCAACCAACAGTGGCTTCCAGAAGTTAGAAATCCAATTGTGAAGATCAGGTAAGCTTGGCCAAAAACCTTTGAACCTTCCGATCAGGCCCAATCTAGAAAATAAATTTTCATTGAAGTCCACTTCCTGCGCCAACTCTCCATCTATTTCCAATGTGACAGACTCAGAAAAAACATGGAAAATTGGGTTCCCACCAATCCTCCCAATAGGTTTTCTGCCTGAGATTTTGTCTACCCCAACATGCCCAAATTTGTTCTCTTCAAAACTTGGCAGTTTAAAGTCCTTACGCACTCCTCCATCACCAAGAACATCGAATCCTTGATGAATCTTTTTCTGGCCCATGGACTTTGTAGGTCCCGCTGGGGCATCCTCTATCATGCACGCAAGGGATCCCTTAGCACAACCCACACTTCCTAAATTGAGTGCTACAAGAAGCGCACCCCCCTGGTGCATAGTTGGGTTCTCAACAGCCATAGTAGGGTCATCCCTAACTTCCCCTGCTTCCTTCACACTTAGTGATCTCTCTAAGCCGTTATCAGTGCTCGCCCTCCTCACATTTAGGCTGCCAAGTCTACCTCTCTGCCAAGAATCTTCCCTCCATCCCTACAGAATCCTTCCGCTAGAGCTAGCATCAGGGGAAACCCTAGTCTCGCCTTCATCTCAAATCCAACTGTTAGCTCCCTTCATCACGCCCCCTTAGGAATACCCTAATTTGAAAATAATAACCTTATTTAATTATATTTTACATCACCTTTTAATAATAAGATTTATTTTCTAATATTTAGTTACAATAAGTGACATAAATTACTTTTACAAAAAGATAATTACTAATCCATAACCTTGAAGAAAGACCAAATCATTGACCTTGTTGATGTAGCTCTCCACCTTCATCTTCTTTCCCTCGATCAAATTCATAATACCATAAAACCCTTGTCATATGCATCTTGAAAGTATTTTTTAACATCATTAATAACTCCACTACATCTTGAACCAATAGCCAAAAGACCTGACAAAATAAATGAGACCAAACTCTTCCTTGCTTTGGTTGTTACAATTGCATTATGTGTACTACACACGCAAGGCCTATGATCGACACAAAGAATAATTCATATCTCAATGAATTTTGATTAATATTATGGTAGACTCCATTTGAACCACAATAGTGAGATAACATTTCTCACACCACTTGTTTTAACATCCTATAGAATAGTAATTCTTATAACCTGCACGCTATTCTCTGAGGTAGTATTCTCTGAATTTCCCAATGCCAGCTCTATCACTGCACTATCAGAATTTTTATCTTTGATCCCTTGTAAATTACTTGAAAGGCCACATTGATCTTTCACTACATTACATAAAACATCTTTTAAAATAAATTGAGTGTGTATATTCTGAAATTCCACCTGCAAATGGAGGCAACTGACTTTCCTGCCATAAACAAATTTCATTTGAATGATGACATGTATTAGTTTCTCCTGAAAGCATGGATTCTGCTTCTGACGAACCAAGGTTTGACATAATTCTTGTAACTGAATGCTTAGGGGAAAATGCCCATAAATCAATATCACCACTGCCCTCCTTACTAGAAATCTTCATCCAAAGCTTCATCTCCCTTGCAAAAAGCGGATGGAATGCAGTTCCATAATTTCCATGGCTACCTTGAATACAATCACCATGCTTCTTCTTGCATAGAGAACATAGTAATTTCCATCATGCATCTAGTATGCCTATATTCATTTGAGGCATATGTCAAACATTTCACTTACTTTGTCTATGTGCTATGCCTTAGCGCCTACCATTTTCATTTTCTTAAACATTTCTAAAGCCATTTCAACACATCCATTCTATGCAATCCTGCAATCATTGTGGTCCATGAGACTACATTCTTTTGAGGCATTTTGTTGAACTATTCATGTGGTTTGTCCCTGCGCCACCATTCAGTTACATTTCCTTAATAGTTTTTAAAGTATTTCCAACAAATTCAGTGATCATCACATTCCATGGGATGACATAACTTTAAATCATTTGTTGTGGCCTGTTATTAGTTATCTCCACAATTTGCATACATGTAAACAATGAAAATTAAAACCAATATCTTCAGAGCTGTAACTTACTGAGCAATGAGGTTAGGATTTGCAAAAAAATTGAGCAAAGGGGTTAGAAAATGAGAAAAGTTAAAAAATAAGCATAAGCCCATTCAATGTGCTTCAAATTAAATAGAAAAACCTTATTTAATAATTATTTAAAACCTTTAAGAAATTTTTAAAATAATTTGTATATTTTCCAATAACCCCTTGACAATTCCTCATTGCCGCAACATTGAAACTCCATAACTTTCAACTGAAAAATATTTTGCCTTGAAATTTTTCCACGAGAATAAAAAAATTCATGACTTTCCACATTTCTTAGTAAATCCCCAAAAATACCCCTGTAAGATAGATCCTTCTAAAAAAATTTGGTTCTCAAGATTTAATCATTCTTGCTTTTTCACCAATGCAGGAGACCGATTTTGGAACCAATCATAGAAAACCTCCAATTTCAACATCTAACATCTGAATTGATGTTACCAATCAAAATCCACTAATGAGACTCGAGAATCACAATTGGATATGATGATTTAAAAACACAAGGCATGTCATGACTAACTGATAGTACAGTTTTGCGAAATGACAACCCCTAATCCTACTCAAAATGGATGATTTGAAAATACCACAAGAAACTGCAACTATCAATGCATCAGGTGATTATTTATATGGAATTTTAAAAAAAATGAACTAGTCAACATCAGGGGACAACATGATTGTAGTATGGGAAATTGTATACTTTTATAATTTCACACTATGTTTGGGTCCCTTAATTCATTGGACTTAATTAAGCTTTTAATTTTCCAAATTATGCATTCCAAAGCCTAATTCTTACTACTTTTTGAAAGGGGAACCAACATTCAATAAATACATTTTATATTTAAATTGCTATGGATTATGTGTGTCCTAGAAATATAATCTAGGACCCATTCGTCCATGGGTCTCCTTTATGTGCTAGGACCCAATTTAAAATATATTTTTGGTAGTATTTTAATGATTTAAATTCAAATTACAGGTGTTAGATTTTATAATCTATTTTTTGAGAAATTAGATAAACACCTATAAATACATAGTCATTTCATCATTTGAAATCTAACACACTTTATGAGAGCAATCCTATTGAGAAAATTATTGTCAAGAGAATTCAAGTGCAACATTATCATTCAGTTGATCACTGTAAAGGGCAAAAAAGATAAGTCCTCTAAACCTAATTTTGACATGACTCTCCGCTCCCACAAGAGTAACTCTAAATGTAAATCTTGATGGTTCTTGTTTGGGGGCTGGTTTTTGGCTAGTTGTTGGTTGTTTGTGGCTTGTAGTCGGTTGTGGCTCTTGGCCTTGTTTACCTTTTTATCCTTGGTTGTATGTTCCTTCATGTCTTTTAGTTTTGACAACCTTCTGGTTGAGGTTTCCAGATCCATTCAAAATCTACTTGTAAAGGGTTTCAGGGTCCCTTCAAAACCTGTTTTCACCTTAATCAAAAACATTATCATTCATTTATAGTAGCAACAAGATCCTAAAATCATGTCCAAGTTTATGTGTGATCTTGTGAAGATTAACAAGCATTGTAGGTCGTCATGCATTCAAGAAAATCAAGAAAGAAAGATCCAATTCCTTTGAAGAGATGTGTATGACTTTAGACTTTCAAGGAAGTCATTGAAGGGTGGTGAGTTGTAGCAAGTGTTCATTCATCATTTCCTTCCTTTCCATTCAAGGATTTCTATCATTGATATTTTCGTTGTGAAAGTGGGAATACAATTCATGAGGTTTGACTGAAGCAAACCCCTATATGGTATAAACATTTTTGTTACATCCCATTGTGCGTTTACCTATTTACTATTACTTTGATTGGTTAAAATATTAAATATATGAATGTGTTTGCAATTTTGATTAGAAATCATATACCTTGTTGATTGTATCATTGGAAAGAAATGAATGAATGTTAACTTGATTAATTTTATATTGAAATGAATATGTGGAAGTGTTTATTGAATTTAATATTTGAATGATGAATTTAATGAGGGTAAACCCACAAAACTGGTTTACAATTCCAGTGAGGAAGGAAAATTGCAAAAACCACCCCCATGGAAAAAAAACTGGTTTTTGGGGGTTTGAACGAACATCTGGTTCAAGCGAACCCAAAGGGGGTTCACTCGAACCCCCCTTCGAGTGAACCTGTTAAATGCTGGGTTCCACCATAGTTCTCATTTCCCGAGAAAAAAATAAAAGAAAAATTTTGTGGAAAGGGGGTTCGCTTGAACCCTTTTTCCCCCTTCTCCCCCTTTGACACCAAAAATATCCAAAATTTTGCCCTTAGAAGCTCGAGTTGAAGATGAAAATGGAGGAGAATTCAAAGAGCCATCTGGATAATGGTAGTTCCTTGAACGAGCTATCCAAAAAATATAATTTTAATATGTTTTGGTTTTATTATGTATTTGTTTTTTTAGTTTGATTAAACATAGGTTTTTCACCAAAAATCAAGCTTTCTGTTTTGCACATGTAGAAAAATAGCAAATTATAATTTTTTTTTGAAAAATATTAGTGCACTAGATATTGAAATCCTTGATCCAACAAAAAAAAAAAAATTCGATACATATAATTTTTTTTTATGTTGTATATGGTCCCCCTATGTCTGAATTGTAATTGGTTTGACTTCAAAACTTGATTAAGCAAAAAATATTCAATAAAACACTATGAAACCAAATGAAAGCATTGGATATCATAGTTACAAATCTAAATTTTTAAAAAAATAGAATTTTATCCTTCATGGAAAAAAGGTTATGTTGTATATAGTGAGCATTAGTCCTTAAAAATGGTGTTTACTAGTAAAAAATAGTTTTCGAAGGAGATGGAAAAAAAAGTGCAATATGATTTCAATTTAAAAAAAAAAAAAAACATTTAGAATCTATAGAAAAAATGTCACAAATCACTAGTTTGCATTATCTTCAAATTCCTCACTATTTAGCCGCTATAGGTGCCCGAAAGTGAAGATTTAGTTAGAAAAAATTAGTTCAGTGTCCAGTTTGGCCAAAAATTGTAAACCAGTATTGTGGGATCACCCATGATGATATTGTGAATGTCCGAATACTATTGAAAATGTGTTGATTTGGATGCATGGATCAAGCCTCTGGAAGAAGGGGAAGTATCACTCAAGAGGGGGATTTGGTCTAGAAACCTTTAACAAAAGCCTAAACTAAACTCACTCACACACTCACATATAGAATGGTTAAGTCTAGTCGTTGTTTCGAATATTGTTAAGTTAATCCATAGCATTGTTTTTTCATGTGTTATATTGGTTGTGATCTCATTTGTAGTGTTTTGTTTGATTTTGTGTTGAGTGCTTGGTTGGTGAAAGCTCTTTTCTTTTATACTCTTTATGTAATCGAATAGACATATATACATCAAACGTATATATGTGTATACATATATATGTTGATGATAAACC
>CM021100.1:554292502-554391219 GCA_007115665.2 Sequoiadendron giganteum | reverse complement strand
TAATACTACCTTCAACCAACTTGTTCAATTCTATTTTCATGAGGTGTTCTAACTTCGGATTTAGGGGCCTCTGCTTCTGTCTTACTAGTTTCATCTTGGGTTCCAGCTCAATGGTGTGTTGAGCTAACTCAGGGTTAAAATCCTTCAAGTCTCCATACTCTCAAGAAAATACATCATTGAATTCTTGGCACAACATAATAAAGGCTTGTTTTTCCTCTATGGTATAGACTTTACCATGCTTAAGAAGCTTGTCTTTGAATATTTCAATTGGCTCATAGTGATCCTGCTTCACTATGATGTTGGATTTGTCTTTTCTAACTTGATCATCCATGTTGAAAATTGATTCAGGGTTCACCAATCCCTTGGGCATCTTATTGGACTTTAATTATAGAATTTGGCTATCATATTACTACTCAAGCTTATGTTGGTTTCTAGTAGAAAAAGTTTCTTCTTCTATCAGGAAACTAATAATTTGTTTATCATTGGAAAAAACCTACCAACTAACATTGTTATCTGGTACAGATGGTCTCACTACCACCTTTACATATTTTTGTAACCCAACATTATGAATATCAGTTGGTATGTCATATTGTGAACTTATGGCAGCAAGCTTATCTACCTCTTTATTCAGACTTCTAGGAATAGGTAACAAATTAAAAGCATCGAATTCTACAATTAAATCCCAAGTTCTGTGCTTGTATAGCTTTAACAAATATTTTTTAGTTACATTCAAGTTTCTTACCTGATTTTTTATTAGCTCTGAATCACCGAACACTTGCATACATTTGACTCCTTTCTTTCTGGCCCATTCTAGGCCATAAATTAATGCTTCATACTCAACTATATTGTTTGAATAGTTGAAAGCAAAGAAGAGTGCTAAAAAATACATCTCTCCTTTAGGTGAAATCAGCATAGCTCTTCCACCAACACCTACTTTACTTCTTGAACCATCATAGTACAAATTCCAAAGTTGATTAATCTATTGTTCTGGCTATTTTTCCTCTTTGAATAGATTTGGAATAATCGCATCAAGCTCCCTAATCATGTAAATTCCCAAACCTACTTCATCCATGTGACTGAATCGATCAACCTCATGATTCTTAGTTGCCCACTCATCTAAATTTATTTTGGGTATACCCTCAATAGTTAAAGTGGGGTCAAGGGTCATGGATTGATCATCATACTCATGGATGGATAGGTTTGCATTTATAGGATTTGCAACATAAGGCTCAATGTGGTCTTTAGCCTATGGTTTTTATTTGATAGTCACTCAAGTACCATACCTTGTCTTGAACACATATGTGACCAATCAAATGATAGGTAACCACCTAACTTTGCAGTAAAGTCCCTAGAAAGGAAAATGGCAAAGAACAGTGGCAGATAAATGACATAAATATCTTATGGAATTGAAAAATTTGGACAAACATGTAAGGTAAGAGGAAGACTTTTGATAACTCCAACAGACTTAGTGGTTGTTCCATCTAATTGGACTACCCCTTTTTATAATGGCTCATCTTCCAGTCCTAACTTATCTACCAGTTATTTGGGAATAATTGAGTTGCTTGCTCCTAAATCTATCATGCAATTATGCACTATACTATTACCAATAATTAGACTGACATAAAAAGGTGGTGGCTTTACCTCTTGATCTGGTTGTTTAGTCTTCACCTCTGGACTATTTGCGAGAACTCTAGGCTGCTGCTTAGTGGATTCATCAAAAAATTATATCTTGGATAAAGCCTCTTGTAGGCTCTCTTTCTACCCAGGAATGTGTAAAGCATCTAACATGGTCATGCTAATTGTTTCTTTCCTCATATGCTGAACAATATTAAAAGAAATACTACTAACCTTTTGATGCACTTTTGGAACAACAGGCTCTAAATGTGTTGTTTGAGGTTGAGATGGAGTCTTTTGGTGTTCCTTAGCTACTATAGGTTATCCTCTTGGTAGAATTTGAACATCCTATGAAGAAGAGGGTTGTGACTACCCTTGTTGGGCTGAAGAAGTCTGATTTTTCTCCTTATCAGCTTGTTGTTGGCCTTTATCTACTTGTTTTTCATTAGAAATAGCTTGATGTCTTAGATCAACAACTCTTTTCTTGGATCTTGTGTTGGCTACAATAGAGGTAGCTGGCTGATTTTGTCCTTGTATGTGATTTACTCCAAAAAATTCATTACCTTGCCAGTTCATCATGACTACATCAATATTATCTATTTGTGTCTCTTGTTGATCATTTCTCTCCTTTGTTGTTTTCTTAGAAGCAACAAAACTGCTCTACACCATAAGAGCCTAATTAATCACTCCATTCATATAGGTAGCCTAATTATGAGGTTGATTATAGGGATAGCACTATACATAGTCTTGTGCTAAATTGTTTTGTACGTGTCCAAGCTCTTTAGAAGAGTCGGTAGCATTTTGATTATATGGTTGATTAGGCCTGGTATTAAAATTTATTTTTTGTCCTTGGTAGTCAACCTAATAAGGCGATCTATTTAGCTGAAAGGGTACTTGATAAGGTCTGAAATTGTGGCCTTGTTGATTCTTGAGGCTCACCAAATCTTTGTTGACTATTTGCAACAATTTGGCCATCTCTTGTCGGGTACCTTTGATTTCCTATTGGGCTCCTCTAAGTTCCTCCAATTCTAGATTTGTTGTAACAACATTATTTTGAGCAGTTTATTAATAGCCTAGGGTTGGATCAAATGGAAGTGGGGAAATGGGAGGTATATGAATGGGCATCAAAGGATGAATATCTAGAAAAATTGGCATAGGAGGCCTTGGTACGATCTTACCAACCTGAATAAGGCTATTTTCCGCTCTAATAGCTATGTCAAATGCTCCTGGTATGGTTACTCCACCCATTGATTGTATCATTAAAGCAATATCACTATTTAAAGCTCTGAGGTAATACAAAAATGCATGGTCAGGTGAAGGTCTTACCATTGTTGGGATTATATTCCAAGTTCTTTGTAATCAGAAGTTGAAATCTATCATTTGTTCTTGTGGAGCTCTCTTAATAGTCGTCATTTGCTTGACTAGAGATAGATGATCATATTTATCAAAAAATTTCTTGTTTAACTTGTCTCCCAAATCATCCCATGACACAACAATATTCAAGGGTAAGCCTCTAAACCATTGGAGTATTTTTCCTTTGAATGAAGCTACCAAAATCCTCTACACCAAATTTTCTTGTGTTGCATGATAAACTCCACATAGAAAAGCTACATCTCTGATGTGTTCTATCGGCGTAGTTTGATCTTCACTAGTGAAAATAGGTAGAATTTTCAATGCACACACTATTATATCATCGTGCTACTACAAATTCAATGGACTGCCCCCATTGAATGGTACAAAAACATGAGATTTGGCCATATGAACTACTAGAACTCTGAGATTTAGAGCTTGAAGTATTGGCATAGGACGTACCAAAATTATTGGAACATAAACTATGGTTGCTCCTACTGAACCTCTTGAAGGTGAAACAAATATTTTGAAGCTAGGAGAAGTTGAATGTGAACTTGATTGCCTCCTTTATGGTCTGCCTCTTCTTCTAGGTGATGAAACTAGTGATTATGTTCTAAAACTAAGAGATGTCAATTGATTCCTTGAGGGTCAACCAAGTGTCCTTTTTTATATCCCCCCTCTTCTCTTTGGTGATGACAACTGCAAGTATTCAAACAGAGAGGAGATTCTTCTTGTTTGAATGTTGTCATAACCTATTTGCACTTGATCTTCTTGAAAAATCTGAGATAGGAGTCGCTAGGTATAAATTATTACCTCTTAAAGGTTGAAATATTGTTGAGTATACCAGGACAACAACTTACAATTTGAATTATTCCTCTGAAACGAGTTTCAGAGTCCCACTAGGTGTGTCGAAAATTGTTATCAATAGGATTGCACTTGTGTGCGAAAGAAAAGATGCTTTTCAATCCTGTGTAACATTGGAAAAGTTTCAGGATGTGGATACCCTATGTTGAAATTTTACCTCCAGATTATAGCTCGATTTCCTTATGATTTTCTCATGCGTTAGTGATTTTGCAAGAAAAGAGTTCAGAGGATTTTCTAATGGATATACTAAAACTAGAATTTAAATGAGTGGTGATGCACCTAAATGATTATAAAGCATGCAATTTGATTCATAGTAACTCTTCAATGATCCTATTCACACAACTAAATCTCAATAGTTCAACCACATAAATGATTTATACAAAGGCCTAACTGAATTACCTTCTTTGAAGGAAAACAATGTTTTCATAGCTAAAATGGTAAAATAAGCCACATGCACAATGTATAACTTGTGAAATCAACCTAAACTATGTGCATACATCTATGAGTGAGAAAGAAAAATAGAGGTTCTATGATTCAAACACAATAAATCTCATATCAAATCAGTCATACAGCATGACACCTGAAACTTTGAAGGAAAATGTGTGGTATTATTGAAGGTAAAAGGAAAAAATTTCAAATTAACAAACTTGAATAACCTATAAAAATTGTTGCATATATTAATAAATGTAAAAATCTGAGTTACAAGATAGTCTTCTTTGTAGAATGTAAAGACAAATAAAATCAAGAACTAAGGAAAAAGAAAGAATTTTTTCCAATATATACAAAGATGGCATGCATAATGTGCCCAAATGGTAAAACTTAAAGTGAACTAGGAGTGAAAAAGAAAGCATGCTTCTCATGAGCAAAATCAAAACTACTTAAAAACGGGGCCCACCACTGAAGCAAACTGAGCCTAAATAGCTCAAAGCTTTGTCTTGCATTGTGTATAACTGAACTATATCTCCAAATGGCTCCTAAGGGCATAGAGGTGGAAATTAAAGTGAACTAAAAGTAAAAATATCCTCCTCATGATAAAATATGAAAAGCCTCCAAATGAGGTTCCACCACTGAAGCAAATCGAACTCGACATGGTGCAAAATTCAACCCATAATATGCATGATCAATAGGACCTCAAAACCCACTCTAGTTTGACTAAAATTCAAAGAAAAATTGAACTCAATCTCCTCAATCACATGCATGTGGTCTCTAGATAACTATCATTGACTGCAATTCTTCTTTACCTATGCTTCTTGCATGATTTTGAAAGAAAAGGACCGTGTGATTAAATATTAAAGATAATCAAAAAGATTATTTTAATATTTAATATGTGGTGAATCCTCCATTTATATTACATGCATAACATTTTAAATATTAAGGTAATCACCTTTAATATTTAATTACAATGGTTGCTTTTTATCAAAATCATGCAAACAAAATAAGTGAAGAAATGGTGAATTCAAAATTAAATGATAAATATTAACTCAACTCTACCCTTAAACTCATGGGCTCCTCTAAAATGATTAGGTTTATTGACTTGAAATTCACAAACCATGGCAATAATAAAGTGAAATGATTTTATTAAAAACCAAGTCAAAAATGCTAATGATTCAAATTAGGGCTTTAGGGTAAAATCCATCGAACCCTAATCCAAACCTCACTTTCACTTTGCATTTTTTGAGAGAAGAATATGTTTCTGCCATGATGATAAGGTTTTGAGCTTGACCAGAACCATTTATTGCTTTGTTCTAGTTGATTTAATGAATATTTTCAATGGAGAAACCAATAGGAAAGCAAGGTAAGTCTTCTTTGTTGCCATGATTAGATACCTTGAATCCATTTTTGAAGAAATTTAGGGAATTTAAACCACAACCTCTGCTCATTTTCTAATGCATATCTCAATATTTTCTCTGTTGATGTTCATTTTTTTTCAAGGGTGCCATCTTCTGGAGATTTTATGAAAAATTTACACACAACCCAACTGCTGGTAAGTCATTTTCTTGTTGGAAATGTTGATATTTCCCTATCATCTGTAAATACATTGCTTGTTTCGAGTTATATTTGAATGGAAAATGGCAGGAAACAATTATTTTATGTGTTTCTTCCTCATTCTTGATGTTCATTTGTTTTCATGGGTCATGGTCGTGGCTTCTTTGTAACTCTGCAAGAAAAAAATGGGCCTTTTTTTCTTTACGTGGATTTTATGCATTTTTTATTCTGAGAAAACCCCAAGTGGGCTTTGTGCTTGGTGAAAAAAAGGCCTCTCATAGTTCACCGCTTCATGAGAAGATGAGAGAAATTTGACATACTTCAAGGTCTTAGAAACCCTAGGTCGTGGCATCTTTGTGTATTTGTCCTTAGGGTTTGTACCTTGCAAAGCTTGGCAGGCTCTATTTTTGTATTCTCATATGGTTGTGGGCTTCTATCATGCTTCTAGTTATATCCATTTTGAAAAAGGAAATTTTCTAGGCTAAGGATTTCTTTTTTTTTTTTACTTTTTGTATTATGCATCTCCACTATCTTTTGTCAAAACCATCATTCCTATGGATTTTAAATCTTTTATGTATGTTTCTTTTATTGGCCACCATGGTTGACATTTGAACATTTTGGGTAAAAGAAAATCTTCCCAAGACATGACTATCAATGATTCTAGGTATTTTTTTTCTTGTAATACTATGAGATTCCAACTCTTTGAAACATTTTATCAAATAGTATTTGTGCCATGTCTATACCTAAAAATGACAATTTCCCTTTGTAGATCTACTATAGTAGTAACAAAACTAGCTTCTGTGCTCTTGACTTTGATTGTACATGCATCAAAAAATGCCTTGATTTTCTAGATTACTATCTATAATCACGATGTGATAATTGTGAGTCATTAAATGGTGATTGCAATGATTATCAAGGCTGCCCTTAAAACCACTTGTTCTTTCTTTGAATATCTAGTATACTTCCTTTCACCATGCCCATAGTTGCTTCTATTGTTGGTCTTAAAGATGTTTTGATTGCTTCCCCTTGAACTGTGCATGTAACCTCCTTGGCTCTATCATTTGAATATTGACTTTTCCACAATCAAGGACTATCATCAAGGTCCTTTTCTCTTACTTCCTCATTAGCCCTGTCTTCTACCCTGACCTTCATTCATCTATGCTATTCATTCTCATGACAGTGGTCTCTATCATTTATGGTTATCCAAGCCCTAAAATCATTGTTGTACAGTCCTCAATATGTATTGACATAGCATCTTAAACTCCCCTTTTGAATAACTTATCATTTATCATTAGAGCTTACCATACATATTATTGATTGTCACCTATCTTGCTAAATAACCATGAAGTTGCAGTGCATGGTATCAAGGTTACATCTATTATAATTGTTGTTATACCAAGATAGGAAAAATTCCTATTGATATTATTGACTGTGTGTCCTCTCATGTGATACAAAATAGACTATCATTATCATGCTAATGGTTGTCCCTTGTTTCATGTAGCTTTAATATGCAATTATGTTGAAAGCTTGAGCTTCTGTTGACACTAAATGAGATCATTCAATGTATTTCTATTTCTTCATGCTTTGAAATCTTTGTACATCTCCTACCCATACTTGTATTTGGCTTTATCTTACAAATCAATATTCATTTGGTGGCTATATATGTTGTTCAATCTATACATTTGCTTCTCATATGACTATGATAGCCACTTCAAAATTTGTATTCCATTGATGACATTGTATTATCATATTGATTGTACTTTCTTATTTGATTTGGTTGTTCCACCTTGACTGTACTTTATGATTCTCTTGATGACACAATGTATTCTTTAGCAATTATAAATTATATTCACAATAAAAAGGTAGCAAAATACCTGTTCTATTTGTTGTTCCATTGTGATTGATCATTCATTATGGCTGAAAATCATGCTTCTTGGGTAGCATTTTCATTTTTATTTCCTATATTTGAGCATGTTGGGCTCAAACCTTATGGGATCCCATTTTCTCCACATGCTTTAATGTCTTCAAACCAGAAACATAACTTTTCCTATACTTGCACAGTGAACAAACAAGTTAGATAAAAATAGTGTATTCAAGTTCTTCTGATGTTTTGGTCTAGCACCTCTACATTCATCCGATAATGGCTGAGTTGGTTTAATCTGATAATGGTTGTAGATTATATGTCTGTTGATAGGATATTTGATCAAGTTCATATTTGTAACTCTAACAAGACTTTTCCAATCAAATATAGGTTCCTTTGAAGATCAAGTACGAGAGGATCTGAAGACAAGAAGAACCATCTGAAGACTAAAGAATCAACAATCATCACCAACATTGCCAGGCAATGATGAACATGTTCCTTTTCATGTTTTCTTTACTTTATTTAATCTTAAGATGTATAATTTTCATCCCTTATTGAATTGAATTAATTCAGTCAATTCCCACGGTTTGTGTGGGACTTTTAAACATTTCTTGTATCTTCCAAGCATAAAACAACAATTTTTATGCAATCTTGTATGTTCTTTGATTTAAAAATGAATAAAAAATCCATTACTATGCAAACTTTGATAAATATTCTATTGTGAATCTTTTTGCATAATGAACTAAATCTTATTAAAACCCTTCAATGCAAATGAACCATCGGCATAAAAATGAATGTACTTTTCACCTTAAATATGATCAGTTGTTCCAGCTCTACCAAATTGAGTTGAGGTGAAATTTTGGTAACATGGGTTTGGACACTAGTATGGTTGGATACCCATTGAGAATAGGCTATAGGTCTGATGAATCCAATGTCAAGCAGTTTTTGAAGCTCCATCTTGACTAAAAGTGCTATTTGTGAGTACATCTTTCAAAGCTTTTATTTAGCTAGTTTTGATGTCGAGAATACTGTTAGATTGTGTACCACTAAAGTTGGATACAACCCAGGCATATTTGCATATGTCTAGGTGAAGTTGATCTTAGATTCCTTGATAAATTCCAAGAAGTTGACTCTTTCCTCTGGATCTAAGGAAGTTGCATGAGATGTTACCTTAGGTGCCTCTATTGTTCCAACATTGATAGGTTCAAAACCTTCAACCAAGATTGTTGATTGTTCCTAATAATTTGTGATGGGGAGATTGATTCCTCCATCTTTGGGTGCCTCAAAGAGGTTTAACCCTTAGATGTGTCCTTTGTTTTTCCTTTTTCATGATCTGATAGAGCCACATTGTGGTTTTCTTTGGGGGATCTTATTTTTATATTATTAATTTCAATTTTACGACTGGAGGATGCAAAATCCCCTCCAAAGTATGCTCCTTTTTCTATTTCTATGAAAAAATGACCTTGTGATCTCCTTTTGGTATACCATGTTGAGTTCCCATGAACTCGTCAATATCTTCATTGTTCTGGAGTAGATCCACAACAGGTGTGTGATGTTGTTGATCCCAATCGATCAAGTGCAAGTGAAGTAAGGGTTGGTTATCATCATTATCAATAAAGCTTACAACTGATGTGGAAATGGTAAGCATATTAGAGTATCAAGGTCCCAAAGGGTATCTAGGTCATAGTCACTAGAGATGTGAGAATCTAATTCCCATTTGTTGGAGTTTGTTTCAATATGGTAGCCATCTGATGTCTCAATGATGGTAGAAGGAACTATTTCCTGACAAGAGGTAGTTTAAATTCTTGGGGTAATCACATCTATCAAACCATAACCTAGTCCTATGTTCTTCTTACATTGTTCTTCTATGATGGGTTATCTCATACCTTTTTCATGTAGACCAAGGCCACATTTTCAGTGTATCCCATATTTCTTGCCATCTAATAACCTTTATTGTTAGGATCCACGGGTATGGGATGTAGTTTATCTTTTTCTTATTGTTCTTCTTTGTAGATCCACAATGACAATTCCTCTTTGAATACCACTTCATTATTCATATCTCCCCACTTGGTGAAGGTAGTAGGTTTGAGTTCATAGGTGGCAGCTTGAATATTTTTTATTTCCTTTGGTCACCCATAGGATTTTGGTGATGGGGGAAGCTCCCCAATGTAAAAGGATTTTTTGAAATGGTATTCTCTATAGCCCTTGTCAAGCACCTAGATCTTGAGGTTGGATTTTGGAGGATCAGTTGATGTATATGGAGTTGAGGATGAAGCAAGTGATGTTGGATTGACATAGGAAAATGAGTGGAAGGATATTCCATTTCTAGGTATTTGAAGAAGCATTTTGTACTTCTCCTCCAAATTTGTGTAGTAATGGAAGGGTTCAAGGAAGGTGTATATTGTAACTTCCTTATCATTAAGTAAATTACAATCATTGGTGAAAGGTTGAAGGGACTTCTTGCATCGTGTGGATCCATGAGCTATAGGGTAACTCAAGATCTAGTATCTGACAATTTGTTTCAGCTATTGTTGGCCCCACTTGAATTGGAAGTCTGATTGTGCCCTTAGAGCTTCTTTCCATATCATCATAGGCCATTATGGTGATACTTCTACTCTTGTCAATAAAGTCATTAGAACATCCCAACTACTTTATTAGTTTCAAGGTCCAAATATTTAAGCATGCACCTCCATCTATCAGGGTTCACTTGATCTTTTTTTTATGGATTCAAACCTCAAGATATAGAGCTTGATTATGAAAGGATATTTGTGGAAGGTCCTTCTCAGAAAAATACCAAGTGATGGGGGAAAGTGATGGTACCAACCATATCTTTAAACTAATTAGTATTAATATCATTAGGCACTAAAGATTCGATGAGGGCTTTGTCTAGGATCTCTGTATGTGTAGGTGATAACTTTAGAAGCTCAAGGATAAAGATTAGTGTTGGATTTTTCTTCAATTGGTCAACAATATTGTAGTCATTAGAAGGCTTAATGGTAACTTTGGCTAGAAGTGGGGATCCTTGGATTGTGATTTTCCCTCTTCGTGTAGTCACATTACATTTAGGGATTTTGTCAAGTATGGTTACAACATTGATATTGTGATCAGCTTGACAAATGGTTCCTACGAATTAGTCATAGGTGAAGTTAGATTTTTGATAATCTTATCCATTACCATTGTCATTTCCCCTAGAATGGTTAGGGATTGGATACTTGTATATTCGCATGTCTCTATTTTCAAAGGTCTTGGGATGATGTTCAATTTCAACCTGTCCTTTCTCTATCAAGTCTTGTACAATGTTTTTAAGCCTCATGCCATTGTTTATTGTGTGGCCCTTGATTTTGTGGAATTTACATTGATCATTCTCATTGTACCAAGGGGGTTTAAAGCTTGGTTCGTTTATAAGTTTTTTTATCAGGATTAGGAAGCTTGATAAGGTTATTTTGGATGATTTTATGCATAACTACCTCGATATTTTCTCCCAATGAAGTTATTTTTCTCCTAGTTTGATTACTTTTTCTTGGTGGCCCTCTTTGAATATCCTGAGCTTGATTTGTTTGTTGGTTATTATGTTGGTTATTTTGAGGATATGTAAGTTGTTTGTTTTGTGTGTTTTTTTGAGGATAGTTTGTTTGAGCTTCTTATAAATTATTTTGTGGAGGTTGTATGTTTCACAAAAATTTGTCATCAATCACTCCATCATTTGTGATATTTTTGTTATTTTCTCATAGTTTAGGTTTGTAATTAGAACTAGAAGCTTTTTATTTTTTGTTATAGAGTTTAATGACTCTCTTTGGTATGAGAGATCTTTCAATGAGTAAACCATTTTTTATGGTTTCTTCAAAACTACTAGGGCACAACATGGTTAGTTGGTAGCTAATGTTTGTTTGAATGTTGGCGATAAATATTTCCACAAGTTTTTTTCAGGAACATGCCACTTACATTTACTAGCTTTGTGTCTCCATCTCTGTATGTATGAAGCAAATGATTCCTCTTGGCTTTGTTTAATCTTGTATAGGTTGGGGACCATTCTGTCTTACTCTATGTTATAGGAGAAGTGGTTGACAAGCTTGTCTTACAACTAATCAAAGGTTTTGATACCATGTAGTAGATGAGAGAACCAATCGATAGCTACACCATTGAGACTTCATGGGAAAAGCCTCATTAAATAGGTGGCATTGTGTTGTACATCCATGTAAACTACCAATAATTATTGAACATGCTCTACTGGATCTCATCTTCCCTTGTATTTGTCAAATTTGGGTATTTCAAAGTTCTTAGGGAAGGGTATCTTAGATATGGATCAATCAAAGGGATATGGACATATGTCTTGTAGAGTGTAGCTCTTTTTTGGTTTTCCAAGTTGAATGTTTGATATCCTTTGGTATAGATTTTGGATTTGTAAGGTTACATCATCACTTGGTGCATTTGTTTGATGAGGGATGTTATAATCTTGTTTCCCCATGATGTTTTGTGAATTATGTTGTGGGATTTTTATATATGATGGACCTTGGGCCATGTTGTAAAAGTAGGATGATGGATTGGGTTCTTGAGGGCTGATGCGAGTGTAATTTTGAGTTTATTGTTGAGGTGTGACATGTTGTTGAGGTGTGATACATTATTGAGGTGTATTTTTTTGTTGTTGAGGTGTGATGTATTATTATTGAGGTGTGATGTGTTGTTGCTGAGGTGTGTAGGTTTGATATTGTGATGGATGTTGTTGTGCACCAATGTTGTGTTGTAGGGGATTGGGTGCTTGATTTTGAAGATGTGTGATTTGTGGTGGTTGAACATACGTTTGATGTTGAGGATTTTGGGTAGATAGTGATCCATATTGATATTGTGTTGTGGGATCATAGTATTTTTGTTGATGTGTGTATTGAGTTTGATCTTGGAAATTTCCTTGGTACATTCTTTGATCTTGTGGTGGTTTTTGATATATGGGTGGACTGTTTTGTTAATACATGTGTTATCCTTGAGGTGGGTTGTTAGCATGTATTTGTGGTTTCAAATGGGTGTTACCTTTTTGGTTCACTACATGTTGTTGTGGTCTTGGTGGAGGATGTCCCATGTTTTGCATATTAACTCTAAGACCTTGTTTTTGGGTGTTCCAAGATGTCTCATATATGTTGGGTCCCATTGTATTAGTTTCAACATTATGTGGTGGCATGTTTTGACTTTTCAATAGGTTTGGATTTTCTTGAGAATGGTGATCTACCACAATGTTTTCAATTTGCGAGGTATGTCTATACAATGGGTTCACATTTTTTGGGAAATATTGATTGTTGGTACGTACTTTTGAGAACAAAGGTGGTATCTTGGGATCTACTTCTGCTTTAGGTATTTATCTCACCATAGATTGGTCTCCTAGAGGAATGAGATTGGGATCCTTAAGAATTTCAAAGTTAAATTTTGTAGGTAGTTTGACACCACTTTGTGTTAGTTTGAGAAAATATGTGTTTGGATCTTTCCCAATCATTTTTTCCATTAGTTCCTGCATTTTAGGATCTTGGGAGTGCTCTAAAATTACTTCATCAATGATTTCCTCATCACTATCATACTCCTCTATGATCATATATAGGATTAGGAGGTTGATTTTATTTCCTAGCAAACATTTCTTGATGTTTAAGTCATATTTCAGCATCACTAGGTGGTGGATTTGGTTGATCTTTGAACGTTGTTTGCATTGGAGGAGTTGAGTATGTCTTAGGATCATAACCCCATGGTTCAGATTCCTCATTGGTGGTATTGGTGTTTGGTACACTAGAGCTTATTTTGTTGTCTTCCATTTTCTTTTTATGTTGTGATCTTGTTGTAGTCATAAACGAGCTCAAAAGAATTTGGCGAGTTTGAGATGACAAGTAATGGGATGGTGTTTTGAGTTGAGATTTTGTTTGGTAAAATGACGTACAAAGGGGTTGTTTGTAAACGTTTTGGAGAAAGGTTGTTGATTGTTTATTATGGATTGATGTTGGGATAGTTGGATGATCAAGTTTGATGTTGGATGGTAAGATTTTTCTACTCAACCCTATGATGAGGAGATGAGCCAATTTTGGATGTTGTTTGATAAATGACGCTATGATGTTGTATGTTCAAACCCTAGGATAAGAGTATGAGTGGATGTTTAATGTTTTGATTTGATGCTAGTTTAGAAAAAAAGGTGCACAAGACTCAAATCAATTTTTTTCTATGTCTTAGAGGATATGGTGATTGCTTTACTTGAACTAGCTATGAGGTTGCAAGTAAAGGTTGTTGTAAAATAATAGCAAGATGATGGTTTGATTTATTGTGTTCAATATGTGTCCAAGACTAGGTTCATGTTTGGTTGTTGATGGTGATGTTGATAGGATATTTTGCAAGTTTTATTTTTATGTTGTGTCCAAAAGATGATAGTTACGAAACCTATGTAGACCAAGTTCAAAGTGTAGGATGGTGATGTTTGATTGTGTAAGTACAAGTCATATGATGACAATGTTATTTGAAAATTGAATAAAGATTTAGGCCAATGTTCTGAAATTAGTTTGTGAATTTTTTTGAGATATGCTAGTAAGTAGGATAATAATGAGTTTTATCTAGGATGATAGCGAAAATAATTTAGGACAATAGTGGTTCTATTTTAGGATAATTGCGGCAAATTTACAAAAGTGACTCTGCTTTAACAATGACTGACATACAATCAAAGATAGAAATAGAAATAAAATGCACAATAGTGAGAAGATATTAGGCTGGCTTCAGTAATATTCTAGAATGATAGCAATAAAATGTTGAGACAATAGCAGAAAAATTGCATAGTAGCGACTCTGTTTTAACATTTTACAGTTTTTTATGGTAGTTTGTTTGATAAGTTTTCAAGTTTTGATGTTTGTTTGGTCTAATTTATGAGGAAATGTGTTTGAGATACAGTAAGTGATAAAGCACAACAAACAAAGTGTATGAACCGATCATAAGTTTTGATGATGATAGGCCAAAATCAACCTAATTTACATTGGTAATAACACATCGACAATATTTCAAGAATTTGTATCCCTAAGGTCAAGGCTAATGGTAACACTTTCAATCCCAAAACTTGGAAGCTCCTTTGCATCAAGTGTAGGGACACCCAAATAGGTGTATTCACTTTTTTATTTACAAGAGATGACAAATAGGGTCCTCCTAGCATGGAAGGATATCCCAAATCATCCTTTCCTTGAAAAGCTACAAGTATCTTATGCTAAGCTATGGATTTTTGTCTCATCTCAATGGAGTTCATATGGTGAGTAAGAACTTCAAGGCGTGGTGTGCATCCCTTTCACCAAAAATATCACCAACAACATGGCCAGTCAATAAGGTGGGTACCTATAGTAAGGTGTTTGGTCACTGCTCAGGGAACTTAATGCCTTATGAGCGTCTAGTAAGCCACTTAAGGTTTTAACCACTCTTACTAGAGGACTAATTATACCTCACATGAAAGTGGGTACCTCCCCTTTCTGAATGGCACTATCAGCAAGGTACTCACCAATTAGATCTCGACTTTAGCCTAAATCAATTTATATAGCGGCCCAAGGGAAAAACCACTTTGAGTCATCTTGAGTTCTCTAGTGTGGGATGTATCTCAAGGCATGCCGATCTAAAAAAGGAATGATGTCCAAAAATGCAAAGAGCCCAAAGTGTTTCTTGTCACCCAAGATCATCCAAAGATGCAGGAGGAGAGGATACATACTTGGCTTGCTAATCATGATAGACATGGTGGATAATTTATTGCAATTAGATTTTAAGCCTAAATGAGGTGTTATAGATAACAATTTGTATTTTAAAAGAACCAATTTCAAATGTTAGAGACTTCAAACACTTCATACAAATGTTGTAAACTAATTTTTCATCACAATTAGATTTTAAGCGTAAATGAAATGTTCAATTTTAGACACCCAAATGAAATGTGAAGATTGTAGGTAAATTTTAATTCACCAAATCAAAGTGTTCAAGTTGTATTGTTCAATTTTAGTGTAGCAAGGGAAAATAAATTCATTTTAAAGAGCCAAATGTAAATTTATAAAGACTTTAAAAAAATCCATGCAAATGCTTGAAAATAAAATGATCTTGAAAAAGGTCCTGCAAGAAAATGCATTAGTAGTTTAAGCCTTTAAGAGTCTTGGACCATTCGTCAACCCTACAAGAAAATGATTAGTAGTTCAACAAAAATATCCCATCACCCTATAAGAGCTACACCAAAAATGTCAGATAAACTCAAAACACAACAAACAAAAATTACATTAGGGTTAGGTAAACTGGGAATCCAAGAAATTTTGACAAACTGCAACATACATAGGAAACGGTAGGATAACATCTCTTTTACCTATGATAGCAGCTCTATAACTAGTGCAATAGTGATTATTTCAGATGATAGAAACCAAAAAATAGGATGATAGCAACTCTGTTCTTGACAATAGCAACCCTACAATAATAGTCAGTTAAAAACCTGTGAATAGAATAGATGAAAGCGACTAGTTTTTACAATAGTGGTCATATTTTAGGATGATTGCAACAAATAAATAGTATGATAGTGGCCTTCTCTAGGATGATAGTTAATTTTTTCTTGCAAAAAATATCAAAAAATACAAAATCGGCTCTGTTCCTGCAATGGGGACCAAAAAATATGACAACCACATTTGGATTTAAGACTATAGCAACCTTGTTTGGCAAAAGAAATTACTAAAAATGATGACAACAACCTAGAACTTACAAATGATCACCACACTTGATGAAAACGTTAGATTTAAGGACCTAGGTCCCATTAGGTGTGCCAAAATGTGTAAGGGGAATATGGATCAGTAGATTAGTAATAATGAATGAACTCAAATTAATTAAAAATGAGATAATAAGACCTACTTACCAATGAAATATAATTGCAAAGCTTAAGAATCCAAACAAGCATGGTTATCATAAACAACTGAAACACATAATGAGTTCAAAAACTACAATCATACCATCCCATGTTTGAGTGTATTTGTGTTGAAGATGGATGTTGAATTGCTTGGTTCAACATAAAGCCTCTGTGATTGAAAAAGCTTGATAAGAGGATGATCTAGTATGCAAGGATATATTGTGCTCAATTTGCTTCAATATTCAATATGGCATGAACTTTACACAAATTATCTAGGTTATATTATGAGAAGAATGAAGGCGTTTTATGGATTTACAAGTTTCAGATGAACAATCAATATGCAATCATGAAAGATTAGGATCGACGATTGAGAAACATTAAGAGGAAATAGATTGATTAGTTAACTGAACTGATTAATCCAATTAATTTAATTAAGGGAATTAATTGGATAATCAATGGGATTGCATTGAATGATTACGGGGATCAGAGTAATCGGTGGGATTGGATTGAATGATTAGGGGGATTAGAGTAACTAGTGGAATTAGGAAATTAGATTGAGAAATCGGTGGACATGATTTATTCAATCAAAATATGTGAGGATGATTAATTAATTTAATAATTAATTAATATTGAGAGGAATGTGCAATATGTGTTTTGACTTCAATAAATAAAGGTATATTTATTAATTGACCACGTTGAGTGAATTTTGGGGAAATTGAATAATTGATTTAATTATTCTAATTTGGAAGAGGGAAAGTATATTAATTAAATAATTAATGATAACTATTTAATTAATTTAGAAGAATAAGGTATGTTAGAGAAATAATTAAATAATGTGTTTATTTAATTAATCAGGATGGATAAGGTTAAATTAAGTGATGACATAATGAATTAATTAAATAATTCAAGATTATTTAATTAATAGACGAAACTAGGGTTAATGATGTAATTTATGTCAAGGAAGCAAAATGAAATAATTATAATAAAAGTGATGTTGATAATGGAAAAATATAGTTTAGGATGTGTGATATGCACTAAGCCATTTTTACATGTCTACACATATCAATTTTTAAATTTTGGTAAAGATCAATTCCTCTCATGTTGTAAGGCATATGCCTAAGATCAACAAGCCTGCAAACACTTTGTGTAAATAATGTTAGATGAGAAAGAAAATAAAGACTAGTTTCAAAAGAAAGGAGTGCTCTATCTCAATTCCATTGGAGTTGATTCACACTAGTCTATGTAGACCTACAAGGATAAGTAATCAACAAGGTGAAAGGTAATTTATGTTGATTATGGTGATTACACTAGGATGATTTGGGTTAATTTCTTAAAAGAGAAATTAGAAGCCTTTGATAAGTTTAAGATTTTTAAAGAAAATTTTGAGAATGAAATGGATGTTAGGATCAAATATTTAAGGTCGGATAGAAGAGGTGAATTTAACCTCATATGAATTTGAAATTTTTTGTGAATATAATGGCATTAGGAGACATTTATCTATTCCTAGGATCCCTCAATACAATGGGGTATTTAAAATAAAAAATAGAACAGTGTAAAAAATGGCTAGAACAATAATGAAAGATGTTGACTTGTCAGATATGTATTGGAAGGAAGTTGTTCATACTGATGTCTATTTTCTTAATAGAATGAATATGAGGGTCAACAACAATAAGACCCCTTATGAGCTATGGTATGAAATACTTGCTACTATTAAATATTTGAGAGTTTTTGGTAGCATTTACTACATTAGAAGAGATGAAGGTGATCTTAGAAAGTTTCACTCTATATGTGATGAACAAATCTTTCTTGGTTATTCTATTATGAACAAGGCATACCGATGCTATAATGAGAGATTATGAAAGATGATTGAAAGTAAAAATTTCAAAGTAGATGAATACTTGTGTTATATCTCTCATGAACTTAAAGTTTCCAAATCTAATATGCTTTCATGGATTGAAGAAGAAGAAGAATAAATTGGAGAGAAAGAAGAAAATGAATCAAAACTAGCGAAGACTCCCAAGACTCTAGAAAAATATGTGTAGAAGAATCACACTATGGATCAAATCATTGGATATTCAATGAAGGTATGCTAACCAGGAGGAAGTTTGCAAGAGCTAGTGAGAAAGTGAATATATGTTTGTTGTCAAAAGTTGAGCCTAAGAAATTTTTGGATTCCAATAAAGATAACAATTGGATAAAATTAATGGAGGAAGAACTAAATCATATTGAAAAGAACTAGACTTGGGAAATGGTTCCCAAACCTACTGAAATGAATGTGATAGGAACAAAGTGGTTTTTCTATAACAAGTTGAATGAGGAAGGTGAAACTTTGTTAGAAACAAGACTAGATTGGTTTGCAAAGGATATTCACAAGTAGAAGGAATTGACTTTGAAGAGAATTTTACTCTGGTGGCCAGAATGGAGGCTATAAGGATGTTTCTTTCTCTTGCTGCTCATAAGAACTTCAAAATATATAAAATGGATGTCAAGTCAGATTTTTGAATGGTGATCTAGAGGAAGAATTATATATTGAGAAACCAGATGGCTTCCAGTTATCAAAATATTTAGACATAGTTTGCAAACTCAAAAAGGATTTATATGGTCTCAAGAAATCTCATAGAGCTTAGTATGCTTGGCTAGATAAGTATTTACTTCAGCAAGGATTCAATAAAGGTAATGTAGAAAATAATCTATATATTAAGGTTTAGCAAGATAGGCTATTGATTCTGGTGGTTTATGTTGATGACATAATCTTGGGCGAAGATGATATGTGAAAGAAGTTTGCAAAGGAGATGCAAAAATAATTTAAAATGTCAATGAATAGTGAGTTATCCTTATTTCTTGTTCTTCAAATTATTTAGCAATATGGTGGCATTTTTAATTCTTAAGATAAATATGTAAAGGAAATGATGAAAAAGTTTGGAATGGAAGATTCCAAACCTATGGGTACCCCTATGGTGACTAGTTGTCACCTAAGTAAATCCGATGAGTCTTTGAATATTGATTAGACTCTATATAGGTCTATGATTGGAGTGTTACTGTACTTAACTACTTCTATACCTACTATCATGCATGTAGTATGTTTGGTTGCCAAATTTCAAGCCAATCCTAAGAAATCTCATGAAAAAGTTGTGAAAAGGATTTTTAGATACTTGAAGGGTACTCTAGACTATGGCCTATGGTATAAAAAGGATAAAAAATTCTCTCAGTGCTTAGATTGATGTTGATTGGGTAGGTTGTATTGATGATCAAAGAATTACAAGTAGAAGTGCTTTATTCTTGAGAGACATATTAGTTCTTGGTTCAACAAAAATAGGATTCGGTATATTTTTCCATAGCAGAAGTAGAATATATTGTTGCACTCAAGTTTTTTGAATGAAGTAGACCTTGAAGGATGTGAAGGTGGATTATGATGAACCTATTCCTATATTGTGTGACAATACAAGTGCTATCAACATTTCTAAGAATCTGGTAATGAATTCAAGAAAAAAACACATTTCAATCTAGTAGCATTTTCTTAGAGACAATGTTGTAGAACATGAAGTCAAAATGGAGTATGTGCCTACAAAAGATTAGATAGAAGATATATTCACAAAGGCACTTTCAAATGATACTTTTGAGTATCTGAGGTGGAAGCTAGGGGTTTTTTCCCCTCTTTGTTCTCACTAGATGCATAGATGGTGCATCTTTCCAAGGGAGAAATTCATGTCATATCCTTTTCTCTTGGATTGATGAGTGCTACCCCCTCAGGGGGAGTTGGTAGAAAGGAGAAGTCTTGAAGTAATTAAGAAGTTGTTGTTACTAAAGCCAAAAAATGTCTTGTTGCTTTGTGTAGGAGTGTTTGGCCCTTTTTCCTTGATGTCAAAGGGGGAGAGTGAGTAGTGTCAGCAATGGATAAGGGGGATATTGTTGGAAGTTGTTGTCATTGATGTCAACACTAAGGAGATGGTTTGAAGTTGTTATCATTGATTTCAGCACTTGATTATTAAGTTTTTAGTCCTTGGCATTTGTTTTCATTGTTATATTTACACTAGACTAACATTGGTTGGATGTCATGCCTTATCAAATAAGTGAAGAGTTGATGAAGTCCATGGTTGAATGCCATGCCTTATCAAAGAATAATTGAAGAAGTTAATGGTTGAATGTCATGCCTTATCAAAGAAGAATTGAAGAATTTCATGGTTGAATGTCATGCCTTATCAAAGAATGATTTTTTATGTTCATATAATGCATTATTACTATCAATGGAGTTGATTTCATGATTTGATATATTCAGATGAGGATTAGAAGAATTAAGATGAGGATTAGAAGCATGACTAATGTTGGAGATATTTTGAAGGTATATAGTATGTCTTATGCTATCTCTTGATGTTCTTGATAATGTATGTGTTGTTGAAAGGAATTTTCAGTCTCTATAATTTTCTTAAATGATTTTGGTTCAAGAAGTTGCATTGAAGTTTTTTTGGGAGAATGTTGTGCCTTCCTACATTGTTGTAGTTCTAGTCTTTTGGTTCAGTACTTAATGTTTGTGCTTTATGCATGCACTCCTATATTTTCAGGTCACTTGTGTTATCGATGAGAGTTTTGTGAATTATAGAAAGTTTCTAGCGTTGCTAGTTGTCTAGATTGGTCCAAGAAAATGCTCCACATTTCTTTGCATTGATGTCTCTACTCCTACATCTTGATGAATGTTCTCTCAATGTTTGTGCATTGTCTTATTTTTAATCTCATGTGTTGAAGTGGTCCACACAAGTTGATATGTCAATGTTATATCGCATGATTATGCATTATGTGCTTCCTAGATAAAGTATTTTGAATCTATTTGATCCATAGTGGTTGTTGATGGCATGATAGTAAGAAAGAATATGAAAGTATTTTTGGATGTTCAAGGAACATCCCCATGTGATCCACATGTTAATTAGCCACTTTGGTGTTTTATCAGGTCTTTAGTTGTCTTTCTGGCTTATTTGTGGTTATATGGCTGATAGGGCTTATTCATTTGCTTGCGCTATGTGTTTGGGATCTGCATCAATAATGGAAGATGTGTCAAGATATATTTGGGTTTTGACCTATATTTTTTGGGACCTATAAGAGGGTTAAGTGTAATTGTAATATCAAACAAAGAATTATTATTCTAGGGTTAGAATTCAAAGACCCAAATCATGAAAATGATCAAAACCCCACTTACCAATGAGATTGACTGCCTATGTGCTAGAATAATAAAAATTATTAGTAAAACAAATCAAAAAAATTGAATTCAAGACACGTAGAAAATCTTACATCTCATTCAGAAGAGAAGCTTAATGGATATTGTTGGATTGCTCAAAGCTTAGACCCTTATGCTTGAAAAAGTTCAATTGATGATGACCTAGATGATAGAATGACAAGATGATATGATTGCTCAATTCTCAAAGTGGCATGATCTCAATGCTCAAATTCCAGGTGATAATAATGGAGGAATGAGGGTGATTCTATATATTTTCAAGAATTGAATCAACGGTGGAGATTGAATCTTGAAATGGATGGATGGGAGAATATCAAGGATGGTGAAGGGATGAGATTAGTTGCAACTCAAAATATCCCCTCATTTGTAGGAAATTGGTTGAGATATTTGAAGATAAAGGATGGAGATAAGATCTCAAAAATGAAGGGTTGGAAATACTTGGGACAAAAATTAAGATATTTTGAAAAGGAATACTCCTTGGGAACATGCTTAATGGAGGGAAATTAAGATAATTAAATAATTAGAAATTATTTAATTATGGAGGATAAGAATACACCTTTTTGAAAAATATAATATTCCATTAGATGGGATGAGGATTAAAGATGAGATGATTAAAAAATAATAAGTATTTAATTATAGGATATTAGAAGAAAACTAGATGAACCTAATTAAATAATTAAAAATTATTCAATTAGGCTAATAAAGAGGATAATAAGTGATAAAATCATGAAATAATTAAATAATTCAAGATTATTTAATCAATAGAGAAAAATAAGACTAAATCATGAAAATAATATTAAAGGGGTGCAAATGATGACAAATGATGAGAATGAAATGATGATAATGAAAAATGATGGGAATGATGGAAAAATGCAATTTAGGATGTGTGATCTACTTGTTAGGCATTTTTATATCTCTATATTTTTCCCCTCTTTGACTCAATGCACTTACTATATTGTTTCAAAGACAATCGATGCTCATTAGGATTTGAAATTTTTTAATGATGCCCCACTATGCCCCAACAAATGATGGAAGGATGGCAGGATGCTAGACTCCCCCCTTCGGAGGTCAGCCAAAACATTACTTTTTTGATTCAGGCTCACAAAAAGGATCAAGAATAGCTCAAATGAGAAGAGGACAAAAAATTAGGCCCTAAGGGTCATAGATAGTGATCAGGATAATTCAAGGTGCTCAAATGATAACCCAGGAGGGCAGTTTCAAGTGAAACTCTAGGTTTTGGGGGGCTTAAATAGGAAATCAGGGTTGAAAGGATCCTCATTTACACTCTCAGCCTTCTCAAGTCCTAGCTCTTTGGTGATTTCTAGCTATAAATGATCATTTGATATGGCTCAAGTTCCAAGAGTTGTTACAAGTTTGAGGAAGCTTTTCATTGATGATGACGTTTGGAAACATGAGCATGGAAAGTACATAATGATGTGATGTAGTGTTTTCATTGATGTTAACATTGTTGTGGATCATTTTAATCAACTCTAACATGTTTTTGTAGTGTTAAGGAAGACATTTTTGCTAGTTGATTTGGTCTAGAAAGATCAATTGTGTGGAAATTTGACTGTGTCAAATCTACCAATTTAGTGTAACAATGTGCCAATTTTTGGGTCCACACCACTTTGCAAATAAAGATATCACTCTACACCTCTAACATTATCTTGGTGGATGCTAGATGTATCTAATTCCAATATTTCATCTTGTTTGGACAAGTGGTTTGAGAGATATGAGTAATAGAGTTCATTCTGGTAATTCACTTTTTTTTTTTATAGTATGTTTGTGTGAAAGAATCCACACTTCTCTGTGGATGATTTTTTGGTTTTACACTTTTAAGGATAAGTTTCCAGATGTTAGTAGAGCATGGATTCCAGTTGGAATTTAATTTTGAGGTCCATGTGTCGAGTTCTAAATATACTGTTGAAGGTTTTTGATAATAGGTTTTATGCAAAACCGACCTATTTCAATATTTTTTGAGTTTTGAATTATGGAATTTTGTGTGGATGAAATTTTTTGGAGCCAACAAGGTATATTTTGATTGTTACATCTAATTAGGTCGACCTAATTGATGTTATACTTGATGTGGATATATATGTTAGATTTTTTTTGGTGTCTTGAGGTAATGCAATGAATATATTATATATATGATGTGAATTTGATCAGAGTAGTATGAAGTTAAGTTGTGAATGTTGAGTTGAAGATCAGAGTTGTGTGAATGAAGATCATGGAAAAGTGTTGAATCAAAATTGGATAAAGATTGTTATTGAGCTTTAATGGGATTGTATTCATGCATATCTTAGATGCAATTGTAATAGTTCAAAAATAGGCTGTGAGACACCATCTCTCTTCTATATTTTTCTCTTTGGATAGTGAGTCCACTTGCAGTGAGCACTTTTATAAATATACTATAATAGGTTATAATATATTGTGAGCTAACCCTAACCGTGGTTTTTCCCATTTTGGGTTTTCCATGTAAAAATTCTAGTGTTCATGTGTCATATGATGTTTTCAATGTTTCATTATTTCTTTCCTTATTGTAGTTGAATATGCTTTGGTAATTGGACGTTAATTTTTTAACAATTGGGATTAGAGCTTGGTTCCTTGGAAGGAGCTTAACTGCTTTGGGAAGGTCTTGGAGATTGAACACATGGCTGATAGAAAATTTCCTATTCCTCTGGAAGAGATTCCTACTATTGATTTTATAGAAGAAGAATAAATTCTTGAAAAATATGGAGAACTTAAAGTTTCTCTTGAAGATCTAGAAAAAATTGAAGGTGAAAACAAAGATCTGAAGAAAAATGTCAAAGAAGAAAATGAGTGTATCATAAAATTGAGAGAGAAAATCAGGAAGTTTAGAGAAATCATAAGGAAGTTAGTGAGAAATTGAAACAAGCAAATGAAACTATCACCAAACTAAAAGTGAAATTTGAAGAAAAGAAAAGTGTTGAGGAATGTTTGAATGCAATGATGACAAGAGAATCTGATGAATGCATAAGACTTGAACAAGAAGTGATAAACCTAAGATCAGATCTAGGAAAATCAAGAAGTCATGAAGAAAAATTCAAGATGAGTTCTACAATGCTTGATGAGATTTTTAAGGTTAGATATCATCCAAAGACAAATATGGCCTACGATTTGAAAAATGTGAAAGATCAAAATCAGATCAAATAACTATTGGAAAAGAGAAGATCAATGAACCAAAGAAGATTGAAGACAAGAAGAACAATGGAAAGATCTAAAATCAAAGAAATGAAGCTAGAAGACCACCAGTAAGACAACCAAATGCACAAAGGTACCCATATTTCAATGGTTTTTTCTATTCTTGCAATAAATTTGGAAATAAAGAAATGGAATGTAGAAGCAAAATGAATCAGAATGTTCCATCCTTTTTTGGTCAATGTTTTACATGCAAAAGATTTGGTCATAGAGCAAGTGAATGTAGAAGTCAAATGATGAATGCATATAACAATGGTATAATATTCAATCCTTCAATGGTTACTATTATACATGTTATGGATTTGGAGATAAGGCTAATCAATGCAGATCTAGAGTGAATGGAAGGAATACTATTTAGAAGAATGTTGTATGTCACAATTGTAGAAAACCTGGACATTTTGCTAAGTTTCATAGAAGTAGAATTACAAGAAAGGATAATCTAGTAAAATGGAATGTAGTTAAAAATATTGATCTTGTAGAAACAAAAAAAGAGATCGAAAAGATTTGGGAAAAGAAGAGACATAAGACAAGGAAGAATCTATACCATCCTATGGTGTAGATGTTTCCTCTAAAAACTAAGCTAAGATCTATGGCTTAGGGGGAGCTTTAATGGATAACTTTTGTCCCCCACCAGTGAAGAGATTTTGAGGTCTGAGCACAAAGATATGTGATGTAGATCAACATGCTCGATCTATTGGTGAAGATTGAAGAAGAAAATGTGACGATGTGGAAGTTTGTGAAGCTTTGGAAGTTGACTATACATACATATAAAGTGTTTCCATCTTTATGGGTTGAAGCATTCAATGCAAACTTGGGTCAAATCTAAAGGTTATAAGTGGTTTTACTAAGGAAAATTAATTTCAAAAAATCATTAAAAAAGGACCAGAGTGATAGAATTCAAAGTGTTCAAAGTGAATTGTGTTTTAGTGCATCAAAACCCTAATTCAACAAGCATACAAAAGGTATTTTATGAATTTGTTTACCTTGATTTTTGAAGAACTTTTCTTGGAAATAATTTTGAATCTATTTTACAATGATTACACCAAGGGTTATATAGGTTATAGAAAAACCACAACCAAAATTCAAAAGGTATCCTGTGAAATCCATAGATGATGACCCATTAGGTGCATTCTCACATATTCCATATGGGGTTTTATAGATTGAAAATGTTAGGGCTTATATTCATGGAAAAATGGAAGAGCATCCTCCCACTAAGTTAGGAGATATATGGTAAAATGAGTTAACTAGTGAAGACTCCACCCTAAAGATAGAATATAAAAACCTAGTTGAGAAGAAACTGGATGTATGGCAATGGTTCCCTAATTTTTTTATGATGTCAAGTGGATCAGAATGGATTTCAGCAGAATACATGATCAATTTGTCTAGACCAATGTGCCTAATATGATCACTAAGGAAGTAATAAGAGAAGCCATCGATCTATGTTCCACCACACCCATCCCTATTTTGAAGACTATTAAAAATGAAGTGGTTATGGATAAAATGGGTGCAACATATGACAAGAGAACCCTTGCAGTAAATCCCATTAAAAATCCAACTGTGAGATACACATCTGTGATGATCGATTATAAAATTTATTAGACAAATAGAGACAAATCTATATCTGCCATTGTAGTCAATGTGGCATATGAGATGGTAGAAAATGGTGCAGATTATGACTTGTGTGAGTTTCTTAGGCAACAATTAATAGAGAATTTGAAGTTGAATAAGGAAAAAAATATGTATTTGAAATGAAAGAAAAGAAGGTTCACCAAAATGAATTAACAAGATGATGAACCTAATTTTCACTAGTTTTTTCATTCAATTATGAGGGTTATAATGCATAAATGAGTTACATAAATCAACCCTAACTCAAACACCAATAAAAAGGAAAGTTTTAAGAAGTTCAAATATTGTGTACCTATTGCAAAAAGTGCTTTTTTGGGCCTCACTGAGGACTCATTCGCCCTATGGTGAATGGGCCTTAGCTAGGGTTCTAGAAAATCAATTTCTAGGTTTTGTTCTTCAATTTTTGCACTCCCAAATCCTAGTCAGAGTCAGAGACCCAAAAATAAATTTTGTAGCTCAGTTTATGTGATTTTGCAAGAAATTTGACAACTTTGACAACTTTGTAACTTTCTCCATTTTTTCTCTCCAAATGATCTTCAACCTAAAACCTATAATCACACATCAAAGGGGAAGAAAAATGTTGTTTGATTAGGGAATAGGGGTCTTCCTTGGTCAAACCCCATTTTGGTAATCAAGCCTTGAAATGGAATAATACATAAAGGAATGATGAATGAACAACAATATGTAACAACTCACCAAACCTCATTTGAAACCTTGGAGTATAAATTTTCAAAATTGCATGGAGTGACCTCAAAGAATGTAGATCTTGATCACAACACTTGATATGTAACAATGCTTGAATAGGATCTTCAATGCTACATCAACACATTATCTAAACAACATGCATGATGCACTATGCCTTTGGCATGATGAACGAATCTTGATTGCTACAATATTCTTCAATGAATTTTCACTTGAATGCCTTATAAATGATCTTGAATGCTATATAGCTTGATCTCATGAAGTTTCACAAAAGTTATAGGTGAAAACATAGTGAAATGACCTTGTATTTATACATAACTTAAGATTAAATTCCAAAATTCAAATAACAAAAGCCAACATCAAATCTAGGATTTGAAATCATTAAAATACCACTAAAAATATATTCCAAGGGGGGGGGGGGTAGGTCTAAGTGAGGACCCATTCACCACAGCCCACTTAGCTAGGACAAACTTTAGGGGATGTTAGATTTTATGTGGAAAGAGGGTCCCAGGACCTAGTGAGGACCCATTTTCCAGGTGGCAAATGGGTCCTAGGTCACTAACCTAGGACACACACCTTCAAAAATTAAGCGTTGTGTGATATCATTTATGAATGTCAAGTTTTATCCCTTGGAATCTACAATTAATTAGGCTCGGATTTTCATTAAAGGGGCCAATTAAGATCAATTAAGCTCAATTAATTAATAAATCCCTAGATTAGTGTGAAAGTGTAAAGATACACTTTACAACACCCTAAATAAGACACAATTAAGTCCATTTAGTTTAAAATGGCCCTAAACTTAGTGTGAATGTGTAAAACACATTACAACACTAAATCAAGGCAACATTAGGTTCATTCTAATATTAACCATTCCCAAACTAAGGAAAAGGGGATACTTTTTTCATCACTATAGTATTTTTAAAGTATGACACCTTGGTCATGTGCTTACTCTTTTATTTCTTGAAGGAGATTCCCATAATTGGAAGTGTAACCTAGATAAGAGGAAGGCCAGTTGCACATCAAATAGCAGATCTTATGAGGAATCTTGGAGATGTCAAAGCACAAGATGATGCCCTTATTGCTTTCTTTGTAGTATTCTAGAAGAGAATACATGAGAGCGAGATAATTCCAAGGACAATTGTTGAGAGATACAAAAATGATATCGCATTCCTTGTATCTACAAACCAATACATTATGGAGGCAATGGAACCAAGAATTCTTTGGGTTCCTGAACTAGGTTATGACGTGACAAAAGTAAATCGTATTGGTTGATATCTTGTTGAAGAGCCTCAAAGACACCAAAAAACCTAGATATGTCACTTATGATAACAATTCCATGGAAGTTCACATAGAAAAAAGGAAACGATAGATCAAGAAGAAATTGGATATTATGGTTGATGTATAAGCTAAGGAAACATGTCTTTCTAAATAAAGAGTGTGGTATGATAGAGAAAGAGCCAAGAAAGATTCAATCACAATAGAAGCATCAGGTAGATAAAGGAGATCCATTATGATTGCTACCACTCTTTCTTCTATCAAAAAGTCCTCCAAGAATTTTCCCTCTTTCTAGTCCTTTGGTAAGGGAGAAATCCCCTCCAATTGCACAAGCTACAAGGGATGAAAAGAAGAAAATTACCAATATTGCAACCACTATTTCCCCTACTAAGAGAAGAGTGAAAAAAATCACTAAGAATGAAGAGGAAATAGAAAAGGAAAAAGAAGCATTTATGATACTGTGAACCCCTAAACCTGCATATGCACAAATGGAGTCAAATGTTGTTAGTGTTAGTTCAAATATGCATGTAACAATGAGGGATTCCCCATAAAATCCATCTATCTAAAACTTAAATTAGGAAATGAAGAACATAATGAAATTATAACATGTAAATCCTAATTAAGCAAATAGAATTATGATCCTATGGGGGAATTGGTGCCAATGATATGTTGCAATTGGCCCTTTCCCAATTCCTATGATTGCAAATGTGGATTGATGAAGAAATGGTCAAATATCCAAAGAGATTTGAGCATAACCTTGATGCAAGTGTGAAAATATGAAGAGTGTTTGGATGAAATGGTGCAAAATCAATTCTTACTTGAAGAGAGTAACTTTGCATATGAGTTGTGATTGAATCTTGAGGAGAAGAGTTTCCAATGTATAGATTTCAATCTTGGAAGAATGAGTGAAAACAAGCAATGTGGGATAAAAGATAGTTCAATGGCATTGTGCCACTTGTCCAAATGTGATTGGATGAGGAATGAGCAAGTTTTGGCCAATGTGCCAATAAATGCAATCAGGTGGCATTTCAAACATGAAAAATGACATGTTGAAGAGGGAAAAGGAATGAAGTTAATGTCACTTGGCTCAAGGTCAAGGACATGTAAGAGGCTTTTAATGCCTTGTTGGAAGGACCAAGCCCACTTGGACTTTTTGAATTCAAAAGAGGAATATTCTCTTTTTGATGCTTTGTGAGGGAAAATAGAGGAATTAATAAATCAAAGTAATTGATTTATTGTGCAACTTGCATTCTCTAGAGAATTTTAGTGAGAAGGATTAACTTAATCAAGGATTTGATTAACTTAATGAAGAATTAGGTGATGTGACAATTTAGACTTAGATTTATGAATTGATTTAAGTCCAAAATTGAGAGGAAATGATTTATTTAACTAAGGAGGGAAGTATTAGATTAAATCAAATAAGGTTTAATTTATTTAATTTAATGAGAAGACTTTAGAGATTTTAATCAAATAAAATGATTTATTTAATTAAATAGCAATGTAGGGTTAATTAAATTAAACTAATTAATTTAATCAAAGGAGGTGATAGACTTAATCCAATAAACAGTGATTTATTGAATTAAAGGATAGAAAGTGTGATGAAATGTTGAGGATTCGATCTAAGAGGAAATGTTGTTAGTAATCGGGATCAAGTGTGCCAAAATGAACTTGTACATTTTCCATGTCTGCATTTTGCCCCTCTTTGAGGCAATGTGCTTGTTGCATTGGTTCAAAGAATAACTATTGTAAACAAAGTTCAAAATTTTATCGATTTTCAGATGCCCCACTGCTGCCCCAGTGGAAGGATATTGTTGGATATTGCCCCCTCGAGAGATCGGACAAAAATTTTGAATTTTTGGATGGTCTCGCGAAAAAAGATGACAAGGTGCCCAACAAGCCAGAAATGCCACAGAATGCCAAAAAACTACTTAAAAAAGTCAGAAGGGATGCAAAACGACTCTTAGTTGGACGAAAATGGGCTCAGGGGACCAAAACCCAAGCTGGAAGGTCAAATTAGGTCAAAAAACCCTAATTTTTAGGCTTAAATAAACCACGAGGGGTCATTTTCAACTCATTTTGCAATCTTAGCCTTTAGAAAAATTCAAATTTTAGCTCTGAGTTTGAGTGGAAATGGCACAACGACAGCTTCCCAAGCACATGACGTAGAGGGTTCAGACACATCAGCGGCCAGTCGGCACAGGACCCGTGGTATGTACCCCTATCCGTCTTTTAATTTCATCATTTTATGTGCATTAAATAGGGTTAAGAGTTTGTTCAAACTGTGCGGTGCCATATGGCACCACGAAAAGTCCCTTATCACAACTGCACGGTCCTGTATTGCACCGCATATGCAAACTGCACCATGTGGGGTAATTTGCAATTTTTCATTTAGTTGGCCAAAAGTCTGCCGGCTTCCATTCTTCACCACGCGGGTCAGTTAGAAAATTAGGGTTTGCATTAAACGGGACCGCATATGAAAAGTGCACCGCACGGGTCACTTTGCAACTGGTAAAATCGAAAACTACACCGCGGTGGTGAAATTTGGAACTTTCCGAACTGCGCTACACTCGCAAATAGTGCCGCACTTGCCAGTTTGAGGCAGATTTTGACTTTTAAACTTAATTTTTTCTGACGTGATAGCCTTCCCTGTGCAGGAGGAGCCTAGCGTACTCTATTCATGGGAGTATCGATGGCCAGTACTTAGTAGATTAGGGGCTATGCCTAAGCTAGTCCAGGAGCATCTTGGTGCCATTGGCCTTTGGTACATTGCGTATGCCCCTGCTGTTTGGGCTCACCTAGGCATGCTTATGGCTTTGGCAGAGCGATGGCACAATGAGACCTCCTCCTTCCATCTTCCTATTGACGAGGCCACCATCACACTTGAGGACGTATGGTGCATCCTCCAATTGCCCATTCACGGGACCCGAGTCATCTATGATCCAGATGCTAGCAGAGAGGCCTGTTACAGAGTGATCCAGATGGACGTTATTGAGTTTCGCGATGGTCAGATTGACCTGGAGCTGTATCATGACCGTGTGCACACATACTGACTGATAATTGTTGCTATTATCTCAAGCCTTGTGGTACCTGATCGGTGGGGCCAATATTTAAGTCCAGGATGGGGACTTGCATGGGATCAGATGGTCCATCAGAGGGATTGTTTTGCTTGGGGACCGGTACTACTGGCGTCCCTTTATAGGGATCTTCATGAGTTTGTCTTCTTAGACAACAAATCCATTGGGGCAGGAGGCACTTTACTGCATGTGTGGGGATGGGAGAGGATCCCAGTACTTTGTCCAGACATCACACCAGTTCCTTTGGAGACAGATGATCTCCTCGTTTGGCGGTACGGCGGGGCATTGATGCACTTTTCATTTACTGGTGCGAGTGGTATTTTGCACTGGCGACGAGTTCTCGATGAGATGAGAGAGTTCATCTGGAGACCGTGGATGGATATTGATCTGTGGGGAGATGATGTTCAGCAGCTCTTCTTCACTTGACAGGACAAGATAATGCAGGGCCGAGAGCATACTATGATTGAGAGGTACCTTCCAAATAGGGTTGCTCGCCAGTTCGGGGAGGTTCAGGACAGGCCTAATGACTAGTATGTCGCCATCTTCGCACGTACTACTAGGGAGACAACATGGGGCCAGCCCATCCCAACAGCCAAGGTGGTGACCTCATTTAGGGAGTTGGTGGCTCGACCATGGCCATATGACTAGGGGCCGACAGATGCAGGAGTCACAGTAGTTTACAAGGCATGGTTCAAACCTCCCCCCAGATTGATAGTTTTAGGCGTAGTTATCCCACGGTGCAGACGCAGGGGTGGGCAGGTGGCAGGGGGTGAGGCAGAGGACAAGGTGAGGCACCTCCTCATCAAACACCCCCCAAGGACAGGGCTCAGTAGTCACCTATCTAAGCAGGAGATCAGGATGATCAGCCGAGGGTAGATCCTCAGCAGCAGCCAGCAGGGTAGCCAACAGAATAGCCAGCAGGGCAGCCCGATCATCGAGATGTGTTGATTTAGCAGCTATAGGGGTAGATATAAGTACTGACTATGGAGAGAGACCAAGCACGATCCGAGAGGGATCAAGAGATAGGTTGGTGGTGGTAGTTAGAGAGTGTAGCATCCTCATCTCGAGCCTGATCGATTGATATCCAGGATTACAAAGAGGCTATCAGAGAGGCCGAGTACTATCGGTATCATTATCAGTAGGTAGTACCACCAGACAGCAGAGTGCAAGACTTCTCACAACAGACAGAGAGGCATCTAGCAGAGGCACATGGTGAGAGACAGGATGGGGAGGCAGCAGCCAGCAGGGCCCGCCCGCCTTTTGATCACTTACAGTTTTGCTTCATTTTTGATATACGGGCTGCAGTATTTTGGCCTTATTGTATTATGTATCCAATGGACACTTGATCTGATTCTGTATTATAACAGTGATTTTTTGATGACATATATGAGATGATTCACCCTTATATGATGTACATGCAAATATGTGAATGCAAATATGTGATGTTTATGAGATTTTTCTATCTTTATGGTTCATGTGATGCAATGTATGTAATGAATGCATTTCTTTTTGTATTTTTCGTGCTTTAAATGATGTAATGCATATTAATGATTGTAATGGATGCAAATGGTAATGGTAATGGTTACAAATGATAATGTATGATGTAATGATGTCTTAAGATGCTTAGAATAACAAATTTATATTATTCCTCATAACTTAAGATATTGATATGATGCAATGCTTTTCTGATGTTAACTATCTAGTGGATGCAAGATGTATGCATGGGCGATGTTTTGATTACTGTTATAATACCATGTTAGTGTGGAAAGAAGGTAGAAGAAACTTAGAATTAATGAGTTAGTGAGGATGATAATGGTGATTTTACATTTGCATATAGGAATTGGGATTTTCAAAGGGTCAATTGCGTTATGTTTGATAACACACATAGGTACGAGGCATCAAGGTATTAAAAACCAGGATAGTGTGGTACCTAGTGTGATGGACTTTGACTTGAAAATCAGATAGGAGTATTCTTGTTCACACTTAGCATATATACTTTGTTCAGGATATAGTTCAGACATTCTAAATATCTCAAGCCAAAACACAAGAAAGCAAGCTTTCCTATGTGGTCAACAAGATACCTAAAATATCCTCCCTACAAACCGAACAAAACATACACAACTAAGTTATTTTACAAGCATATCCCACAAGAATAGAAGATAAAAAGATAATGATCGTTGCCCCATTCCTTTCTCTCTAAACCCATTTTGTTTAGGCATCATTGAGAGGTCCTTGGAATGAGCGCAAACTAAGATAAGTCAACAAAGACCAAAAGAGAGTAAACAAACAAGATAATGTTCTTCATATCGCTAGCCAAGACTAACTACTGTGGGGTACCTGATGCTTATGTCCATCGTTGGAAAGTTTCATCCTAGGACATGTGATTAGGGTTTTGATGGGACTGATTTGGGTGATAAGCTATTGATACTCTGAGTTGACCAACTTGCTTGCTTACTGACTTAGACTTCCAAGACTTTGACGATTAAGGTGTTCTCTTCTGAACGTGCTAGACTTGCTTCTGATTGTTTCACCAAAGGATGAAAGTGATGATTGACTTTATTATGAGTGAGACGATCACGAGTGAAAGCGAAAATGAAATGGATGCACCATTTTGGATTTTCAAATATTTTGAGGTTGTTTTTGGAATTTTGAGATGTTTTACAAATGTTTTTGAATTTTCAAGATTTACGACAAGCAAACTAACTTAAAGACCTATCCTAGGGGTCTCAGGAGCTGATCCACAGATTAGCTTTGCCTACATTATATACGCAGAGACCACATAGTTCGACTGATGACACATTTGACTTAATGAAAAGATGGATGGGCAAACAGATTGCCAATGCGACGGACGCCTAAAGACTGACTCTAACTATCTCGGGGGATGATCAAAGATCAACCTTGCCTACATTCAAGCTCAGAGACAACGTAGTTCAACAAGGTGAAAACTGACAAGACTCAATGATGAATTTTTTGAAGATTTTTTGAATGTTTCGACATGTTTTGGATTTTTGAATGATTTGGATGTTTTTGGATTTTTCCATAGTTTTCTGAAAAAGATCACGAGAATATACACAAATCCGATCTGATGTTGCAAGAACGTGCCCCCAGTGTGGTGCCACAAACTACTTCGATAAAGGCAGGATAGACTAACCTTAGAAATGCCAAGTAGTTCCATGGTGTAGACACCAATGCAGGCTATGGTATGGATGTGAGTAGATGAGTGGATGAATGAGTGATGGAATGAGTCGTGCAGATCCTGGTAGATGGGGAAGGTGCTTTATTTACACTTGGTGCCTATTTGCCAGGTTTTCACCAAGGTACTTGTCCAAAGCGCCACCGAAGTGGTTTTCACTAGAGGACGATTTTTTTTTTTGTTTTCAATCCTTTTCTAATTTTGTTTTTTGTTTTTTGTTGTCACCAAGACGCCTGTTTGCCAGGTTTTCATCAAGGTGACCATTTTTTCAGGACTTTTTCTGATTGTTTTTTGTATTTTTTGGTTCTATGCCTTGCAAGATTTAGGCATAAAACTTTTTGAGGTGTGAACTGTTCATGGGCTCTTGCAGGAGCTCGCCTTTTGGTGTCAACAACTGATACGCCCTCGATTTGTAGCTTGCAGTGATGATAAAGGATCCCAGCCAGTTGGGCTTAAACTTTCCCTTTGTATCTGGATTTGGCACGTTCTTTTGGTTTTCTTTCAATATGAGGTCACCAACTTGGAAAGTGCGTTGTCTGATCTTCTTATTGTAGCTCCTTTTTAGGCGATTCTGGTACACTTGTAGATGATTAAGGGCATCCATGCACCTTTCATCTAGTAATTCCAGCTCATTGATTCTTGTGACCTTGTATTCCTCATCTGTGATGAGGTTTTGCAGTGATATCCTCAACGATGGGAGCTCGATCTCAATGGGGAGGATGGCTTCTGATCCATAGACCAGAGAGAATGGGGTGGTGCCTATTGGCATGTGGATGCTAGTGCGGTAGGCCCATAAGGCGAGATTTAGCTGTAGATGCCAATCACGACCAAAGTCATTGACTATTTTCTTGAGGATTTTCAAAATGGTTTTACTTGTAGCTTCTACTTCGCCATTGCCTTGTGGATAATATAGAGTGGAATAACAGTGTTGGATTTTGAATTTTTCACACAAATCACGAACATCTTGATTTTTGAAGGGCATCCCATTATCAGAGATAATGGATTGGGGAACACCATATCGGCAAATGAGGTAATTCAGGATGAACTTGGATATTTGTTTTCTTGTGATGTAGGTCATGGGAATTGCTTCGACCCACTTTGTGAAATATTCGGTGGCGGTGATAATGAACTTATGGCCATTGGATGAGGTGGGCGATATTTTACCAATGAGATCGAGCCACCATTTTGAAAAGGGCCAAGGTGTAACAATGGGATGCAGTTCTTGAGCTGGTGCATGAATAAGGTCTCAATTCTATTGACATTGTAGGAATTTCCTGACAAAGTTGTGTGCCTCTCTTTCCATTGTCAGCCAGTAGTACCCTATTCTCAACAACTTTTTAGCCAAGGTCATACCACTTGAGTGTGACCCGCACGTGCCATTGTGTACCTCAGTTAGAGTAGTCAAGGCTTCCTAGGGTTTTAAACAACGTAGCAAGGTTCCATCGGTACTCCTACGGAAAAGGGTTTCTCATAGGATGAAGAATCGTGAAGTCCTTTTGAAAAAAGTGTGTTTTAGGTTCGGAGTGATGTTAGTGGGGAGGATTCCTAACTTTAGGTAGGTGTATATATCATGATACCAAAGATCACTGGGACCAACGAGTTCACACGCGTATTCTGACTCTGGTACCTCGAATGTGGGTATGAGAAGTTGTTCTATGAGGAGTTCATGTTTTGAGACGTTGCAAGGGATGTCCAATAAGGATCCAATTGTCGCCATTGCATCGGCCGCTCTGTTGTTTGTCCTTGGTATCTGCTCAAAGGTAATGTCGATGAAATATTCCTTGAGACTTTCTATGACCTTCTTGTATGGTGCGGGCTTATCCTCCTTCGTTTGGTGTTCACCATTGACTTGGTTGATGATAAGTTGTGAGTCCCCATAGACTTTTAATGCCATGATTTGCCATTGTGTTGCGATTTTGAGGCCTATGGTCAAAGCCTCGTATTTTGCAATATTGTTAGTACAAGGGAATGCCAGCTTATATGATCTAGGTATGCAGTCTCCTTGTGGCATGATGAAGAATACACCAGCTCCTGATCCATGTTGTGTGTGAGATCCATCAAAGTATAACTTCAAGTGGTCTGCTGCACCAAGGTTAAAAAGGGACTCATCTAGGAATTCTGATATGAGTGGGTTATCTATGTAGAGGGGAGCTTTTGCCAGCTGATCTGCAATGACTTGTCCTTTTATGGCTTTTCGCTCTACATACTCGATATCATGTTCAGATAATATCATTACCCACTTAGCCATTCTACCTGTAAGCGTTGCTTTTGACAATAGGTATTTTAGAGGGTCTATTTTGGCAATCAACTTGATTTGGTGCGCTAGCATGTAGTGTCTGAATTTCTAAGCCACAAATACCAGTGCTAGGCAAGCTATTTCTATTGACGTGTAATTGAGCTCATGTCCCACCATTGTTCTGCTGATGTAGTAGATAGCCCACTCAATTCCCTTTTCATCATGTTGGGCTAAAAGGGCCCCCAGGGTGGCTGTTGTTGCAGAGATATATAGGGTTAATGATTTCCCCATAATTGGTGGCATCAACACAAGTGGTGTAAGTAGATATTCTTTTATTTTGTTGAATGCTTGCTCGCATTTGTCGTCCCATCTGAAAGCTACTCCCTTGTGAAGTAGGTGTGAATAGGCAATCTGTTTATCTGCCAGTTGTGCTATGAATCTCCGGATGGACTGATTCTTCCTTGCAATCCTCTTAGTTTTTTTAACGTTCTTGGTGCTTTCATTTTGAGGATTTCTTTTACCTTTGTAGGGTCCACCTCTATTCCTCTCATTGAAACTATGTATCCTAGCAGCTTTCCTGATTGTACCCCAAAGACACACTTCTTCGGGTTGAGTCTAACCTTATATTGTTTGAGCCTGTCAAAGATAGCACTTAGAGTTGCTATATGGTCTTGTCTCTTCTTTGATTTAGCCAGTATGTCATCTACATAATCTTCGACTATTTTATGGATCATGTCATGGAAGATTAATGTCATGGCTCTTTGGTATGTAGCTCCTGCATTTTTCAACCCAAATGGCATTATGTTCTAGCAGTAGGTGCCCCAAGGACATGTGAATCCTATCTTGTGTTGGTCTTCTTTTGCGATCATTATCTGATTGTACCTCGAGAAGCCATCCATTAGGGAGAGCATCTCATGTTCGGCCATCATATCCACTTTCATGTTAATGTTGGGTAGTGGAAAGTCATCCTTGGGACATGCTTTGTTTAGGTCTCTGAAATCAGTGCAGATGCGGATGCTCCCTTTCAGTTTTGAGACTCGCACAAGATTAGATACCCATTCTGGATAGTCAATCGGGTGTATGAAGCCAACATCCAGAAGTTTTTGTAGCTCAATCTTTAAAAGCAAGGCTATTTGTGGGTGCATCTTCCTTAGCTTTTGTCTGACTGGTTTTGCTCCAGGGTAAACAGCCAAATGATGAAATACTACTTCAGGGTCCAAGCCTGGCATGTCTGCATAGGTCCATGCAAAATTCACCTTTCTTTCCTTTAGGAATGCTGACAATAGTTCTTGTTCTTCTTCTAGGAGGGATTCTATGTAGAAGGTGATTTGTGGCTCTGTTTATGTTCCTAAGTTCACGGGGTTGCACTATTCTGCCAATACTACTGACTTCTCCTGATGTAAAGCAGTAAGGGGGAGATTGAATCCTTCATCCTCTAGCGCCTCAAGGAGGTTTTCACCATCGAATGCATCCTTTATTTTTACTGTTTTATGGTTAGAGAGTGCCACAGTGTGGTTTTCACTCAATAACTCTGAGCTTATTCTCGATCTTTTCCTTTTGCGACTGAAGGACTCAATCATCTCCCCATAGTATGCTTGTGTATCCAGTGTGATGTTGAATCTAGCCTTGTGATCTCCACATGGGATTGTATCCCTTAGTCCCATAAATTTCGAGAGAGCCTCATCAATTTTGAATGAGTCTAGAATTGGCGGTCCTCATTGGTCGTGATCGATGAGTTGGGGGTACACTAAGTGGATTTGGTGGGTTCATTGGATTGGCTCAGCGGGTGAGGTACTAATCATTAACAAGGTGGAATCCTCGAAAAGCCTAGGGAGACTTGCTACGGTATTCTCGTCATCACTACTAGCATACACATCGGTAACGTCAAAGGTGTAATTGTCAAGTGGGATCCCTAAGCAAACGGGTGGTCTAGGGACTGTTGTTGTTACCTGCAGGGAGGACCGGACTGCTCTTCTGGGCGTACCTCTGCCATGTACGGTTATACTCAGAGGGGTACAGCCGAGGCCAATGTTTCGCATCCTTCTTTCCACCATGATGGGCTCCAACTGTCCATCATTGTTTCTTCCTAGGCTTTCATTCCTATTATAGCCCATGTCGAACATCATTTGTAATCCTCTGTTTGTTTCCTCCATGGGTAGGGTGGGAGTGGGTCTTTCATCTTGGTACAGAGTGTTTGTGATGTCCTTCTTGTCTAGATTCTCCCAACTGAGATCCCCCCAATGGTGGAATCCAACAGGTTCTGTTCTAGTGTGAACAGGTGTTTGAATCAATTGTGGTTGCCCATGTGACCTAGGAGATTGTGGTAACTCTCCTACAACAAAAGCATTTCTCTTCATTCTATAATCACTGCATCCATTGTCCTGTATCATGTTTTTGATCTCAGATATATCGGGGATGGCGGGTGTCTCTATCACAAAAGTGGAGGCGAGATTAGCTGGGCCTATGTATGAAGTGGATGGTCCTTCATCATTTTTAGGTACTTGAGGGATCTTGTAAAACTTGGCTTCCAAGTTTTTGCAGTAGGCGAAAGGTTCGGGATCCCCATGTATAGTAACCTCTTCATTTTGATATGAGAACTTAATGCATTGGTGATAGGTTGAGGCCACTACCTTCATTCCATGTATCCATGGGCATCCCAGGAGGATGTTGTAGGGTAGATCAAGGTCAAGAACTTGGCAGGTTGTTTCCATGGTTGTTGGCCCCACTTGGATGGGGATCTTGATAGTGCCCTGAGACACTCTTTCCTGGTCATCATATGCTCTTATCATGATGCTTTTGTTCTTATTGATGGAATCCTCGACGAATCCCAATTTTTTTATGAGTTTTAGCGAACAAATATTAAGACCTGCACCACCATCTACTAGGACTCTTTTGACTTTCTTTTTATGGATTAGGACTTGGAGGTGGAGTGCACGGTTATGAGATGGTTGTGGGGGGAAATCTTGGTCAGAAAATGTGATGACATTTGGGGTAACAATGTTACCCACCATAGCCTGAAATTGCTCTATGTTGAGGGTGGCAGCAATGGTCGATGCAACTAGTGCTTCATCCAGGATCTGTCTATGGGCGGCGGAGATTTTTAGTAATTCCATGATGGAGATTTGTGCAAGTGTTCTTTACAGTTGGTCAATTACATTGTAATCATAGGGGAAGACCTTTGTGTTGCTAATGGGGGTCTTAGCAGGTGCCCCAGTAATGGTAACCTTTCCACCTCGTGTGGTGACTCCATAGTCATTGTTGGCTCCCTTGATATTTATGACAGTAACCATCTCGTTGACACATCCGACTATCTCCTCATATACTAGATTAGCACTAGCATACTTTTTCTTACCCTTATTATTCCCTTGGTTATTTGCTTGATTGTTCCCTTGGTTATGATTTGGCATCGGATTCGTGTAGATTTTCAGGTCTTGGTTTCTGGCCAGCTACTCGATGTTGATGACCTTATCCTTGAAGAGGTCTTGGATGATATTCTTGAGTCTCATGTAGTTGGTGGTGGTGTTTCCTTTGACTTTGTGGAAGTCACATAGGAGATTCTCGTTATACCACGGTGGTTTGGTCATGGGCTCTATGTATTGTTTGGAGTTAGAGATCTTGATTAAGTTCTCTTTGACCAGTTTTTTCATGACAGACTCAATCGATTCGCCAAGGGCTGTGAACTTCCTCTTGGGGGGAAACTTGTTGCGGGGAGATGGTCCTCCTTGATTACCCACATTGTTGACTTGGTTGGTGGAAGGTGGTTGTGCCACTACCGCATTAGTCTGCACATTATTGTGATTACGATTTTACGGTTGATGATGGTTTTGGGTATTTTGCTTAGGAGCATTGATGACTACCTTAGCGTCAACCACGCCATCGTTTGTGATATTTTTGTTCCTTGACCATGTTCGAGGTTTATCATTGTAGTTGTTAGACAGGCAATTATCCTATGGTGAATTGAATGTTGGTGCACCTTCTCGCGCCGTAAGGGCTCTTTCAATGTTGAGCGCCTTTGGAATTAGTTGGTCATATGATGTGATGCACTGCATTTTCAAGTAGAGTGCCAAGTTTTTATCAAAGTTGGCTATGATGGTGCAGACTTGTTGTTCTTCTGGCAAAGTCCACTTGCTCTGATTGGCCTTGGATCGCCATCTTTGCAAGAAGGATATGAATAACTCTCCTTTTTCTTTTTTGAGCACAAATAGTTCTTCTGAACTAACATCTGCACCCATATTAAAAGCGTAATTTTTAAGGAAAGCCTCCACTATTTCCTTGAATGTTTTAATGCCCATGGGTAGGTGAGAAAACCATTCCATGGCTAGACCAGTCAGGCTTCAGGGGAAGAGACGCATTAGATACGTGTCATCATATGCGACTTCCATGTAGTGCACCTGAAATTCCTTGACGTGGTTTTCAGGGTTGCCCATTCCATTGTATTTATCAAATTTGGGGATCTCGAATCCCTTTGGAAACGGTACCATGGTGAGAGTTCTATTGAATGGATAAGGGCACAAGTTTCCTAGTGTCCTTGTGGTTTTTCCTTCTTGCAAGTCCAACACCTGCTGCGAGAGCAATTTGATCTGTGTTGCGACGTCTTTGCTTGGATCGGGTGGTGGGATGAATGAGTTATAAGGCATTTGGGGAGTGCGCGTGGTGGGAGGAGTACTGGTGGGAATTTGCTGCAAGCTTGGCTGTGCATTTAAGGCTTGTTGGTAAGTCTACATTTGTGCCAACAATGCTTGTTGTTGATCTTGTTGTTGTTGTTCCAATTGCACTTGTTGTTGGTCCATCTGCTGTTGTTCCCATGAAGCTTGTTATTGGTCAAGTTGTTGTTGAGCTAGTAATGCTTATTGTTGGTCTAGCTATTGTTGCACCAACAATTCTTGTTATTGGTCGAGCTACTGTTGTGCCAATAGAGCTTGTTGTTTAGCTTGGTGTTGTGCCTAAAAATATTGCAAGGCTTGTTGGTAGGCTTGCAGGTGGATCGCTTGCAATTGCGCTTGGTATTGAGCTTGTGCCTATTGTTGGGCTTGAGCTTGAGCCTGGGCTTGAGCTTGTGCTTGAGCTTGTGCTTGGGCTTGTGCTTGCACTTGGGCTTGAGCTTGGGCTTGCTGCTTTTTCTGGAGTACTCTTTGTTGGTTTGCCTTTTGGAAGGTTTGGATTAGAGTGGTGAATGAATTTGTTGTGTTGGCTTTCGGTGGAATTGGTGGTGGAGCAGGAATCATGCCAACTGTCGTGGCAGGTGGGGGGATTGTGGTGGTGATTGTGATTTGGGTTGTCGGAGGGGTGTTTGAGATGATTGGTCCTTGAGGAGGCATGCTTTGGGAGACTTGGGTTCAAAGTGGTGGTTGGATTGCTTGGATTGGCAAAAATTTTGATGGGTAAAGGTGAAAAACCTATTCCAAGAGGTGATGTGGATGCAAAAGGAAGCGAGGGAAGGGATGATGCACCACTTTGGAAAGAGAATGGATTGATAGCTTATGTCGTTCCAAACAAGCCAACTTCCTCATGTGGTGGGGCAGTTGGTATATTCAATTGATAGGCTGGTGTGGCATGAAATGAGGATGAACCAGCGGGATTATGAAATGTGAGTGGGACGTATGGGTGAGATGGGTTTTCTGGAATAAATGTAGCTAGTGTGGGGGTGATGATTGCTTTTTTAAGAGCCACAAGGAGGTTTTTTTGCAATTCATGGAACATGGCACTCCCCTTGTTCACATTCGGGGAGGTTGGTGTGATGATTGATGTGGTGCAAGGTACTTCTTGATTGATGTTTGACAGTGGCGATGTATCTGTACTAGTGCTTGTGTTAAGGTCAGGAGGGGGCATGATCCATCCTCTTGCTATTGAATTTATGTATTTGAACATAGCACTAACAATTTTGTGGTTCTCAGGATTTTGAACCATTTCCATGATTTCATTTGGTGTCATCCCCATGTCTTCATTTGTACTGTCCACTTGATGACTCTCCTCTTGAGGATTTTGTGATGATAAGGGAGAGTTGCTTGGGGGATTGCTTGGTTCTGCTAGGTTCACTTTGGTGTTTAGATGACTCATGTCCATAGAAGCTGATATTTCTCTGATATTCTCCATGTCCTTCTTGTATTGAGATCTTGTTTGGACCATAAAAAATAGGGATTTGTTCGATCCTAATCCTTTAGGTCCAAAAGAGAAGAACTAAGGAAGCTAAAAGATCAAAGATAGTGATAATGGTGATGGGTTAAATGCATGGGATGAGTGAGTGAAACCTTTGGAGAAATTTTGAAGGTATGCGCTAAACTTGGTAAGGGCTTTTGATTTGATTGATTGTGATAATTTGAATAGATGCGTTAAGTCAAACAAGATTTGTTTGTGAAGTTGTTTTCCCTAGGAAGTTGTGTTATCCTAAGGGAACTTGCACAAATGGATGAATTGACAAGGTGTGTTATGCCAATGTGTTTTGAGAACTAATAGACTTTAAGAAGTTGTGTTATCTCAAAGAAAATTTGTCCAATGGTTTAAGACTATGATGACTAAGTGTGCTTAAGCCAAGATATGATGATGTTGATTTAGTCCTCTAAGTTTAGCGTGATGATTGATTCTAGAGTTCTCAAAAGGTTTGATGATGAAATGAGACTTGATTTGATGGAGGAATGAATGGAAATGACAACTTTGATCTTGAACCTTAACCTAGATGCGACTCTCTCTACAAAACCTTGGTATTGAAGAACATGCTAGACTTCCTATGGGAGAAATACAAACCTTTGAAAAAGTTCAGGATTTTGTTGACAATAAAATGCATACAATGCAAGATTGTTCCTTGAGGCCTTTTTGTAGAAATTGTATACAAGTCTCTCCCTTACTTCAAGGAGCATCTCAAGGTGTTGCTCATGGATTTTTAGACTCACTTTCTTGAACTTTGGCTTTGGGATTTTAATCTTGCGGGAAATCATTGGAAACAACACATGTGAAATTCAATTTGTCTCTTTATCTTGGTTAAATGAGGTTCTTTTTATCCAAGACACCTTCTTGCTTAGGTTTTCAAACTATATGTCTAGTGTCCCATTTTCTTTCTCATCCCACAAGGTCCTTTGTGTGGAAATCAAGGAAAATAGGGCAAAAGTTCCCTATGTTTATCCTTATTGGAAACAAATGATGGTAGAACTTGTACACTTAGAAACCTCTAGGAATGTGATTCCTAGGGAAAGCAAGAGTGGGCAAGTTCGTCAATAGGTATTTGTTTCCCACAAGGTGTTTGAAATTTCAAGGTTTTTTGTGTATATTTGTTTTTTAAAATATTTTCAAGATCAAGCAATGTGTTTTTCCCAAGCACTTTTACACTCCTAGGTTGATGAGGCAATACCTTGTTGGGTTCCCACTTGGATAAATCCAGCTATGCATATCTTGTATGAATGGCTAAATGTTTGACCACACTGGCTCTCCTCCACGACACTCACTTATTCGGGTCAACCAAGCATTAGTACCCATGAATCTCCCATGGCATACCTTCCATTTCCACAACAAGACCGCATGTTACGTGGGGCGGCTTCAAAGGACATAACCTTTTGCACCAACAAGATAGACAAGGTTTTGGCCTTTTTCTAAACAAAGGGTTCTAATTCGGGCATTTCGTTCGTGGGGGATTATCCAACATCGGCGAGAGTCCATTGTTGTCCATCTCGTTGAAATAATCCTCATGATATTGGTCTTTGTTCCAATATCCACACTTATATCCCGGGTGGAAGTCGCTTGGCTTAGCGTGTTCCCGGTTGGGTCATTCCCTTGGGTGATTACTTTTTCCCACAAGACAGGCCCTCTAAGTTAACAAAAGCGAGCTAACATATCACGTCGTTCACACAACCCTTGTTGAAAAACAAAGGGGAGAACCTCTGCAATATATCGTGCTCACACTCGCATGTTTTGTTCAATTTTAAGTGCCCAAATCAAATGTGGAGGCAATCTTTCCGACAAGTTAATATCACTAAAATGTTTTTGATTCTCAAGATCGCTATAAAGCGCAAGAGAAGCGCATACGCATTTTAATGATGTTAATTTGTTAAAAAGTTTGCAAAATATAAAAGACACGTGTTCAATTTTATCCTTCAAAGCAATGATGAGTTCATTTTAGAAGCACCAAAATGAAATGTGAAGTTTGCCTTGTCCAATTTTAAATCCAAATTGAAAACTAGTAAGTGTCTAAAATTCTTTTTAGCCCCTTGGCAACTTTAAAAAACAAAGTTTGTTTGTTCTTTTTAGATCCTAATGAAAAATTAGTAGCCTAAGGTCAAATATTTTTAAAAAATTTCAAGAAGTGTTAAATAACACTTAAGTGTTTAGAAACACTTTGCACAAGATGAACATGAAAATTTAAACATTTTTTTAAAGCCCAAAGTAAAGTTATTTTTTCCTACAGTCAAAGATTCAAAAAAATTTCTCAAGAAGTGTTAAAGAACACTTTTAGTGTTTAGAAACACTTTGGGTTTGTGAAGATAACATGATTATGAACTTCTCCTTTTGCCTCCATCTTGCAAAATAACAGAAAAATAGAGAGTGAAAAAAGGAAAAAATAGCAAATCAAGTTAATATTAAAAAAAATATTCAAATTTTAAAAACTAGACTGATCCCGTGGCGGAGTTTAGCAAATGCGGTCCTCCTTAACAGGTGCAGTGCTATACAGCATCGCGTGGTCGACTGTATGCGGTGCTCTATAGAAACGGAGACCGCGAGTGCGGTGGAGTTTTACACGTGGTGGAGTTTGGCAACGACAATGTTTGGAAAAATTTCAAATTTGATGTGCGGGAAGCAGTTGCGGTGCTATATGGTGCCGCGGGCTTCGGGAGGTGCGGTGCAATATAGCACCGCGTATGAGGTTGCGGTGCAATACAGTGCCGCGTGTCTGGTATGCGGTGCAGTTTCCTGTGTATGAAGAAAAACATGAAGAAAACCGCAGAAATTTGAGGAAAAACATGTCAAAAAGCTTCAAGCCCTCCTTCTAGCACCAAAATGTGAACCCCTAAACCTTCATATAAACAAATGGAGTCAAACGTTGTTAGTGTTAGTTCAAATATGCATGTAACAATGAGGGATTCCCCATAAAATCCATCTATCTCAAACTTGAATTAGGAAATGAAGAACATAATGAAATTATAACATGTAAATCCTAATTAAGCAAATAGCATTATGATCCTATGGGGGAATTGGTGCCAATGATATGTTGCAATTGGCCCTTTCCCAATTCCTATGATTGCAAATGTGGATTGATGAAGAAATGGTCAAATCTCCAAAGAGATTTGAGCATAACCTTGATGCAAATGTGAAAATATGAAGTGTTTGGATGAAATGGTGCAAAATCAATTCTTACTTGAAGAGAGTAACTTTGCATATGAGTTGTGAATGAATCTTGAGGAAAAGAGTCTCCAATTTATAGTTTTCAATCTTGGAAAAATGAGTGAAAACAAGCAATATGGGATAAAAGATAGTTCAATGGCATTGTGCCACTTGTCCAAATGTGATTGGATGAGGAATGAGCAAGTTTTGGCCAATGTGCCAATAAATGCAATTAGGTGGCATTTCAAACTTGAGAAATGACATTTTGAAGAGGGAAAAGGAATGAAGTTAATGTCACTTGGCTCAAGGTCAAGGACATGTAAGAGGCTTTTAATGCCTTGTTGGAAGGACCAAGCCCAATTGGACTTTTTGAATTCAAAAGAGGAATATTCTCTTTTTGATGCTTTGTGAGGGAAAATAGAGGAATTAATAAATCAAAGTAATTGATTTATTGTGCAACTTGCATTCTCTAGAGAATTTTAGTAAGAAGGATTAACTTAATCAAGGATTTGATTAACTTAATGAAGAATTAGGTGATGTGACAATTTAGACTTAGATTTATGAATTGATTTAAGTCCAAAATTGAGAGGAAATGATTCATTAAATAAATGATTTTATTTATTTAACTGAGGGAAGTATTAGATTAAATCAAATAAGGTTTAATTTATTTAATTTAATGAGAAGACTTTAGAGATTTTAATCAAATAAAATGATTTATTTAATTAAACAACAATGTAGGGTTAATTAAATTAAATTGATTAATTTAATCAAAGGAGGTGATAGACTTAATCCAATAAACAATGATTTATTGAATTAAAGGATAGAAAGTGTGATGAAATGTTGAGGATTCGATTTGAGAGGAAATGTTGTTAGTAATCGGGATTAGGTGTGCCAAAACGAACTTGTACATTTTCCATGTCTATAGATACATATGAGGGAAAAGAAGAAGGAAGCCATCAATGCTTCTCTAGAGAAGAACAAAAAAGAAACAATTCAAAGAAGAATTCAATCAAAGAAAAAAAGAAAAATAATTTGAACTGGTAAGGCCTCATTCCCCCACGAAGTTAGAGGCATTATTTAATAGTATCTTGCAAAAAGATGTTGAAGGAGACTAAATATCTATATAAAGATGTACATGAGGTGGACAAATCCACCATCATTGAGGCTATAATTAAGTATATTGTTGTATTGGAAGTTGATATGTGAAATATAAAGAAGGATATTCTTGATGATTTATGGAATATTTTGTTGAAAAGGAGAAAAGAGGCAATAAAAGATGAAGCCTTGAAAAGAGTTGGTGCTCCATTATCCAAGGATGATAGAGCTACATTATCCACCGTATACAATAAGGAGTTGAGAACTAAGCAAAGGGTAACAACCCTTATGGGTAAATATAAATATGATCTTGTGATAATCTGAAAGGAAAGCAATGATAAAGCAGAGGATATTGTACAAAAGCTAGGATTGACTCTAGTAGTTGAGGAAGAAGTGAATGTTGATACCACTACTCTAGAACTTAATGTAGAGGGGAAGAAGTGTAGACAAATGATGCTCAACATGAGCATGATACAAATGAGGAAGCTAAATAGGATAAAACTCCTCCAAAAGTGGAGGACATGACAAAAGGAAATGATGAGGAGGCAATGATCGAAGAAGAAATTGCAAAGGATATGCCACCACTCCAACTCCAATTGATTTAACTTTTATTATTTTATGCATTTTCAACATTCCTATTTGGATTATTTGTACATATGCAAACAATATAGAAAAAATTTCCAACATAATTTTGGTTTTTGCTCTGGTATATGACTCAGGGGGAGTTTTGGTGATAGTCAAAACACTTTGTATAGATGCCCTTTGCCCTTGATGTCAAATGGGAGAGTATTTTGGGATAATTTTTTGGATATTTTTGGCATGTTTCCATCAATGAAAAAGGGGGAGATTGTTGAAAGGTTGAGGAAGTTTGTCATTGATGACGTTGTTTGGCAACATGAGAATGGAAAGTACATAACGACATGCAATGTTTTCATTGATGCCAACATTGTTGTGGATCATTTTGATCAATTCTAATAGGTTTTTGCAGTGTTAAGGGAGACATTTTTGCCAGTTGATTTGATTTGCAATGATCTGTTGTGTGGAAATTTGATTGTGTCAAATCTTCCAGTTCAGTGTAACAGTGCACCAATTTTTGGGTCTACACCACTCCATAAATAAATATATCACTCTGCACCTCTAATTATCTTGGTGGATGTCATATGTATCTAATTCCAAGATTTCATCTTGTTTGGATAAGTGGTTTGAAAGATATGAATAAGATAATTTGTCCCAGCAATTGATAGTTATTTTCTATACATTATTTTTGTGTGGGAGATCCACACTTCCTTGCAGATGACTTTTTAGTTTTACACTTTCAAGGATAAGTTTCCATATGTCAGTAGAGCATGAATTCCAGTTGGCATCAAATTTTGAGGTCCACATGTCAAGTTATGAATATATAATTGAAGGTTTTTGCTATTAGATCTTATGTGAATCCAACCTAATATGTTTGATGTTGTGCGAAGGACAAATATGTATCGTTGAATTATGTAGGATATATTATAGGTCCATTCCAACCTATTTCAAGATGTTTTGAGTTTTGAATTATGGTGCATTATGTGGGTAATTTTTTTTAGATCCGCCAAGGTATATTTTGATTGTTACATCTAATTAGGCCAACCTAATTGATGTTATAATTGATGCAGATATATGTTAGATAGATTTTGGTTTCTTGAGGTAATGCAATGAATAATGATATATATGATGTGAATTTGATCAAATTAGTGCAAATTTAAGTTGTGAATATTGAGTTGATGATTAGAGTTGTGCGAATAAAGAGCATGGCAGAGTGTTGAATCAAAATCAAATAAATATTTTTATTGAGCTTCAATGGGACTATATTCATGCATATATTAGATACAATTATAATAGTTCAAAAATAGGTTGTGAGCCAAAATCTCTCTTCTATATTTTTATTTGTGGATGGTGATTCCACCTACAATGATCACTTCTATAAATATACTATAACCGGTTATAATATATTGTGAGCTAACCCTCACCGTAGTTTTTCCCTTTTTAGGTTTTCCATGTAAAAATATTGGTGTTCATGTGTCATATGATGTTGTGAATGTTTCATGCTTTCTTTCCTTATTGCAGTTGACTATGCTTTGGTAATTGGATGTTTAATGTTTGAATAGTTTAAGAGAATCTTGATTCACCCCCCTCTTAGTATTCTTGGTGTTCAATAGGAGCACCACACTATGTTGAGCTAGTCTAACAATATCAATGACCATCCAATGCAATCTCTATGATACACAACATTCTAACTTTCACTTTTTCTTTGATTTCACATTTTAAATTATTAGCCAAAGGTGGGACAAGAAAATATGATAGTCCTTTGGATTTTCATGTTTGGCATGTTATTATCACATTTGCAGTTTAATAACATTTGCATTTTCTCTAGAGGAACACATTAGTGGAAATTTTTGATGGATGAGATTCCATTTTTTATTTTACCCCATAGTTTATTTTACTAATGGAGTTTGATAGGGATTATTTTATTTTTTTAACTTTGGGATCCATTTAAATGTTATGTTTCCATGTTAAATTTTTTGATTCTTTAGCTTTGATGATGTTCTCTTTTCCTTTGTAAATATTTTTCTCTTGTTGATCCCAATTAGTGGGTGGAAATATGTGAGGAATATGATTCATGACATGGAGGGTTGAAGTGCTAGCAATTGATTCATCATAAGGACTCTTCATGACTACCATGTTGATATTTGCATGAGAAAAAATCTCCCTTGGTGTTGTGGAGGTATCACTGACATGTTTGTATCTTTGAATAACCGATACCTTTTTGTTTAGGATTATTAACCATCTATACTGGTTCTAGGATACCCTAGTCATGTAGGTCTGATTCTTCTTTGCTTTCCTGGGAATATTCAAAGGTAGTAGTAAAAAAATTGGATTCTATTTGTTCTTCAAAAGATATTGATGATTCACAATTGATGTAGAAACCTTCTTCCTACTCAATTTTTGATATGTCATCATGAATTTCTTTGGATTATTCTTCATGCTCAATTTCTAAAATGTCACCATGAAGTCCTATGGATTATTTTATAGCCTAATCATTTGTATAGATGTCAAGAGTAGGAGACTCTTTGTTTGGAGGAAGATCATATGCATGTCCATCAAAAGTAAGCACCTCATGGGTAGATGTAGGAGTGATTGGTGTATATATATGTTTATCATTTGTGAAATCCTATGTTGATTGGAAAATACTCATTAGATCACGATAATATTTTGGGAAGTGGGATCTTGATCTTGACATATTTTAGAGAAACTATTATTAATGGATTGGAAAGAACTATTTAGATCATGATAGTATTTTGAAGAAATAGGCTCTTGATCTTGACTTAATTTTGAGCAACTTTTGTTATGCTTAGGATTATATTATTGACATGGAGCTTGAGTTAATGGTGGAATATGGATGGAAGTTTATTGGGTGGCCTTAATGGATCCAATAGAGGCTTCTTTTAATGGAGCTTCTTTGATATGTCCTATCATGAAATTGAAAGAGGGAGATATGTTGTGATCTAAGACATATTTAATGCCATTATTTTGAGATAGAAAATTGGTAGACACTATTGGATGATCTTGATCATGCATTAGGAAATTATCTTGATTAATGTCTAAAATATCATCTTGTGAGCCATGATTTCTATTGACAGATTCATGGGATCCTTGGATGTGTCCTACAATGTTGTCATAAGAATAATTCACATTGTTGTAACTTTTTTACCATAATATTTTCCTTTTCCATTGTTGGGAATTGGATATTTTTACATCCAAAGATCTTTGTTTCCAAAAGATCTTGGATGTAGATCTATATTCACTTCTCCTTGACCAATAAGGTCTTGTATGAGATGTTTCAATTTCACACAATTTTGTGTCTTCTGACATTTTTTTCTATGATATTGGCAAAATTCATTATCATTATACCACAAGGATTTTATTTGTGGGTCAAGATAATTTATGTACTCGCGAAGCTCGATATGTTTTGATTGGACCAATTCGTTAAGGACTATCTCAATGGGTTCCCCTAAGGGAGTGAATTTGCATCTTTGTGGATATTTATTTTGTCTTGGTGGTGGTGCACTTGGGGGATTAGTGTTTTATACATTTTTTTGATTATTTTGTTGTTCTTGTGTGTTGTCTATTTGGTTGAGAGTGCATGGTTATCACAACTTTTATGTCCATCACATTTCCATTAGTTACATTCTTTTTTTTGGCCCATATACGGGGTATGTCACTTGAACTAGACGGTTGGTGGTTGTCCTTAAATATTTTCACCAATCCTTTAGCAATGAGTGCTCTTTCAACGTTAGGAACTTTTTAAATGACTTCTTCAAAGGTTGTAACACATTGCATGTGTAATTGAAAAGCAAGTTCTATGTTTAGGTTATTTGCAATGATTTCCACTTTTTATTTTTTGGGAGTCATCCATTTTCACTTGCTCACCTTATGTCTCCATCATTATAGGAAGGAGGAAAAGGTTTCTCTTTTTTTTTTTTTGAGAAGGTATAGTTTGTCTAAGGTGATGTTTGCATCAATGTTGTAGGAGAAATGAGATACAAATTGATCTATGATCTCTTTAAATATTTGTATTCCTAAGGGTATATGTGAGAGCCATTCTAATAGCTTGTCACCCAAACTATGTAGAAAGAGGTCTATAAGATATGTGTCATTGTAAGATACATCCATTCAAGCTACATAAAACTCTTGTATATGCTCTTCAAGTTACCACATCCTTTGTATTTTTTAAAATTTGGAAGTTCTAAGTTTGGAGGAAAGTGTAACATTGTTATGATTTTGTCAAATGGATAAGGACATAGGTCATTTATAGCATATGACTTTTTAGACTTTCCCATTTATATATCTTGGATCTTTTGTGTCAAATTTTGAATATGAGAGGATATATCTGTAGGAGGAACGTTTGATGTTGGATTGTATGGAGGCTATTGAGATTGAGGACATGTTTGATATTAGGGATTGGTTTTTGTTTAAAGAAGTGCATTGTATGGTCCATATTGGTGTTGGGGTATGACATTTCATTGGTGGTTTTGTTTTGGTCGATATTGAGAGTATCGTTGGTGTTGAGGATTTTTTTGGGGTTTGTTTTTTTTTTCGTGCTTGTAACTATTGTTGTTCTTGTAATTGATTTTGTGAAATAGTTATTGTTGTGCTTGTAGTTGTTTTTGGTAAGAAATGTTTTTTTTGTTATGGGGTAGGATCTTATTGTTGAGGATTGATGTATTTATTTTGGGGAATGACATTGTGTTGAGGTTGTTGATGGTGTTGTGGAATGATGTTATGTTGAGGTGGTTCTTACTATGGTTATTGATATTGAGGTTGAGGTTGGGGTTGTTCGTGTTGAGGTGGTTGTTGAGGTTGATATTGAGGTTGGGGTTATTGTTGAAGTGGTTTTTGATGGTGATATTGAGGTTGGGGTGGTTGTTGATGAACATGTATGTTTTGTGAAGGTGGTGTGGTAAATATATTGATCTCATAGTTCATCATATTTGGATTTATGTTAAGATTTTGTTGGTTTGTGTATATGTGTGGATTGTTTGTGTTTTGAAAGCGTAGGTTGGTTAGAGTCCCTAGACCTTGAGTGTTATATAATAGATTGACATATTGATTTGGAAATTTCTTTTGATCTACTCCTAATATAGTGACTATACGGTTACATAATACATTTTTTGAAGGTGGATCCAGTATTTGTCGAATGACATGATGTACTAAAGGGTCATTTCCTTCTAGATGATCCATTGTTGCAATACTTGAAAATATTTTTGACCCCTAAACTAATTGATGTCAAAGTCTATGGGGATTTTACCACTAGCTTGTGCAAGTTTTAACATATATAGGTTTGGATCAAGATTTAAAATAGCATCCATTTACCTAGCAAGAGATGGATCTTGTAACATCTCCAATATCTATTCAGGAGTAAATTCTTGGAGCTTGTTAGTGATGTCTTTTCTATAGTTTGTTTCAATTTCAATGGGATGGGATTACATTTTAGCTAGCAATAAAATTTAATACCCTTTAGGATTAGTATTGGGCATTTTGTATGTTTGATCACTTGTGGTAGTGGGGCTTTTGAACCACTAGAATGTTTCTCCATGTTATTTTTATGTTGAGATCACATTGTGGTCATAAAACTTGTAGTAGTCATAGAAAATGTGGATGTTGAAGGTGTATGAAGATGTGTTTGTTGAGATATTTGTGTTGCTTTAAATTTGGCTAGTAGATACAACTTAAGCTTCTTTGGAGAAATGATGAATGTTGTTTGGATTAATGGAGTATGTGCAAGCTTGAATTTGGATAAAGTTTATTTCAATTAAATGTCCTGTTTAAGATGTGTTTGAGGATGATCCTTGCTTGTACTAAGAAAATGAGGCTAAGATAAGGAGGATGATAATGAGATTCACAAACTTTGGGAGTAGACTAATGACTCCAAAGAAAGTTAATATTTTAACACTAATTCAACTAAATACTTGAAAAAAGATAGTTATTCAAGAAAAGAGCTAAAATAAGAGATGTTGGTAGAGATTTGAACCAAAAGTGAGCAATGTCAAATCGGAGTTGTTTTGAATAGATTGGTTTACTGTTATTGATGGGTTTGATTTGATCCAATGATGACTAAAGGTGTTTAGACAAGTCCAAAGTGAGCTAGTGATGTGAGATAAATATGGAAATATGTATATTTATTGTTGTTTTAGATGATTAGGATAACTACAAGCTTGTTTTGCATAAATATCATGTTTTCTAATGTTTTCTAGTTAAAATTCAAAATCTGAAAAATCTACAATTCTTTATTTTTAGCTAACAATCAAAAGCATTGAGTTGCAGTCAGAAGCATCTAATGAGATTCACAAACTTTGGGAGTAGACTAATGACTCCAAATAAAATTAACTCACAATGTTTTGATACTAATTCAACTAAATACTTGAAAAAGGATAGTTATTCAAGCAAAGAGCTAAAATAAAAGATGATGGTAGAGATTTGAACCAAAAGTGAGCAATGTCAAATCTAGGTTGTTGTTTTGAATGGATTGGTTTACTATTATTTATGGGTTTGATTTGATCCAATGGGGACTATAGGTGTTTAGACAAGTCCAAAGTGAACTAGTGATGTGAGATAAAGATGGAAATATGTATATTTATTGTTGTTTTGGATGATTAGGATAACTAAATTTTTTGGGAATAAATATCATTTTTTCTAATGTTTGCTAGTTAAAATTCAAAATCTGAAAAATCTATGGTTCTTTATTTTTAGCTGATAGTCAAAAGCGTTGAGTTACAGTCAGATTTTTTCCAAGCATCTATAGTTTGTTTGAAATCACATGTTTTGGGATTTTAGCCATAGCAGCAAGGAAGTGAGCTATTTGATCAAATTATTTGGTAGACATGTAAGGAAAATATGGTAGCATAAACAAGGCAGTGAGCTATTTGAAAAAATGCCTCGAAGAAATGTGGTCTCATGGTGATGGACATCACCATGAGACCACATTTCTATGATGTATTTTTTCAAATAGCTCAGTTCCTTGTCTATATTATTGCTTATTATTATGCTTTGATAGATTATTTCCAAGCATCCATAGTTTTTTTGAAAGCACGTGTTTTAGGCTTTTAGCCATATCAGCAAGGATGTGAATTGTTTGATAAAATAATTTGGTAGATATGTATGGAAAATGTGGTAGCATAGACAAGGAAATGTGTTTGTTGGAAAAATTCCTTGAAGAAAATTGGTCTCATGGTGATGTCCATAGCCATGAGACCACATTTCTTCGAAGAATTTTTTCAAAAAACTCATTGTCTTGTCTATGCTACCATATTTTCCATACATGTCTACCAAATTTTTTTATCAAAGTACACTCAATTTTTTTTCAAAAATTCCATTGCCTTGTCTATGCTACCACATTTTTCATACATTTCTACCAAAGTACTCAAGAGTTTGTTAACTATTTCATACATTATAAGCCATGACCTACATCAAAATTCTAGTTTTCATAATTGAATAATGTTGTTTTATCTTCAAATGATACAAGTGGAGACACCTCCTGATGTTCATATGGTAATGGAGCATGGCGTCTTTTGCAGTTGATAGCTTGATGCCTTTGATGGGGAATGAGGCAGATTAGTAAATTTCAAATTACATTCTTTGTTATAGTTGTTTCTTATTAAAAAATTAAATGATTATTGTTTTGTAATTTAATTTCTATTTGGATGGTTTATATAGGACATTTGAATTCCATAGCTTGAGCCTACTACTATGGAAAATGTGGAGAGAGATCATTTGGAGGCAATAAGTGATTATTTTGTTAAATATATCATTTTTATAATGTAATTTCTATATATTAATGTATTTACTTTTGTTTTAATATTTGAAGCTTGATCGAGAGCTAAATAGGAGTAGCCCTCAAGTTCAAAGTAGACGAGTGTCGTACGCATCTCCATCCTCCCGATGAACAAAGGTCACCCATTTGTTTTCTTTACTTGGAGGGAAATTAATTTTGATTGGTTTCCTTTGTTGTATGCCTATATGGAATTTTTTGACATATTTTATATTGCATATACTTGACATTGTATGCCTATATGGAATTCTTGTAAGCCTATATGGCTATTTTGTATATATTTTACTTATATTGACATATATTGATGTATGCCTACATGGATATTTGGTTAATACACATATGTTTTATTGATGGTGTCCATATTTGCATTATAAATCCATGCTTCAATAGATATTTTTAGATTGTTTACTTCAAATATTTAAAATCCAAGTGTTTTCCATGGACTCTTATTTTCTATAATTGTAAATATATAATAAATTTTGAACATTATTCTCTTGTAATATTATTGAACATTAAATCAATCATATGAATATAGTAATGCTTCATGCTTCATGTCCTTCATGGAGGAAATTCATGTGTATGCTTTATGCTTCATGATTCATGCTACTATGCTTCATGCTACCATGCTTCATGCTTCATGTGTATGATTCATGCTTCATATCATTAAGGAAGACATCTACCATTCCACGTGTATGATTCATGTTTCGTGTGATTACTTCATGTGTTTGTGTGTATGCTTCATGCTTCCTATGTATACTTCATGTATTACATGTATGCTTCATGCTTCCTATGTAAAATTCACATATTATGTGTATTCACGTGTATGCTTTATGCTTCCTATGTATGCCCCATGTGTTCACATATATGCTTCATACTTATTGTGTATACTTCATGTATTGTGTGTATTCATGTGTATGCTTCATGCTTCCTATGTATACTGTACTATTTACCATTAGTCACATGTATGCTCCATGCTTCCTATGTATACTTGATGAGTTCACGTGTATGCTTCATGTTTCCTATGTATACTTAATGTATTACATTATTGAATAATTCAATCAAGAATATAATCGAAGGCAATATTGCAAATAAATTAATTTAGGTTCTCACGAATAGTGATGATATGAATTTGGTTGTGACTTTTCAAAGGCAAAATTTTGTGACCCTTTGAATAGGAAAGACTATGACCCTTTATAATGAAGGATAGTGACCATACCTAGCGTAGATGTTCCCACCTAGATGTGCTGGCACTAACTATTTGGCCCCATGAAGAAAAAAAAAAGTGCCCTACCTTGCAACTTTATAGTGCATGCATCTGACAAATTTTGGGGCATCAAAAAAACTTTCACCATAGGTAAACGACTTGGAGCTATCAAAAACCAAGAGATTTTATTGTAGAGGGGCCCTACATGATCTCATATCTTCAGATAAAATGTTTCTAAGTGCCATGGTATTTGACTAATTTCTTGTCAAATTTTGTTTCCCTTTTGTACTTTGGTCTCTTAAGAGACTTCACCAATACAATGTAGCTCAAACTGTTCCAAAATGTTTGGGTGAGAAAAAGGACCTTTCCTAGCATAAACCCACCCATATGAACATGTTGGAACTATTGGTTTGGTTGTATGATGAACAAAATGAAAGTTATACAACTTTGCACCTTTACACTACATGCAACTAACTTTTTTCTATAAAATGAAAATTCTTCACCACAAGCAAACAATTTGGAGCTATCAAAAACTAAGAGAGGTTATTGTAGGGGGGCCCTACATGATCGTGTAGCCTTAGATGAAATGTTTCTAAGTTCCATAGTTTCTAAGTAAACTCTTGTCAAATTTTGTTGCCCCTTTGCACTTTGGTCTCTTAAGAGACTTCATAGGTACAATGTAGCTCAGACAACTCCAACATTTTTGAGTGTGAAACAAGACCTTTCCTACCATAAACCTACCCATCTAGATGTGTTAGAACTATCGGTTTGGTCGTACGACGAATAGAATGAAAGTTACACCACTTTGCAACTTTACACTACATGCAATTGACCCATTTTCCATCAACTAAAACTCTTCACTATGATCAAATGACTTGGAGCTATCAAAAAATGAGAGTTTATTGTAGAAGGACCCTACATGATGTCATAGCCTCAAATGGAATGTTTCTAAGTTCCACAATTTTTGAGTAATTTCTTGTCAAATTTTTCTTCCCTTTTGCACTTTGGTCTCTTAAGAGACTTCGTCAATACAATGTAGCTTCGACTATTTTGACATGTTTGGGTGTGATACAAGACCCTTCCTAGCATAAACCCACCCATTTGAACATGTTGGTCGAAGAGTCAGTTTCGTCAAATGATGAACTGAATGAAAGTTACACCATCTTGCAACTTTACACTACATGTATTTGACCCATTTTCCATTAACTAAAAACTAACCTCAAAGTGTTTTTAGAGAAGACTAATCTCCTTTTCATTGACGATAAAATATTCTTCTTATCTTTTAATTCCTTTTCTAAGTGGTTAATTTTAGTCTTCATTAATTTTTCTTCAATTTCAACACTTCCAACTATTGCTTTTGTAGCTGCAACATGACCATCCACACATTTTTCATCATCTCTACTGATCTTACCTATTAACACCCTATATTATTCCTTATCATGATCTTCTAGCTTCTTTTTCATATCTTTTACTTTGAGCTTTAGATCAGCTACTATGTCATCAACGCTTCTTCCTTATCATCTATTTCTAGTTGTATTTTTTCCATGGAAGTCTTGAGTTCAAGAATCTTTGACTTCATTTGTTCAAATCCACATATAGCATCATCTCTCACTTTCTTTTCCTACAAAAATTCTTACCAAATAAAAAACCTCTTGAGGTTTTCCACTTCTCCATTGCCATTTTCCCATTCCATATACTACACAAGCACCTTCCTTGAAACTTCTTCTCCCTCTCTCCCTAGGCTATAGGTTTGTCACCTCTATATCTCTCAAATGGATCTCTAGTTATTTGTGTTCCTCTCCACCTCTCTCCCTCCACCTTACCCATGTTTCCCTCAAGTTTTCAACTTCACTCTCTCATTTTCTTCTCTCTCCCCTCACCTTTCTATCTCTCACCTCTATCTCCCCCTCACCTCCCTGCCTCTCCCCTCTCTATGTCTCTCAATCACTCCTTATCTGTCTCTCCATCCCTCCTTATCCATCTAGGTCTCTCACTCAAACCTAAACCCTATCTAGAGTACCCACCCTCAACCCTTAAACCTTAAATCCTAAACTGTATCCCTAAACCATCAACCATGGACACTATGCCTTAAATCCTAATTCCTTGAACCTAAACCCTAAACCCTATCCCTAAAGCCTCAACCCTTAACCATTAACCCTTAAATCCTAAACCCTATCCCTAAACCCTCTACCCTCGATAATATACCTTGAAACCCTAATCCCTCAACCCTCAACCCTTAAACCCTAATCCCTTAACCCTAAACCCTAAACCCTATCCCTAAAGCCTCAACCTTCAACCCTTAACCCTTAAATCCTAAACCCTATCCCTAAACCCTCAACCCTTGACACTATACCTTAAGCCCCAATCCCTCAACCCTCAACCCTATACCCTTAAATACTTAATGCCTCAACCCTTAAACCCTAAACCCTTGACCCTTAAACCCTAAAACCTTAAACCCTCAACCCTTATCCACCCCTCTCCTCCCCTATCTCTCTCACCCCCATCTCTCCCCTATCTCTCTTACCCCTCTCTCCCTAGGTTGTAGGTCTCTCACCTCTATATTCCTTAGGGATTTCTAGTTATTTCCCTCCATCTCCATGTCTCTCCATCCTCCTTAACCCCTTTTCCCTCAAGTTGTGAACTTCTCTCTCTCTTTTTATTCTATCTCTCCCCCCACCTCTCTATCTCTCACATCTCTAGCTCTCCATCCTTCCTTATCCATATAGGTCTCTCACTCATTGTCTCATTACTCGCAGGCCTCTCCCCCCTCTATCTCTCTCACACCTATCTTTCCCCTATGTATCTCACCCCTCTCTCCCTAGGCTATAGGTCTCTCACCTATTTATCTCAAAAATGGATCTCTAGTTATTTCCCTTCCTCTCCACCTCTCTACCTCATCCTTACCCACCTTTCCCTCAAGTTTTCAACTTCTCTCTCTCATTTTCTTTTATCTCTCCTCTCACCTCTCTATCTCTCACCTCTATCTCCCCCTCACCTATATACCTATCTTCCCTCTATCTCTCTCACCCCTATCCCCCCCTTATGTCTCCCATCCCTCTCTCCCTGGGTTGTAGGTCTCTCACCTCTTATCTCTCAGGGCTCTTTAGTTATTTCCCTTGCTCTACAGCTCTATCCCTCCTCCTTACCCATCTTTCCCCCAATTGTATACCCTCAACCCTCAACCCTAATCCCTCAACCCTTAAACCCTTAATCCTTCAACCCTCAAACCTAAACCCTCAACCCTCAACCCTCAAACCTCAACCCCAATCCCTCAACCCTCAACCCTAATCTATCAACCCTTAAACCCTTAATCCCTCAAACCCTAATCTATCAACCCTTAAACCCTTAATCCCTCAAAACTCAAACCATTAATCCCTCAACCCTTAAACCCTTAATCCATCAACCCTTAAACCCTCAAACCTTAAACCCTTAATCCATCAACCCTCTAACCTATACATCAAACCAGGTCAACCCTCAATTATCAAACCTCTACCCTATACATTGGACCCTCAACCCTATACCCTCAACCCTCAACTGTCATCCCTCAACCCTTAATCCATCAACCCTTAAACCCTCAAACCTAATCCCTCAATCCTAATCCCTCAACCCTCAACCTTAATCTCTCAACCCTTAAACCCTTAATACCTCAACCCTCAAACCCTCAACCCTTAAACCCTTAATCCCTCAAGCCTTAAACCCTCAAGCCTTAAACCCTTAATCCCTCAACCCTCTAACCTATACATTAAACCAAGTCAACCCTCAATTCTCAAACCTCTCCCCTATACATTGGACGACCCTCAACCCTATACCCTCAACCATAATCCCTCAACCCTTAAACCCTTAATCCCTCAGCCCTTAAACCCTCAAACCTATACCCTCATCTAAACCCTAATCCCTCAACCCTTAAAACCTTAATCCCTCAACCCTTAAACCCTTAACATTTAAACTCTTAATCCCTCGACCCTTAAACCCTTAATACCTCAACCCTTAAACCATCAACCCTTAAATCCTTAATCCCTCAACCCTCTAACCTATACATCAAACTAGGTCAACCCTCAATTATCAAACATTTACCCTATACATTGGACCCTCAACCCTATACCCTCAACCCCTTAATCCCTCTACCATTTGCCCTATACATTAAACCTGAGCAACCCTCAATTATCAAACCTCTACCCTATACATTGGACCCTCAACCCTACACCTTAACCACTAATCCTTTAAGTCCTCAACCCTTAAACCTTAAACCCTTGACCCTTAAAGCCTTAACCCTTAAACCATAATCCATTAACCCTCAATCCTAAACCCTATCCCTAAAGCCCCAACCCCCAACCCTTAAACCCTCAACCCCTCTACTCTTTACATTAAAAGCCCTTAACCATAATTCATCAACCTTATTCCTTAAACCCTAATCTCTTTGATGATTCTAGTTTATGGTTCAATTTTGATAGAGTACTTTGATGCTTGGATGTTGACCTTTTTATGATATTTCCTCAAAACCATAGACATTGGGCATAAGCTTATTTTTGTAACCTTTAAATGACATTGACATGCTATATGAAATATCTATGTTAATTTTACATGTGGATTAATGAATGTCACTTTAAGATAGTTACAGATATGCAGTTGTTGTGTGTACTAATATTTTCATGCAGATATAATTGGAGGCCTACAATTAAGGAAGATTATGTCAACTAGTCATTCGCCATATCGAACAACAAGGTGATCATTCAATGGAGGGAATACTCTCGATGGCAGGAGATTCCATATTCAAATCAAAGACTGTAAGTGCCTTGTAAATGGTCTTAATTATTTTTTGAATGAGCATAAGTGTTACTACTATGCTATATTATCATTAAGGCAAACCTTACTAACTAGATTTTGTGCATGTGTAACTACCTCTGCACTTTTCATGCTTTCCCTAAAGTGGTGTCCTCTGAATCTGTTAGAGTTGACTACCTTGATAGGTGATTATTTAGTAGCTTATTTTCCTATAAATAAGACTAGGATGCTCCTTCTCAGGAGGTTGTTTAATCTAATGATGTACTCGCATTCTTATTTTTTCAGTAATACAACAATGTTGCTTGATTGTACTCATGTTTTCCAATGAATAAAATGAAGTTATAAGTTCATGCATCTGAGTTTACATTTGTTTTAGGGATACTCATCCAAGGGGGCCCACTTGGTGAGTATTTTGTCCTTTATTTTAGTTAGTATTTTATGTTCAGTAATTAGTTAAGAATCTATCACGATCTGTTCTTGCAGCCACTAGAATTTTATTTTGTGACTATTCCTACAACCAATGCAGACAAAGTAGTTTCTTGTTTATTCGCTCAAATTTTCATTTTTGTCGTTTGTTTAAGCTTAGTATAGTTATTGGTTGATGCTCAACACTTTTTTTTTTTTCCTTCCAAGCAATTTACTTTCAGCATTGTGTCTTTCTTATCTATAGAATGGATATGGCTACTTTGGATTCCTAGTGCACATACTATGCTAACCCTTTTCAAGTTTACGTCCTTGGGTTGACAAGTTAAATCCACCTTCATGATGATTGAGATAGATATTTATGTTAGATATCCAATCATTGAATCACAACTACAAGGGCTTAGTTGTTAAAATCATTGTAGGAGACCAACATTTTTGGTGTCATTGTCAGGGATGGTGTCCAACTAGGTATTTCTTTGGAGTCATTGATAGTTTTTCTTGTTGTGGTATTTCTAGAAGTTTGTTCTTAGTATACCCCTTATTTAGTAAAGTAATGACCCCCCTATTATTTTTTCAATTCTTTGTGAAAGTTGGTTGATAGTGAGTTGATACCATATGCATAGAGGGAGGAGGAGAGATGCTCATGAGAGATTCCTTCCTAACAATCTTGATCCATTCCAGCTAGTTGAGTATCAAAACCTACCAAGAAGCGAAGAAGAAGAAGAGCCATACCCCTTTGTTGATACATTTTCGAACCTGACTAGTTCTAAAGTTTCCTCTAAAGATCAAATTCTAATTGAGAACCCATTTTCTTTGGAACTTCATCAGGCAGGCATGGGTGATGCAAATAGAAAGAGACCTAACCAACCAAATTTTCATTTCCCCATTGCTCATCAGAATGAATTAGATAACCTCAAAAATATCCCTACTTTAGTCCTTCCTAACTTTCATGGATTTGTCACAAAAGATCCTGGTACTTTCTTGTTCGAGTTTGATATACTATGCAGGTGTTATGACTATACCACTGATGCCCATATGCTTAAGCTATTCCCTACCACTTTGAAAGAAGTTGCATTAAGATGGTTCATGAGCCTAGGCAGAGATGCTATGGAGACTTGGGAGGACATGAAGAAAAATTTCCTTGAGAAATACAAGGAGTATTGCAGGGGTAGTGACATGAGAGGAGATGACATTTTTATGATGCAACAAAAGGAAGATGAGAGCTTGGAAGATTGCATTTCAAGGTTTATGCTTTTCCTATAGAAATCTCCACACCATACACTCAATGAAGAATCACATAAGCTAATTTTCTTGAGAGGAATTGATGATAGCTACACAGATGCCTTGGACCTGATGGGAGGAGGAGATATCACCCAAGTTCCTTGGGAGGATATCAAGAAGATATGTTATAACTATTCTAGGGAAGCTTCAAAGAAAGGGAGAGCTTACCAATCCTCCATGGGTAAGTCATCTACCAGTGAAGTTTCAAGGATGGAGATTACTCACTTACCGGAAGACTTCGAGCAAGAAATCATAAACAATCTGGCTACTTAGCTAGATACACTTCAGGCCAAGAAGAAACAAGAGGAGGCAGAGCCAATGTTGGTAGAGTATTGCCCTCATTGTAGACAAAAGAAGGATTACAGATGCAAGATGATAGCTAATATTGACAGAAAGTATATGACACCCAAGTTCAAGCCAATCTAGGGTGAAGATGATCAAGTCTACTATAATGCACAAAGGAGGCCATGGGCTCCAAGATAGGGTATGCCACTAGATCCACCATCTTTTGTTGGGCCATATTTCAATTCTTATTCATTTGGTAACCAATGGAAACCCCCATATCCATCCAATTATGGAGGATATCCACCACAACCTTGGAATAACCCTCCAAATACTTGGCCCAAGCACCAAAACTCTCCACCCTAGTGGCAGTAACCTCAGGAGAATTGGCAGCAGTTTCAAGGAAATTGGTAGCCACCTCCAAGAAACTGGCAACAAACATCTCAATGGATGGGAGGACAGCAATGGCCAAACCAAACAACCAATTACATGCAGCCACCTTCTCAGCCCCAACAACCTGCTATAATGCCTCCTTCTACTAGTTCAAGTTCAAATGCACCTAAACCTACTCAGCTACCAACTCAGCCTACACCTAACCCAAATAATAAACCACAACACTAGCCAGTTTACTCTGTTGATCCAAATCAATTCCCTGCATATGTTGTGAGTGTAAGTGACATCCACTTGCATTTAGGAACTACTTTCCAGCTCCTTCCACACCCATTATCATTTAGATTCCTATGGAAGAAGAGGAGCCTCTGAATGTCCCCATTCAACCAAGTGCACCTAAAAATCCTAAACTAGTGCCATTCAAGCAGACTGAACTAGAACCACCATTTCCCCAAAGGTTGGAAACTATGAAACAAAAGGAAGATAAGGAGGACACAAATTTTGAAATTTTAGATCATTTGAATCATATATGTGTCCAAATACCTCTATTTCAGGCCATAAAAGATGTTCCCATATATGGAAAAGCAATCAAGGAAGCATGCCTTAAGAAGCTAGGCAGGAAGAAGAAAGACCCCACTACAGTTCATGTGGTGGGATAACTAGCTGACATCATGCTTGGGAAAGTGATTGCTCCCAAATATAATGACCTAGGGAGTCCTGTGGTAGGAGTTGTTATAAATGGGATCCAAATAAAGAATACTTTGATTGATTTGGGAGCAACAATAAATGTAATGACTAAAGACATCCTGTAGCAACTAAATGTTGCAAGCATGAGACCTACTCCTACTATCCTACAGCTTGCTAATAGTTCTATTGTTAATCCTAATGGTATAGTAGAGGATCTTTTGGTAACTCTAGACTCTTGGGAGTACCCAACATACTTCATGATTCTTTCTCCTAAAGCCAAACTAGGCGAGTACCCCATTATTTTTGGAAGGCCATGGTTAGCAACAACAGATGCCTATAATGGATGTCGGACATGAGACATGACCATTTTTTATGGAAAGAGCACCAAAAATCTTGTTCTCTACCCTCGTGCTTAGCCATACCATGATAGGTATGATCTCGTATGGCCATATGTTGGTGAAGAGGCCAAGGAAGTTAATTCTTTGACAACTTATGATGTTAGGCAGAAGTTCTTTCATGCAACTTCAAGATGAAGATGAATTATTGTCTAACATAATTCAGAACCATTGTGAGGTAGAGGAAGTATCATCCTCTCATGCATGTGATTATGTTGATCCATTGAAGACACTCTTGCCTCTCTTCTTGCAGTCGTTCTTCCTACAATCAAACTTCCTGCAGCAACAATTATGTATCATACATTGTTGCCACATGAATTCAAGGTACCAAGCATTAGTGAAGCATATATGGTAGAGTTAACTACAAAAGTGCAGGTGTTAGAAGGAAAATATTTGAATATCAACAACAAATTAAATGAAGAACAACAGTTGTCAGTGGAAAACTTATTGAGGGCCCACCAACATGCATTTGTGTGGGACTATCATGATATTAAGGGATTGGACCCTAATCTTTGCACTCATAGGATATACATAAGAGATGATTGTACACCAGTGACACAACCACAAAGAAGAATTAACCATGCATTGAGAGAAATTGTAAAAGGGGAACTACAAAAATTGCTAGATGTAGGATTTTTCTACCCCATTTCAGATAGCCAGTGGGTGTCCCCTTTGGTGATTGTGCCCAAAAAAGGAGGGAAGTGGCAAGTATCTCTTGATTACAGGGAACTTAATGTTTCCACAAAAAAAGACCATTTTCCCTTACCTTTCATAGATCAAGTTTTGGACTCACTTGTAGGAAAGCATTACTTTTCTTTTCTAGATGGATTAAGCGGCTATAACCAAATTCAAATTGCACCAAAGGACCAGGAGAAGACCACCTTTACCTGACCATGGGGGACCTATGCCTACTAAGTAGTTCCATTTGGCTTATGCAATGCACCTGCAACTTTTCAAAGGGTGATCATTATCATATTCTCAAACATCTCTCATGATTACATGAAAATCTATATGGATGACTTCACTACCTATGGTGCTGATTTCAATAAAGCATTGGAAAATCTTAGGAGAGTCCTACAAAGATGTGAAGACCACAATCTATATTTAAATAGTTAAAAGTGCTTCATGATGATGCAGGAAGGTGTAGTTCTTGGCCACTACATCTCTCACAAAGGAATTCAAGTAGATCCTACAAAGATTGAGGTGATCACCAATCTGCCTATCCCTGCAAAACAAAAAGATGTTAGGATTTTCTTAGGACATGCAGGCTATTATAGGAGGTTCATCAAAGACTTTAGAAAAATGGAAACACCATTGCATAATCTCCTAACTAAAGAGGTTGAATTCCAATGGACAGAAGACTATGACAAGGCATTTTTTGACTTGAAAGTAGCTTTAACTCATGCTCCTTTACTCAAGGGTCCTAATTGGGAGCTTCCTTTTCACATCCATACTGATGCATCAGACTATGCTATAGGAGCAGCCTCAGGACAAAAAAAAGGAGCTATTGAAAATTCTATTTACTTTGTCAGCAAAAATCTACAGGGAGTTGAATTCAACTATATAGTGATAAAAAATGAAATGTTAGTAGTGATCTATGCCCTAAACAAATTTAGGCACTACATAACAGGATACCAGATCTTTGTGCACACTGATCCTGCAGCCATTAGATACCTCATGAATAAACCTCTAATTTCAGGTAGGCTAGTAAGATGGTTATTGTTGATGCAGGAGTTTGACATAGCCATTGTGGATAAACAAGGGAAAGACAATGTTGTTGCAGAATTTCTTTCAAGGCTGACTACATCAGAGGACAATCAAGTCATAGATGACAATTTCCCTAATGAGAATTTATTTTCCATCAGTGTGCAGACACCCTAGTATGCTAACATAACTAATTATCTGGTCACAGGGAGAGTTCCTCTTCACTTCTCTCCAAAAGAGAGGAGGGTGCTCATTGAAAAATATTTTTCTTTCTCATGGATTGTTGGATGTTTGTTCTACACTGGACTAGACCATGTCATGAGGAGATGTGTGATGGAATATGCAAAGATATATGATATTTTGCATGCATGTCACAATGAACCCTATGGAGGGCATTTTGCAGCCAAAAGGACAACAATGAAGATTTTGAACACTGGATATTACTAGACCACACTCCACAAGGATGTAGGGAGATATACAAGGAAGTTTGATAGATGTTAGAGGATGGGATGGCCAACCAAATCTAATGAGATTCCACTTTACCCCCATGTAGTAATCACTCCATTTGATAAGTGGGGATTGGATTTTGTAGGACCCATTGATCCTCCATCAAAAGGTAAGTCCTATATCCTAGTATGCACTAATTATGTAACCAAGTGGGTAGAAGTAAGACCATGAAGCATGCAAGAGATAATAGGTTGAAAAATTTATTTATGAGGAAATTTTCACATGGTATGGGGTCCCAAGACAGATAGTGATTGATCAAGGGACCCAATTCACTTCAACCCTTGTTACAGCACTGGTTAATGAGTACAAAATTAGGCACAAGAAGTCTACTCTTTATCACCCTTAGGCCAATGGCCAAGTTGAGGTGACCAACAGAGAAATTGAAGCCATTCTGACCAAAACAGTGGCTATTTATAGAAAGGATTGGGCAAGCAAGCTAAAAAAAATTGTTTGGTCCTACAGAACTACTTGGAAAACAACTATATGATTCAATCCATTTGAGTTGTTCTATGTAAATACAACTATGATGCCCATTGAATTTGAGCATAAGATTCTCAAGACTGTAATAGATTTGGGGTTGGATAGCTTTGAGGCACAAAGGGACGGAATCATGCAGCTCAACACTTATGTTTTTCTCCTTCCAAGCAATTTACTTTCAGCATTGTGTCTTTCTTAGTTGTAGGATGAATATGGCTACTTTGGATTCCTAGTGCACATACTATGCCAACCCGTTTCAAGTTTACGTCCTTGGGTTGACAAGTTAAATTCACCTTCATGATGATTGAGATAGCTATTCAGGTTAGATTCCAATCTTTGAATCACAATTGCAAGGGATTAGTTGTTAAAATCATTATAGGAGGCCAACAATCTTAACAATCAACCCTTAAAACCTAATCCCTTAATCCCTCAACCCTTAAACCCTAAACCCTTGACCCTTAAACCTTAAAGCCTTAAACCCTCAACCCTCAACCTTGTCCCTCAAGCCTCAAACCTTAAACTCTCAACCCCTCTACCTTATACATTAAACCCTTAACCCTAATTCATCAACCCTATACTTTAAACCCTAATCTCTTATCGCTCAGCCCTTAAACCTTAATCCCTTAAGCCCTCAACCCTTAAACCCTAAACCCTTGACCCTTAAACCTTAAAGCCTTAAACCCTTAGCCCTTAAACCCTAATCCCTTAACCCTCAACCCTAAACCCTATCCTTAAAGCCTCAACCCTCAACCCTTAAACCTTAAACCCTAAACCCTATCCCTAAACCCTCTACCCTCGACACTATATCTTAAACCCTAATCCCTCAACCCTTAAACCCTCAACCCTTAACCCTTAACCCTTAATCCCTCAAACCTTAAACCCTTAAATCCTAAACCCTTAACCCCTAGATACCCTTCAACCTTAAACCCTTAAACACTATACCCTATACACTTAACATTGGACACTCAACTTTGAACATCATCCCTCAACCTTAAAACCTCTACCCTAGACCATATACTATCAACCCTATACTTATGCTCTAAACCCTCAAACCTCATCCATATGTCTTATACCCTCAACCTTAAACCCTAAATCGTATATCTTAGACACTCAACCTTGATGCTTATCCCTCAACTTTAAACCCTCAATCCTCTACCCTATACCCTTAATCCTCAACCCCATACCTTAAATCCTGAAACCTACACCCACAAACCCTCATCCCTATACCCTATAACCTCACCCTTATACCCTAAACCCTAAATATCGTGCCTCAACCCTATACTTAAAACCTAAACCATGTAGTCTCAACCCAAGTCACCCTATGCCTTATACCCTCAATCTATATCGTAAACCCTAAACTGAATATCCTAAACCCTAATCCCTATACCTTACGCACTTAATCTTATACACTCAACAAGCTGAATATTATCCCTCAACCGTGACCCTCAACCCTCTACCCTCTACCCTCTACCCTCTACTTAAGCCCTAATCCCTTAACCCTCAACCCTATACTTTAAACCTTAAACCCAAAAACCTCAACCCTCAACCCTATAACCTATACCCTTAGGTCCTTATATACCCTAAACCCAAAATCCTTACATACATACATACAAGCATACATACATACATGCATATGAGCATACAAGCATACATACATGCATGCATGCATACATATAGGCATACATACATACATGCATACATATATACAAGCATACATACATATATACAAGCATGCATACAGACATAAATACATACATGCATACAAGCATATATACATACATGCATACATACACACACACATACATACATACATACATACAAGCATACATACATATATGCATACATGCATACATACACACATACATACAAGTATACATACATACATGAATACAAACATACATATATATAGGAATGCATGCATACATACACACATACAAGCATAAATGCATACAAGCATACATACATAAATACAAGTGTATATACAAACATACATACATCAAACATACTTGAACATAAAACATTCCAAGCGAGACATAATGTGAGCACATTATAACGTACTCACATTATGTCAAGCATGACAAACACACACCAGACTATTGCAAAAACCAAAAAATGTAAAATAAAATATAATGCAAGTGTGTTATATGTTGCTTTGGGAATCCCCAAGCCTTAGGCTTGTTATTTGCTTTGGATTACCAATCCAAAGGCTTGCAGTGCCTTCCCAACATCCAAAGACGTGTTTTTGCATATTCTATAAGATTTCACATAATCATGTTCATGCTAACCATCAGGTTTGCACGTGTTTCAAGGCCAAATAAATTGAACACTTGGGTAATGTTAGGCTCTCTCTTAGCTATTTAACGATGTAGTTTTTTCACATTTTGACAATGTTAAGCCTTTCATCTTTAATTTATTTTGTGTGTCTGTTTTTTGGGAAAAACCAGTGTTTGATATTTTTTTTCTTTATAAATTAATTGTTCATTGAAATTTCAAATAAATTACATTTTTAGAAACTAGAGTCCATTCTACACATATTTAAAAATTGATTGATTTTCAATTAGTTTTCAAAAATTATAGGGGTAGCACGAACCAAATTTTGTTTTATAGGATGTGTCCACTTTGAAAATTAGTAAAAAATAAAATACTCATTAAAAAATTATTAGAAAAATTAGGCATAAACTACATGATATTAGCTAATTTCTCATCGAAGTGATTTTAAAAATACCAAAAAAAAGTTAACCTTTTGGGGGAGCCACAAAAGATGCTATGTTATGTTTTTTGACAAAAAACAACACCAATTTTTATGGCTCGCTCTTTTGAACCCCTTAATCTATACATTTTTTGAAAAAAAATGGTAGTTTAGAAAGAAGACTCGAAGCACTTGCTATATTGTTTTTTTTTTATCTTAAAATTTTGAGTGTAATTATCCTTAATTTCTCATCCAAGGTTAGTATTTCCTGATTTTAGAAAAAAGTAGCCACTTAAGTCCCCTTTTTGGCCTCCCATCCTTTTGCACTTACCCAAATCCATTAATTCCATGAACAATGACAAGTCTCTTGGGGCAGATGGATTATCAGTTGAATTCTACAAAACCTTCATTGATTATCTAGGTAGCAATTTATGAGAGCTTTGTTTATGTTTATGTAAGTGGGACTGATGCTGCTTAGAGAAGGTACAAGAGGGGTAGGCCTAAGAGACTTAAAAAAGCATGGCATAACACTTGTTGCGAAATAGATCATTAAGGATCTTAATGGCAATGAGCCATGGAAAATCCTAGTGATGAATAATATGCAGTTGACAGTATCTAAGCAAGAAAAATCATGGAAAATGTTGCCTTATAGTGATATGCTCATTACCAAATGTCCAATAGTGCCTATTGGTTCAATGGTGTTCAAAATAATTTGGAAGGCATGGGAGTTAATCAGGAATAATATAAAAAACCAAAATTTCCTTGAACATAATAACAATTTAATTGACCCCAATAAGTCCATATGGTGTAATCTGGAGCACAATGGTAAACCACTTGCTCTCTTTCAAGATTGATCTGCCCTGAAGTGGGCCTAAGTTGGTATCCAAATCTTTGGTAATATTATGAAAAATGTGATTTTGAAGAAATGAGACCTACTAAGAGAAGAGTTTGGCTTACCCCACTCAAATCTGAGAACTTATTTTGTCCTACAAGAATCCTGCAAGTATATTCTACCGCTTGCAAACTACAAACCTAACATTGTGATACAAAATGACCTTAAATGGAAAGGCAATGTCCCTCTATCTCATGTGCAAACCAAATTATATACAAAGAAATAATCAAATATAATATTATAACTGACCACTTGAAAAAAACCTAGAAGATAAATTTAGAAAACAAAGATTTGCAGAAAGTCTTTAAGTCTATCTAGTCCAATGTGGTTGACCCAAAAAAAGCTTGCTTTAGAGCTTGCTTTAGATGGTTGATTTTTCTTCAAAGGGTTCCTTATAAAATGAACCATTCTGATATTGAGATTTGCAATATTTGTAGAAGTCTTGAGTCTATTGAGCATATTTTCTTTGAATGTTTTTATGCTAATAAAATTTGGAAATTATTCTGTAATAGTCAATTGATTTGGGGGGGAATCGAAAATTCAACTGGAAAAATATTCTAATTAGGAATGACAAAAAATTAGATAAAGATCTTAATCTATTTTGGTATTGCTTGACTACTGAAATTCTATGACATATCTTGAAGGTAAGGAATGAGGATAAATTTAATGGGTTTCAGAGGAAACTTACCAAGTCTTTGAAAAGATTCATTGTGTTTAATGTTGCATTGCAAGTAACAATAAACATGGAGATATCTATGGTCAAATTTATGAAACTGTTGAGTGATGAAATTTTTTGAGTAAATAAAGAGGAAATAAAATATGGACATACCCAGAAATATCAACATGAATATTCCATAACCTTCCTTAGAGCCCTTAATGAATTCCAAAAAAAACTTTAACAAAGTGGCAACAACTAGTAAACAAAAGGGAGATAAAGAAAGGCATGGTCCTAGGAATCATGGAAATGAAGGTGATAACCCAATAATTGAAGTTCTAGATCAAATAAAGAACTTTCAAGTTGGATTGCATTGGAGGAAGGCAGTTAGAGCAAGACTTTCTAAACTACCTTGACCCCTCATAGCACAACCCCTATTACAGTTATAGCATTTGTTATTATATTAATAAGTAGTTATGCTATGTTAAACATTGTATTTATAGTTTAACTTGTACTTTCGTGGTCTAATCTATTTTGTATATACACAGTACCTCAATACATGTATAAAATGGCATGGTTTTAATTTGAACGATATACTTTATTTTGTATATGCACAAGTATCTCAATACAAGTACAAAATGTCAAGTTTTGAATATGCATAGTATCCCAATACAAAAACAATATAAATAATTTTGTATATGATCAAGAGATGTTAAATGTAAATTCATAATGGATTGATGCAATGTTAAATCAACAAAAATGTACTTGTATTTAACTCTATTGAGCTTTTAATATTATTAATACAAAAAAAATCAGTTTTTGTGAGCTAGCCATTAGACTTGGAGGATATTTTGAATGAATATATCTCTATTTTGGTCAAAGATAAAAATTTAAATGAGTAGCCTATAAACCCATATTTTTAGATTCTCTAGCCCTAAGAATTTAGTAATGTATTAAAATATCACTTCACTTTCATTTGAGTTACTATCCCCTACAAAATTTTGTATAACACTAAAGGATAAAGTCTATAGCTATAATTTAATTGAGAATGATATTTTTTTTTGAAGTGTACAAATTGATGCTTTTAGTGGGCTAGATTATTTTTTCATTGGACTTGGTATCTTCAAGTAGTTTTAACATTTTAATTTTCCACTATTGACCAATATTGCCCTTGGTATATGAAAACCCTGTCAACCTTTCATAAATTATAATTCTAGTTTATTTGAGGAATTATAATCAAGAATGAAGGATTTGGGGTTTTTTTTCCCTCTCTCTATAGTATGGTTTATAGATTAATTACATATATTTTAAATTGGAATGTGTTTCCCTATTTTATGAAAATTCAAAACCATTTATATCATTAGGTTTATATCAAAGTTGACATTATATAATAAAACCATAGTTGTATTTCAAAACATAAAAAAATTACTCTAAAAGAACCAATGATAAGATTAACATCAAAGAAATCTCTTCTTGGGAATATAAGAAATATAAAAAGGCAATTTGGACGGGGGCAACATTGACATAACTTTTTATTTTTTAGAGATGCAATAACATTAATTACTAGTAGATAATTATTTAAGGGGATATTTTATAAAATAAGCAATCATTGAAAAATAATCAATGCATGTTAATTGGAAATTCCAAAGGTAATGTACTTCCCAATTATTTTTAAACCTTGGCATTGTCATATGGGTTGCTAAGCAATATGATGAAAAATAAAGGGAGGTGTAGGATAGCTCAAGGAATTAGTTATAGTCATTAACTATTACATGTTTTAATTAAAAGTAAAAAATGGGTTTTGAAGGGGCTCAAAATGCTTTACATCAAAATATTAACTAGTCATTAACTATTACATGTTAATAGTCATTAAAATATGAAATTGAATTAGAAGGAATTGGCCTTAAGGATGATGATAGGACATCGTTAAATTTCTAGAGCTTGGACACAATACAAGAAATATCATCACCTATATCATTTTGTACAACTAATAAAGTTCAAATCATAGTAGAGGGGAGCACCACTTGTCCATATCCCATAGAAAGAGGTTAAAATTTTATTTAGCTTCTATTTTAGAGATATTTTTTAGGAAGTTGATAATGCCTTGTGCTAATTTATGGGAGTGGATTTGAATGATAAGATGGATTTAGGGTTGCTTTTGATTTGTGATGACAATCAAAACCTATATGCAAACATTATATTTGACTATGGAATTTCTTTTCAAAGCACTTCATTAACTTGTTGTCTCCCACTTGTAACAAATATTCAAGACTCACTTTTTTACTACTTATTTTCATCCTAGACATGAATGAGAAATTTAATAATGGATTGTGAGTCAAGTTGAAATTATTAGATAATAATGAATTGAATCTATGTTAGCTATGCACATTACATATAAAAATGAATCACAACTGTGTGCCATATAGAATATTTTATCACCTTTTTTGTAGTACTTGTGTTAAAGAGGTTGGGTTTCATCAAACCAAGGTTATAATATGAGATAAAATTATTTATCAAACCTTATCAAATTATTCCTAATGGGAAATTTCACCACAATTGGTTTGATTGGTTTTTATTTTATAGGTGTATCAATTATTATAATATTTTGAGCATAATTCCTCCTCACATTCTACCTCCACATTTACTTGACATAATTACATACTTAGAATAATTGATGCAATTTGATTCCTTATATTAGAAAGGAAAGAAGGTTGGATTCATGCCTCTAGGAATTATTATAGAGGATGAATTCTAAATTTTTAGCAAGGAGGGATTTGTGAAGATTGATGAGATCCTTAGGTGTTATTACAAGGAGACTACAAATCATAGAGATTTTGATCTTGAGGCCTTCAAATGTTGACCAATTGATATGAAGAAAAGGAAAATTTTATTTTCAACATGATTTTCATGAGCATGAGGATTTGTTAAGGCATTATCGTTTTAACATGGAGAGAATTATACTTGAGAAAAGATGGATGAATATTTTTCATGCAAAGAATAAGAGAAGGGAAATAGATCTTGACTATAAAGGTAAATTCCATGAAAGTAAGGGATCCATTTGAAAGGATGAAGAAGAGGATAAAAAATATAGAAAAAATATCGAAGGTGTCCAAGCATCGTTTGGCTCACATTGTTGCACTATTAAAGAGAAAGGTTGAATCTTCTCTTCCACATAGTCTTGCTATCACCAAAGACCCAATTACATTAGAGGTCTTTCCTTTCGAAGAAAATGTGATTAATATGATAAAATAAGTTCTTAAGAATTAATGGGTCAATAATTAGGTAGATCTACCTCACAACTGACACCTATCATTGGAGAATAAAGTGAATAATTAGCATCATTAGTTACAACCTAATATAGAGCCATGCCTCTAGTTGAATATGAAGTAACTATAGGTACTAGAGCAAAGTGAATCCCCTAAATGAGGAAATTTTGTAATCTTCCAAACCCACAAGGAAAATACTAAAGTCTCTATCCCTTTTCCAACCACAACATTAATTTACTAGATTTATAGGAGGTTGATATAAATGATTTGAGTTAAAATACTTGTGATAATTTTTTGGTAGATAATTATTTTATTGAGAAAAAGGGGTTTCAATCCTTTTCATGATATTTATATGTTAAATAGAGGATAATATTAGTAGAGAAGAAAGGGATAATTAATACACATGGGGGAACATTCAAGACACAACAAAAAAACTCAAATCCTTCCCTTCTTTTTGATGTCCCTATTGAAGGAATCACCCTTGAGAAAGGGAGATTAATGGAAAGGGAAATTTATTGCCTTTTATTTCTAGGTTGGAGAATATCTAATTACATGTTGGAAACAATAAAATAAATAAATGATTTAATTTTTGGTATCCTAGAAAAGATGGTAAATTTCTTGAAGGTTCAACATTTGACCCATAAAATGAAGACTTGGCTATTTAGGAAATTGCTCCTATAGAGAATAAATTATTATTTTTATATTACTCTTGATGGGAGAGGTACTTTTATTATGAAGATAGTTGGAGAAGTTTCTTCCCAAAGTTGCATCTTTAACTATGCATACACCACAATTTAGTGAGGCCACTTCCAAAAGGCTATATAAGGAGCACAAGAAAGCCTAGAGTGAAATAATACTACTCAATCAAAAAATTAAAATAAAGAATCAATAACAAATAGGATTAATTAAAAGGTCTAGATTAAAAAACATACCCTCTCCCCATCATTTTCCTCAAGATAGCCAATTTTTGCAAAGTGAAGCAGGTTAAAGGTGTTAACAAAGGAGAAAGATATAAAGGATAGGCAACATTTTGAGAATGATTCTTTCAATGCCAAAGTCCAAAATTTAATAAGTGTACATAATGAACTTTGAGAAGGCTATGAGAGTATAATTACTACATCAAAAAATATGTAAATCCTTGTTCTTGGACTAAAAAAGTAAATCTCAAATAGGAACCTAGGGCATTGAATATAAATTATATTGATTAGAATGAAAGGTACTCCAAATAATTTTCACTATAAGTATGAGATATCGATAAGGCCTAAAAATTATGGCAACTTTAATTTATATATTTATGGATAAACTAAAATTGGACACCAAGGAGAAAATTTAGGAGTTGAATGACCTTCTGGATTTTGGCATACCAAATTTAGAGGATGCTAGTGGAGAAAAAAGAATCGTGTGGTGTTGGAAAGAGGAATTTCAAGTTGTGGTCCCTATTTTTGTGAGGGTATTTGAATTTCCTTATTTAGACTACTTGATTTTAACTCTATTCATAAGAGTAGGAACCAATATTCAAATTTTGGTCCCTATATTTGTGAGGGTATTTGAATTCCATTATTTAGACTAATTTATTTTAACTCTACACATAAGATTAGACACTAATCTATAGTTTTATATTCATATATTTCATCTTTAAAATAAAAATGTACATGAAACTTATTTTCTTTATTCATTCACATTACACACAATGGTATAGAATATTGCTATAATTTTGGTTGAATCCTTAATATTCTACTCAAAAACTTGTGAATGCATTTCTTTGAATTATAATGATCCCCTTAGTATATTTCAAAAATATTTGAGGATATTTGACCCTTCACCAACTCCAAGGCTCACTCCTTAGCTTAGGTCAAAATTCAATCATTCTTTTCATAGATATTCTTATCGTCAAATTTTTCCTACTATGTGAGAAAATATAGCCTAGAATTCATACCACTCATCCTCAAGGACATCCATTACACTTAGTTTTATTGAGGTGAAAAATAGAGGCTCCACAAGGCACTCCTTCAACCTTTTCTCATGATCATGATCTCCTTTGTGTGTCTCTTTGGTTGAGGCTCCCATTATTGACCTTTGTTTGAGAACATTGTATGGTGTAACTATTAATCACACTTGGTGAATCCCTTCTTCTCCTAGACCATACTAAATTATTTACCAGCTTAGGGGATTCACTTGTTTAGAAATGCCTTGTCACATGCATGCAATTGGGATTTTTTAAGTAGATACTAGACATTGATATTTTTTCAAATAACCAAAATGTTAACCAATATATTGCTTCAAATTAGAGAAAAGGGGATAATTAATTAATTTTATTCATGGGTTTCAAGTATTTGGGATCAAAAATCATGAAAATAATGGAGGTGGATTTTTGTAAATGGTGTTCCAAATACTCTACAAAATCACTCTGAATAGGTTAATGGGAGGAAATTCCATTCATGATGCTAGTATTGTAAGGTCATGACACTACCTTTTTTCTAAACCACATAATCTTGTATAATGTCAAAAAAACACAATCCCTATTATGAAAGGTCTCAACCTTTCTCCTAATGTTAAAATTACAGGAAAGTATAACTTTTTGGTTCAAAATAAAAAAAAACTCAAATTTCGGCAATAGAATTGGTTTTTCATCTAAATAAATAATCTAGGTTGTTTTACACCACCTTGTGGGGTGTTTATGCATAGGTCTCTTTGAACTAGATACAATCTTAAAAAATGGGCTCAATCGATCTCTCAATCAAAAGTTATAGCCTATAGAAGTTTTGCATAGGAAATGTAAAAACATGTTGGACACAAAAGAGTTATAACAAGGAGTTATTCTTGTCGAACAACTTATGATGAAATTTATGACACATCAAAAGACATATTTGGTTGGAGATAATGGAACCAAAATGAAATTACCAATTTGGTGAGTGGCTTATAATGAGGTTATGACATGTGGAAGGAATATGACATTTTTAAATATTGGACTCATCTTGAGATTTGGGTGTTAGATTTCTAAGCTAAGGATTTGAGTGCTAATTTTTGGATAGTCTTAGCACATTGTTTTCTAATTGCCATTTTATGGTTTCATGTATTATATTTTTTATATACTAGGTGCTTGGGATGGAGGTTGTGTGATAATTTTAGTAGATATTGTTATGCTATCAAAAATCATCCAAATCTCGTGTCATTGATACTCCTACGAAGGATTGCATTGCAAGTGTATTGTAACTATGTTTTTTACTAAGAAATACATTGGGTTTCTTTGGAGTGGGATTTTTTCTCACAAAAGAGTTTTCCCTATGTACACTTGTGTTGTTTATTTTATATTTATATATGTTTCTTCTTTCTATTATTGTTGAATATTAAAATTTGCACATCTCAAAAATTTAGTGTAGGAAGAATCTCCATATACCTTGCTTCCTTTCAAATCCAAGAGTTCCTACTTAATCTCAAATCTAATGTAGTTAACAAAGGAAACAATGGTCATACCAATATTGCGAAAATTTAATACAATCGTACCCATGTTTCCTAAATCTAGATATTAGGCACCTTTAGGTAATGTCAAACTTACCTAGGAAAATCACTAGGTATCTCTAAAACCTTTCCATTAAAATTTTACTAATATGTATAATATAATTGAGATGTCTATTATGTTATCAGGGAATCTAGCAGCGCCCGATTCATGGATAGTCCCCCTACAAAACTTGTTTGTTTCATAGGTTTGTGTGTTTCAAGCATGCAAAACAAGGTGATTCTTCAATCACCCTCGACGCATAGTCCTTATAATCAAATTGTTTGTTTGAACATTTCTCGATCATCGTCTTTCAAAAATCTTTGAAACAAATGTTTTCATTAATTCCCTTTTGTCGAGAGTTAGTCATTTTTCTCATGTTGTAGGAGTGTTGATTTTCAGTGCCCCTACACCACCCTTCACTTTAAAAATTTTTAACTTTAGGTGCAAGAGCACTGATTTTTAGCACTCCTACACCTAGGGTCTCTTCTTAGGTGTAAAAGCAATGAAATTCATTGCTTCTACACTTGTCTCTTCATTTTAGATTCTTGGTGCGCAAGCAATGATTTTCACCGCTTTTGCACCTTTTTACGTTTTAACTCAAGTTTGAGTGGCGCAATTAATGCATCCAACTTAAGTTTCTTTTAATCTTTTACAAACAATTTTTAGGTCATTTTGACTATTCTATTTCATTTTTCCTCCTTGTGTGGTTCTTCCTCCAAACTTCCAATTCTACAACCCGATTTCGAGGAACTCTTTTGAGCATCGAATTAGGTTTCCGAGTATGTGCAGGATCATAATGGAAAAAATAGGCCCTTAAGTGGCAATAAAATTTAGAAAAATCAAAATTAGGCAACTTGACGTAAAAATTTGAATAAGTTATCTATATTATTTTAAAAATATGTAATAATAGAATTTGTAGCAAATTGAATGTAGTTTCTAAACTACTAGGTTTATTTTTTAAAAATATATTTGGTGAAAATTTAAAATTTCAATGCAGTAGTACATAAATTTCAGGGAAAAAATAAGTAAGTGTTTGTCTGACCACCCTAACCACAATAAAATGATAATATTTTTTTATAATATTTTAGATATAAGTAAAGGACTCGTGTCCCGATTTGATACATATTTTTTTGTGATTTTTTTCCAAATAAATAATTAACAATGAATTTTTTATTACAACTTTTTAAAAATATAAAAACTCGTACGTCTAACCACCTTAACTTGGTCAAAACTTCATGGAATTCATTTTTTTATTTTAATCCTTTAGTATGCGAAACATAGAATGTGACACATGTTTTGTATTCAAAAAAGTGATACTATTTGAAAGCTATAGATTTTTTTCAATCAGCCTATCAATCAAGACTTTACTCGTAATTCAAATAGAAAGTGAATAATAATTATTTATTAAATTCAAAATAAAGCATAATTTATATTGGTGAGAAGCTGAGAATCTCCTTTAAAAACCCTTTTCGTTTCATCATTTTTGGGTAAAAAAAAATTGTTAGCCACATGGGCCATTATATCACTTACATATCGCCACTTTTTGATCCATCATGATCCTACACATACCCTTCCATCATTATTCTGCCAGGTATGTTGTTTTCCTTCATCACTCATCCTTTCATTTTTTATCATCTTTATTTTCTTTTCATGTTGTTTAGGGTTTTTAAATCTTGTTATTTACCTTCTAAATCTTTTGTCAAGTTTCCATTCATTTATGCTCTTGGTAATTTTGTTAGGTTTTTGTTTCTGCTGGAATTGCCATAGGTTGTTTCATCTCCATGTTGAGTTTCCTTCATCACTCTGCTTATTTTGACCTTCAATTGTATCACCCACGAGTGGAAAAATTTCAAATCCATGCATGATAAAGCTTCATGTTGTTCGAAAGACTCATTCTTTGGTGCTCGAGCGATTATTTTCACTGCTCAAACACTAGATCTCCCAAGTTAGTTTATCGACATGGCGGTGAAATTTTTTGCCATCACACAAAACAACTTACCTATATTGTCAAGTGCTCAAGCGGTGAAATTCACCGCCCAAGCACTAAACTTACTCCATCACAGTTGGTGTCAAGGCGTTGAAAATCATCGCTCTGACATCAAACTTAGTATTCAACACTTTGGTACCAGAGCGTTGATTTTCAATGCCTCGACACCAACACCTTTTTCCCCATGGTGTCAAAGCGTTGATTTTCAGTGCTTTGACAACCAAGATGAAATACAAGATGCAAGAGCGTTGATTTTCAGCGCTCCTACACCAAAAACTGTTTTTCCTTCCTAACACCCAAAAATGCCCCATTTCTCGCTCTAAACTCTATTTTGCCACTTACGCTTCATTTTGTGTGCCTCATAGCCAAAATGCAGCTGCTCCAAATTGCCTTGCTCACTTCACGCTTTCTAACATTGCAATTTTCTCCTAACACATGTTGATCCACCATCCTTGCAGTTCATATCAAGTTCTAATCGGGTGACCCTCGAAGGTGATAATTCTCCAGTATTGACATCTCTAAATGACAGTCGAAGAACCCCTGTCGTCTTCCAAGAAAGAAGGCAAGATGAAATACAAATATCAGGGTGTTTTTTTGCCAACTGTGGTGATCTCAAAGGTGGATGAAATTAAGGACACTGAAATTGGTCATCAAGACCTACAAGATTTTGTAAAGAGAATTCAGAAAACGCCATTAGAAGATAACTTGAGATCCATTGTTCATAATAACTTGCATCTGGTGTCAAAATTTTTGATTGCTGCTCACAACACAGATTCTGTGCTCCAAGTTGCATCTCACTACATCTGAGAGGACAAAAGTGTGAGAGATTCCTCGAGTCAAGTCATGATGAGATTGGATCCTAAATTCTTCGACATTGTTTTCAAAGTCCCACATATGGAACAATATGCACCAATCTCAATTCAACAAGCATAGGAGATTTTTGATAAAGATTCTAATAAAGCTAAAACATTGATTAATTCTCAATGGTTGAAAACTCCTAGGCACTCAATTTCCAGATGGCCTAAAGGGCTTCCTCGAAGTGACTTCAAAGAGGACATCAAGGATATGATTACTCTTTTGAGAAGGGTGAAGGGCTTGCCTCAATCATGTCATTTTCAATATTGGATGTATGAATACATCCGCATAATCAGGAGGAAGAAAGCTCATATAGACTGGGGGACTTAGATCGGTGATGAAATTCATGAATAGTTGATCAATGTACTGACAACTTTGAAATTTTATATGACTTCTTATTTGGTGTACGCAGCTGTAGTTATGAGGCAATACCCAGGTTTGTCTACAAAGGGAAACAAACACTTTGCACCTGTATATGATTATTATTATCAATTGAATTTGAGAGAAAGCTTCCATCATTTCAGGAGAGTTATATATGCCTTCTTTGCACCCCTACTGTTTACTTTTGATCCAACTCTTGAAAAGAAAAGAGTATCGGATGAGGCTTAAAAATTTGTTAGCAAAGTTGGTTGTATCTTTTTGCAATTCCCAACCTTTACTTACCTAAGAGTAGGTTGCTATACTGGGTGTCCCTACATGTTACCCAGGTATCCCTCAGATAAATGGATTCTAATGGAACTACGTAGAAAGCTTATTTCAGTTCACAAGGAACGAATGAGAATTCATAAGCCAAGGTTCAAGTTTCAACTGACTAAATTGGAAGGTACACATTTTAAATGTGTACAAAAGGCTAAATCAGTCTATACATAAATGCAGGTAATAACTGCCAGGACTTACAAGCATAGACATGACTTTGACTATCGTGATTTGAAAAGGAAACTCAAGGCGGGTCACTGAAATGTCTATCATTTTTGAAGACATATGGGCGTAATGCAGAGATGATGAGGACATCCGCAAAATGGATTATTGTAGGTTAACTGTAGAGCAGATCAGGGATCTTGGTGTTGCTGACCTACTAGAGGATTTCAAAGATCCTTGCGACATCATGAACATTGCCTATGATGAAAATGAAATCTATAAGAGACCTTTTCCTCCCGTTCAATGGTCTAAAAAGGAAAGTATATCCATTAGGGAAAGGCTTGCCCCCATATTATCCAACACAGCAGAATGGTTGCATAAGCATGGTTTCTAGATGAAAGCTTCCAGGACGAAGTCAGAAGGATAAGTACCTGGAGTAGAAGCCAGCCAACAACAAGAACTCCGCACAAAAGACAGGCATGTGACCACTCCCTCTTCTTCCCGCAAAGGTCCAAAAATCAAGTTCACTATTGGAAAAAGGGATACACAAAAGTTGCAAAAGAAGAGGCCATAGAATCCGAATCTACTCACTCAAAGAGGAAAGGACTTGTTTTTGAAGAAAAAGAGTCTGAAGGTGAAGGAAATGAAAGTGAGAAATTGATTTATGAAGAGGATTTAGAAGAAGAGGATTCTGAGGAAGAACAATCTGGAGATGAAGAGGATTCTCCAAAAGATCAATATTTTGAAGAAGATGAAGGTGGACAAGAGGGTGAAAAAGAAGTTGAACAAGAAGGTGATAAAGAGAAATTTAGGCATGATGAAGAACAAACCCTTTCTCCACATGATAATGTTGTTGAAGATCTACCCCAAACATCATCACCCATTACTTCAAATGTTCCTTACACACCTCCTAATCCTAACACTCCTCCACCCCCTCTTCCTACTTCACCTCTTCGTACATCAACCATACATCCAACATCAACAGTGTTTGCTACTCCACCCGTAGTTTCAAATATTCAAGTTGTAGATATCTTATCAAGCTCTCCATCATCTATTCCCAGTTTGTCATCTTTGTCTTATGACATCACTTTTGAATCTGAATTTAACAAGTTTATGAATGAATCTCTGCAAGGTCAACTTGGTGTACAATCTACAGGAGAATTCATGGCAGACACTACCCCAATTGTCACCATACTAGTCATTTCTAAAGGAGCGACTTCGACACAAGAGTAGACGGTCAATCAAGAAGCACATACTTCCTCTCTTCCCCCTTGGTTGGTATCTCAAGTATTGAAGTGAAAAAAGCAAATGATTTATGTAGAAGAGCTTGATCTTGAAGAGATAGCCCCTCCAAAAGCCAAGGGGAAGAAAAAGGCCAAAGTACATTCAAGGCTTCATATTGATAAATATAGTCAAAATTTTGTAGAGATTGGCCTACCCCCACAAGAAGAAGGTGATGTTGCAATGGAGGATTACACGGTAACAAGAATCCAACTTGGAAAAGTGACAAACGAAAGTGCCAAGGCAAATGCCCAAGTAGTCCTAGATGCATTGGCAGGAAGACTTGACAAGATGGAGCAGACTCGAGATGTGTACAAAGAGAAGGTCAAGCGCTATGAAGTTGTTTTGAGAAAATTAGTAGGATCTTTAGCGAGTACACAATCTATGGCTATGATCAACATTGAGGAACCAACAGTTTTGAAAGAAGAAAATTTTGCCTCCAAAGGTAAAGCGTTATATGATTTCATTGATGAAATGATACAACATGGTTCCCATATTATAATTGCTTCGAATGAGAAGGCTACTTAGATAGCCACGCTAAAACTAGAGCTTGATAAAGAAGAGAACATACTTTCCCAAGAGCAAATAAAAATGGACAAACACCTCTCATTTTGGTCACAAATGAAAGAGGTAAAGTTGAGTAAATTGGTGAAAGTTGGGGTAATTCCCGACAAGGAGAAATATGAGGAGGTAAGGGAATATTTCAAGTACTGAATTCAGGTGATCCAGTCTCTTATTGAAGATCTCCACCAACTACAGGAATATGTTGAAGGACATCATGTTATCTTAGAAGAGGAAATTAAGGAGTTACTGGGTAAGCTTCTTGATGAAGACCATATTTTCCTCTCAACCAATGAACTTTCCAAGATCTACAAGGAGGTCATCATGGAGCAAGTAGAGGATGTCAACTTTTCGAATTCCTCCATGCACACAATTTGTGACTTGCGGCTTTCTCTAGATAATTTGAAGACACGTCTTGAAAGATGCAAAAAGCTTCACTCATCTGCTAGAAGATCGATTACCAAAGTCCACACCATTGTGGATTATATTGTTGGTCCAGATGAGTCATTTGTGTTGGAGACCAAGAAGAAATACGAAGACTTTCACGCCCAAAGCAAGGAACCATGAAGGCTTCTTTTCTCCAGTGTTGAATATTTTTATGCTTTCATGCATTTTGTAAATAATTTGCAACATCTTAAATGTCTTTTGAGAAAATGTAATTACATGTAAAATCTGAGATGTTTTCCACAAAAGATGGACAACATTTTTGACTAAGTCAAAGTTAGGTTTTCCTAAATTAGCTCACCTACTTTCCTATTTTTGCTCAACTGATTTCCTAGATTTACTCTTCCATTTCTTTTATAATAGGAGGGATTTCTATTGTGATTTTTATCTTTTATCTTTTGCAACAAAGCGTTGCACATTTGTGAAACAAACATTGAGACTTTGTGTTCAATTTTGTGAATCTGAATTTGATCAATAAAGAAGGAAGTTGCATACTAGACTTTGTGTTGGATCAATCATCTTTTGGATTTGATTAAGATTGGTAGCGATTAGTGTGTGAAATCGAAGGGCTTTGGATAAGCCTGTGTAGACTTTGTGTTGCACTCTTTATTCGGATTTGTGTTTATGTTTGAATACTATTGTTGAATGATCTACAAGACTTTGTGCTTGTAATTGTTCATGTTGCTCGTGGAATTGTTGTATCTAAGAAGACTTTGTGCTTCTAATACAACAAATTTTACGTATCTCAAGGATCCATCGATGAAAAACTACGAAACGAATTTGTGCCTTCGTGAGCTTTTCTTTCTCATTTTATTGTTTGTTATTATCATACCGGTATCTCTATGCTTTGTTTTGACAAGATAGAGATATTGGGATTACTGCTTGTTTTTAGTTTAAAGTTGTATGGAATAAGAACTATCAACTGTGAAGCATTGTAAAACATCTTCTCTGAAAAAAGAGAGAAGTATGAATGTGACACACCCCCCATCTCATAATTTTAGTGTACATTTTGTGAATATTTAATTAGTTTTACTTAGCTTCTGTAAGCAATAAGAAGGGTGCCTCCCCTTTCTGAGAGGAGAGATTACATCTCACATAGTTGTGGTTGAAATCAAAGTTGTGTAATCTATTGAAAAGAGGTTTACATAATTTTCACCCAACATATTAGTAGGAAGATTCACTACTGTAGTTGGCATGAAAAGAGTTTGGGAATTGATATGTATAAGTAATTTTAAATCAATTTTTTTGTACGATGATTTTTTTCATAGTTTTCTACACAATTTCTTTAATATATATGATGCCAATCAAAACTATATTTAAACTATATGCAGATTGGTAGTGCCCTTAGTTGATAGGGAAAAATAATAAGATGCAAATTATATGAAAAAAAAGGAACATAAGATACCTAGTGAAATAGGGAGGTATTTTAATTAAACTAGAGTGTATATAAAGGGTATCAAAAACATAAATTTGAGGGATAAAATAAAATTAGGGGTATTTATTTGTACCTTATGAATGTGTGTGCTATGCAACTAATTAAATAAGTGAATTCATTCATTTTATCTCCAAGTGAACTCCCTTAGATAGTACAAGATCTCACTCAAGATATTTTTTAGACTCTCTTATGTGGTCACAAAACCCTTGATTTGAGTCCATCTTTTGGTCTCTTTATGAAATTCTATGACTTTCTTTAACATGATCTAATAAGAATACAATGTGGATATTCCCTCGTAGTTTCTATCACATATGTACAAGACCTAAGTGGACTTCTTCCACTAGTTATTGAGTGGGCCTAGCACATGTTTATGTTAATATGAACATTGTTGATTTATTGAAAGACATTAACTTACTCATTTAAAATATTTGACATTTTTAGACTTATTAATAGAGTAATCACATGGGAGTATTCTAGCAACATTACCAAAGTATTGCATTGACACACATCATCTTAGGTCCACTACATGCTTGACTACTATCCTTGACCCTTGTTCATTTTTTTTGAATTGGATTGCTTAGGGTTTTGATTGAAGAGAAAATTATCCTACTAATTCAATATATTCCTCAAAGATGTTTATAAACACCACCAATCCTTATTAAAACTTGGATAATAAGAATTTTCAAGGCAGATATATTTCCAATCTATATTTTGCTAAAATAGCCATCAGTAGAAAACTAGATTTACATAATAAAAAAAACTACACACTCATAGACATGGATTCCACAGTCACAAACTTGGTCCACTACATAAAATAAATACTTTTTGTATTTCAAGATAGTTGAATGATTGAACCCAACAAATTTAACATCTAGATGAATTGATTCTTGACAACTACCATAACATCTTTCCATAATCAATTTTTAAATTAAGAATCACATTTTTATAATTTATTTATTTTTTATATGCACTTTCAAACATTTATTGTATTGTACACAACTCTATTATCTAAATTGATTGTTGAATAATTTTATTTAATTAATTGATGATCCTAAATAAATTTCAAAGAAATATATTATGTTTTTATAACATCTAATATTAGGTAAGCCTCTTTAAAATTTCATGTTGCATTATTGTTAGTTCTCCATTCAAGATTGGCATCTTACCTTGGATGGACACATAAATAAACATGTTTTAATATTTTTAATAGGATGGAGATTCTTCATATACATGAACACGTTATAGTCCAAAAGGACTTAAACAACTAGTGTGTATCCACATAAATATTGGCTACAATGTACCATATTTTTACCCTTAGCCTACAATCTTCATCTTGGTGTGATATGTGGCCCTGAGATAGGAAGTCATATTGTGCCTATGATGCTATTGTGATGAGATAAATTTATACTAAACTTCTCCCCTATAAGGAGCGACATCATGGAGTATTAATAGGGCCTAAATTAAATGGTTTAATATGTCTCAAATAATTGTTTCAAATGGTTCGTTCAAAGAAATATTTGTATTTAAATTTCTATTTGATTTGAATTTGTAAGATGTGATTTTTTCCGTTCATTTGTTTAATGAGTATATTTAATATTATTTTATAAATGATAATATAATATTTTTATTCATTAAAAAAATTAATTACACTTTATAATAAAGATATTTAAATATAATGTATATTTAACAATAAAAAAAAATTAAAATCAACCATACAATCATTGCTACCAAGATTCAATCATGTAGTCATTCGAGTCAAACTCATTGATCCATGTTTCATGAGTAATGGTTCACAACAACCCATCTCTCATGATAATGAATGGTCCACTTGACACTCATTGCATTAGGTGATGCACACAGAGGTGAAACATTGAGCCTTCTTGAAAGCTCACCCATCCGAGTACTACTCCAACTCAAAAATGCTTAACCATAGAATTTTCTCCAAAATTAAATCCCCTTAACTTACAATCTCATTTACAATATCATAATTTGAAATGCTGTGAAAAATACCTCTACTTATCAACCATACAATCATCAACTCAAACAATAAGAGACACATGAAAAAAGATGCCCATCATTGCTTCGTTCAAAGCTAATAAGTGTCTGTCTACACAAATATAAACAAACAATTTCAGAGAAATGATCTTTTATTAAACAATATATTATATTGTAGGGATTCTCCATGTGGATTACAGGAGAATGAGGCCCATCAGTGCTTCGTTCATAGAAATATAATATTTCATTTTATAATACATTGAAGTAGGGATTCTTTTTCAACTCTAGCCAGGACAGGTAATTCCCATTTCCTCAGGATTGCCCAAGTGAAACAATTCTCTGCATATAAAGCTTGATCCACATATCTAGAGTATGAAAATTGATTCAATCTTGGTTGCTCTAATTGGTAAATTGTTGAGAAAAGTGGTAAAGAAGTGAATCCAAATCTTTAGAAGAAGATCCTCCTTCAGCAATTGCCATCCGGGCCTCATCTCTCAGTTCCTGCGCCCTCTTTCTCATTTGCATTCCCTCCTCACTCACCATTAACTGTTTCACAGCTTTAACCACCTCCTCTGCAAACACCAACTCATTCTCGTCTGCATTTGTCCATTCCTTCACTTGCATGCCCACCTTCAATTCCCTTGTTATTAGAGTAGAATTGGCAAACTGCTTAGAATGCAGAGGCCACGCCACCATGGGCACTCCCGCACTGATGCTCTCCAAAGTCGAATTCCACCCACAGTGTGATAAAAACCCCCCTGTCGACTTGTGAAGTAAGATCTCCAGCTGAGGTGCCCAATCCCTGGCAATGTAACCCCGTCCCTCTAATCGCCCTTCATACCCTTCTGGCAAACATTCACAAATCCAGGCTGACTTCTCTTCCATAGAAAAATTAGCACCGTCGGAAATCCTGAGCACCCACAAGAAAGGCTGTCCACAGCGCTCCAACCCCTCGGCTAGCTCTCCGACCTGCACCCTCGACAGAGAAGACAGGGAGCCGAATGAAACGTATACAACCGATGCGGGAAGCTGCCTATCTAACCTGTCGAGAAAACACGAAGTCACAAAATCATGTAAATTTTAGGGAAATAAAAAATCAAAGGGAAAAAAAAATAAAACAAAAAATCTAAATTCCAATCTAGCATTTATCCTTATCAATGTTTATGGTCCAGTGACAACAGCTGCAAAGAGAGAGCTCTGGCTGGAATTAGATGGTGTATTGTCTACAGGGCAGAGTCAAAGCATAGTAATTGGAGGAGATTTCAATATAATAAGAAGATCAAAGGACAAAACAGGTGGTCTGAATGGGTCAGGCAGATCATAGATTTTAATGATTGGGTGGAAAGAAATGGGCTCATAGAAGTGGAATCAGGAGACAAACTACACATGGAATAATAGGAGGTTAAGTTTCAGCAATATAGCTGAGAAAATTGATAGATACTGGAATGCAAAGTGTTGTCATGATCAAGCTCCGACCATTACCCAATTATGCTTCATATTTTAGGGGAAAATAAGTCTCTTAAACCCCCATTCAGATTTGAATACATGTGGCTTAAGGATCCAAACTTTTTGTTGCTTACAGATCAATGGTGGAAGGAAGGTGTATTTGTGGGATCCAATCTTTTTTGTTTTGTCTCAAAACTAAAACTAATTAAGAGAAGGTTATTGTAGTGGAATTCAAATCACTTTAAGGATATTTTTCAAACCAAAAAGAACATAGAGGATCAATTGAATGAATTAAATGAAAAAGTGATCAAAGAAGGAATGCATCAAGAGGAGTATATCAAAGAAAAGGAACTTCTTGCAGATTATGAAGATATACTAGCAAGAGAGAAGTGAGAAGATTCCAAGAGAAGATACTTTGGTCTTACGAGAAAGCATCTGGACAAGCAATTAATAGAGACAAATCAGAAGTTTATTCTTTTCAACTACTCAAACAGAAGAAACACAGATTATCACAATACTAAAATGCAAGAAGGGAACTTTGCCTTGTATATACCTTGGAATACCTATTGATAAGGGGCTGAGAAATTCAAAGTTATGGGATCCATTGAAATAAAAAATGGATAAAAGGATAAACTCTTGGAAAGGGAAATGGTTATCATGGGCAGGTAGGTTAGTTATGCTCTAGGTTGTAATATCAGCACTACCAATATACCTCATATCATTTTTGGCGCTGATAGCAGGTATGAATGCTTTCATAATTCAAAAAATGAGAAACTTCTTTTGGCAAAATACAAAAGAGAAAAATAAAATTGCCCTTATAGTTTCGGATAAAATTTGCAAACCAAAATCTTTAGGAGGAATGGGACTTAGAAACCAGGACAAACAAAATCAGCTTTGGGGGCTAAACTTTTTTGGAGAATGATCAAAGATCCTCAGTCAAGATGGGTTAGGTTATTGCAGACCAAATACTTAAATGTTGGAGAGCCAAAGGACATTATAAGAGTTAGCAATCCACCCAAGGGGTCAAGGATTTGGAACTTCATCCTAAAATGCAAGGCTTTAGTGGCAGATTTTGTATCTTGGTATGTGCACGATGGTATATCATGTTTATTCTGGGAAGACTCATGGGGAGGTTATCCGAGTATAGACAGTTCCATAACAATTGAAAGCACGAAGACTTGGCTCAAACAAAATTAGGGAGAAAATATTAGGGACTATGTCAACTTCCCAGATGGAGATCCAGCCCTAGGATGGGAATGGAAAAGCTTTGATGGACTTCCAGTGCCTCATAATGAGATATTTCAGTTAAAAGAAGTATTAAAGAATAGACAATTAGTGTTCAGGCAAGGAAATGATATGCTTATTTGGGTGGCATCCAAGATCAGGCAGTATAGTGCAAAGGAAGATTATAACTTATTGAATAGTCAAGAGGAGAATAATAACTTGGGCATATCACATAAATTATTCTGGAGTAATAAAATTATACCAAAAACAGGGGTTTTCTCTTGGCTAGCAACTAAAAAGAAGATTTTAACAGCAGATAAATTTAAGAAAATGGGCTTTGCAGGCCCTTCAAGGTGTGTTATTTGCAAAGCTTAGGAAGAAAGTATAGACCATCTCCTCTTAAATTGTCCATTCTCCGAGAAATGTTGGAGATGGCTTTGTGCCAAGTTGAGCTGGATTACAGCCCTACTACCTAATGATATCATTTCACTATTCCAAAGTTGGCCTATTAGGGCCAAGGATGGACTACTAAGTGGCTTATGGGAAATTAGCCCTTCAACACTAATCTGGGAAATTTGGAAGGAGAGGAATAGAAAGATTTTTTATAACAAAGAAAGACGGGTTGAATCAGTCCTTAACATAATTGAAAGCTCAATTGTGGAGAATATGAATAGTAAGATAGCATTAAGACCCAACATCAAAGGCAACTTCACCAAATGGGATGGAAGAATGAGATTTAAGTGGTTAGGACTCAAAGTTCCTTCTTTCTTGGGGAATAACGACCGGAAAAGAGAACAAGCAATATGAAACCCACCACAAGAGGGATGGTTGAAGTTAAATTTTGATGGGGCATCAAAAAGAAATCCTAGTCCTTCTGGAGCAAGATGCATAATTAGAGACAGTAAGGGAGATACTATAGGCAAAATAGCGGTTCCTCTTCCAATAGATACTAACAACATAGCAGAATTTAGTGCTCTACACATTGGACTAGTTGAATGCAAAAGGAAGGGAATAAGGAAGATAGAGGCGGAAGGAGACTCAGCTATTACGGTGAATGCAATCAGAACAACAGTGACTCCTAATTGGAGATTAAAAGCATTGTTTGATAGAATATTGGCCATTTTAGAATACTTTGAATTTTTCACCATTAATCATGTGTACAGGGAGGCAAATGGGGAGGCCGATTAACTTTCAAAACTTGCAACAGAAGGTACAAAATTAAGGTGGTGGAAACTTGCAGCAGAAGGTAAAGAATTAAGGAGATCAAAGACTGGTGGCATCAAACGTTCCTAGGTATGATGAAACTGATGATACTCAGGGCAATAAACTAGTGAAACTGTTTAATACTAGGAGAGGTTCGAGGAGAAGGGGTAGACCAACGAGCAACAGGTAGAAGGTTGAATCATCATCTCATGCTCCACAAAGAAGAGGAAGGCCAACTGGAAGCAAAAAGAGCGCAGAATTCCTCTTCATCAGATCACAAGAGGAGGAAGACTTCCACACATTGCTAAGAAGATTATGCAGATACAAAATCATAGATAGTTCGTTTTTGGATTTAATGAATTTAGAAAGTTGATATGTTTGAACTCTCTATGACTAGATAACTGTACTTCTATGTATGTAACTGAAAACTTTCAAAGATTAATATATTGGCTTTGTCGTTTATTTATAAAAAAACAAACAAAATAATCTGAAATCAATATAGCAATTTTGTGTAAGTTTTTTAATCAACGTTTTGAATCACACTTCGTAATTCATCATTAGATATGAGTACTAATGATAGATCATGAAGTGTGTTCCGAAACGTTGATTCAAAAATTTACACACTATTCAGTCGTCTTGATGGGCTGGACTTAACCAACACACTCTAGCGACTAGTTAAGCCTTTGATTTGTGGGCTCCAGTTGGTTAAATCCAGCCATCCTGATGATGGATCAAAGAGTGCTCTGAAATGTTGATTCAAAAACTTACACACAGTAGTTGGTATCAGTTTTCCACAATCTATGAAGTTGATTAAAATAAGCTTTTGGATTCAACTATGTATGTTTTTTGATCGGCTTTTCAGATCACACTTTCCTCTTCCTCATGATGGATTACGGAGTGTGATCCAAAACATCAATCAAAAAACATACATAGTTGAATCCAAAAACTTGCTCTAGTCAATTTAAACACAATTCAATTCAAAATCAACATTGATTGATAATATAGATTGTAGAAATCTTATATCACTAAAATAATCTAAATTACATTCAACAAGACATAAATTTACATGATTAAATCTTGATTGAAGGAAACATCCATAAAACAAAAATACCAGTATTTTTATTACTTAAGAGTACGCAACTGCAACTGCAAAAAAATTTGTCATTCAAAATTACAAAGATATATGATATCTTCTACATAACAACTACTATCAAACTCAGAAGAAATTAAATCTCTCTAGATTATCCCTTAAGAAAAAACATAGCTTTTAAAAAAATAACATACCATCTCAAGCACTCTATGTCCGCTCTCTGTACTTGTAAACGTTGTTCGTCATAGAAGAACGGGTGCGGAAGAAGAGGACCCACTGTCCACACAGGCTTGTCCCCAAAAACCTTTTCCTCGCGCAGTCGGCTGATAAATTGCGATTCAATTGCAGAAAAGGTGTTTAATATTTGTCCTTTGGCAGGCCCATGGAGAGAACGTTGACGCTTCGCAAAGGCTAAATACCTTTCGGGAAGGCAACGCTTAAATGAAATGCCAACAGGCGACCCAGATGCAGTCTGCCCATTTATCACTTCCTCGAACCAGAAATATGGATAAGCCCCTGCGGGGCTGTAAACATAGGCAGGAATTCCATATTTGGTGGCCACTGTCTGAACCCATCCCATCGGAGCATCGTACACAATCACTACCCTGTTATTACTCTCGGAGCAAATAGAACCCACTAAGAGATCCAGATGAGGGCTAAGGACATCCTCTGTCGCTTCAAAGAGAGGAATCAAATGAATAGGAAACATATGCCTACTTTCAAGATCTGGCTTTCCACCAGAAAGACGAGGCATGGGTACTTCCCTGAACTGAATATTGAACTTGTGAGGATCCCATCCGTCGACACGGTGCTGGACTTGCTGAATATGGGTGGAGGCGGCCACAAAGGATACACTAACTCCTCGCTCTGAAATGGCTCTGGAGAAATGCAGGAGCTGATTGAGGTGCCCCTGTGCAGGGAGTGGCACCACGACTACATGCATTCTTCTACCATTGGCGTCTGAATCCATTCAACCCAGTTCTATTCAGGCCTTTCCGACACGAAGGAAACCAAATCCCCTTATGCGAGTTGGGTTGACTGTACTGCCTAATAAAAAATATTTTGGGATAAGTCGGTGGATTTGTCATATGCATTTATCCACATAACGAGTAATGGATACTCTAATAAAGTGTATTGAACTAAAGTTTTCCCTACTCTTGAATTTTAGAGTTTAGGATAGACTAGTAATAGCATCTTGGTGTGCAATGGGTAAGGATACTCTATACAAGTGTATTGAATTAAAGTTTTCTCAACTATATTGAATTTTAGAGTTTAGGATAGACTAGTAATAGCATCTTGGTGTGCAATAGATAAGGGATACTCTATACAAGTACATTGAACTAGAGTTTTCCCAACTATATTGAATTTTAGATTTTAGGATAGACTAGCAATCACACTTTTGGTGTGCAATGGGTATGTTGAAGAGGTGTGGAACGTCAATTAGGAAAAAAGTTAGTTTATTTTTTTTCATACATTTGGGCAGTACATGAGATCAATTGATAGGTCATTTAGAAAATGATTTTGTTTATATATTATTATTATTACTATTACTACTATTATATAAATAATTTTTTTATATATATATATGTATTAACAATTACATTCACCACATTAATCTCATATCTAAGTAATTTATTGTGTCTAACTATAAATTTCTCTAGAAATTTCCCTTCAACTGTTTATGCCTTTGGATTAGATGTCTTCACTAAATAGGTGATTGATGCAGACACCAAGAGACATCTAGATAAATATTGATTTGACAATTGGATGGGAACATTCTATTTCCATTTGCAATATTTCTATTCTTTTTTCATTTGCATTGGTTTATGTTTTGAATCTGTATGCAAATATTTCATATTCAATAATACTTAGTTTCTATAAAGAAAAAATGTAGATTTGTCTAAATTTATTTCATTCCATTATTTAGCATTTATTATTAATTGTTTAATCTAGCCACATGTAGTGCATCCATGCACAAACACTTACTCTAACATATTAACATACATATAGTTTTTCTACCGGCATAATCCTTGAACCTCCTTTAAGTGCAAGTGTTAGTATATATACCTCTCTATATAGAATTCCCCCCTCTATCTCTTTACTTTTCCTAATCTCTCTAAAGATCAATTAAACTATAAGATTTTTTATATATTAATTTAATTTGATCTATATAAAAATATATTAATTATTAATTATTATAATTTCATATTTATATTTAATAATTTTTACTATAGAATATAATATATATAAATAATAATATGACCTATATACTATTATATATAATAATAAATATAATTATATTATATATAATTTAATTTGCATTATATATAATATATTGATTATATTTTGTATATATTAAAATATAATAATTATTAATTTTATTAATTTTATTTATGTATTTAATGGCTCTAGGAAATTTCATCGCTAGCAATTCATGGACAGAAAATTCACCGCTAGCAATTCATCGTGGCGAAAAATTAGTCGCATTAATATTTTTTAATATATATTTCGAAAACTTTGATTTTATTAAAAATATTAATGCGGTTAATTTTCTGCCACGGTGAATTTTACTTGGTGGTGAATTTTCCCCCATGGTGAATTGTTGGCGATGAATTTTTCGTCAGTGAATTGCTAGCGGTGAATTTATCATATGTCGTATTTAATAATTTTGTTGAAAAATATACTAGCAATCTATCCTATCACATAGTCTATATAGAAAACATTGAGATATATCAATTGTAGGAATCCAAAATGACAATAATATTAATATTGTGGGTTTGTAATAATATTTTCATTAGTTGCATCATAATTTAATATCATTGAAATATATTATCATATACAATAAGAGTGTCATCATCATTCACTGTATTATGTGAAAAGATACACATAAGTTCAGTTTTCAAACTTTCTAAATCACAAACGGAAGGAAATAGACCAAATTGTGTAGGTTGATAGCTTAATCTATAGCTTGTGAGAACATATCTACTTCATTCCATCTAGAATTTTGCAATATAGTAATCTTGCAGTATTATAGTAGATATATAGCATCTTCAAGAGTAAAATATATTTTTCTCTATTTGTCTTTCTCTACTTCTCTATCTTTCTCTATTTATCTCTCTCCCTCTCCCTCTCTCTATCTCACCATATATCTCTCGCTATCTATACCTTTTCCTCCTTATCTCTTTATCTCTTCCTCTCTATCTATTGATCTCTATCTCCCCCCCTCTATCTCCCTATCTCTCTATTTTGTTTATCCCTCTCTCTATATCTATATCTATTTTTCTCCCTCTTTCTCTCTCGTTCTATATTCATCCCTACTTCTATATGACTAAGTCGAAGCATCGACTATGCTCTTTTGTTTCAATATGTATTGTGAGAGAACCACATTACTATGAGAAAACCCATGGATTGATAGATATTGACCACCATTAAAAACCCAAGGGTATCGATATCATGTTATCAGTGAATGATAAAGTGTATCGGTATCTCTTGTGGGAAGATATATCATGGATAGAGTGTAAAATTGTAATTACATTGTTCACTAAATCAAATGGGTACCTTGATCGAATGCATACAAGCATGAATCCTTAAGGTGTATCAGAATGAAGGTATATTGTTTTTGTTAAAATGTTTTTTGATGATGTAATTCAACTAAGTATCAATGAATTATTCTTAGTTCTTATGAAGGACAAGTGGCTATGAAATAGATGTTTTCATTTGAATCTAAACTGAGACTAAATGATAAATTTATTTAAAAAGAGCATCTTAATGAAGTAATTTTTTTTCCTTTTTGAATATGAAAATAAACTTGTTTGAAAGGGAAATTTTATTTAACTCTTCAAAATTTATACGCATACTTCAATTTTGTTCATTTCCAGGCATATATGTGAACATGCATAAATATCCCTTTATGCATGTGCACATACATGCGGTATCGCTTCTGATTCATTTTGATTATTTTACTCATTGAGCACATTAAATCTCTTTTACAAATGGAACAAATTGTAAACATGGAATAGTGTTGAATTGCAATCACATGTGATGAATAGATGAATGGTTATACCAAGCTTAAATGAATAATGCTTGATTTTTTCGTTTGGAATGATACAAGAATTCAATGGTTATACCAAGCTTAAATGAATAATCTAACTAGAGTTTCATTTCATGCAGCATGAGCTTGGCCAAGCTTTGCAGTCATTTTTTTTACATATACAAAACAAATTGTTATTATTTACTCTCTCTCTATTGATTTATTTACCTAACATTGAACTTGCATATTCTAACAGTAGATAGAAATGTAGGAGGTTAGGTACACACAGATTCCACCTTGCAAATTGTGTCTCTTGCTAAGTGTTTCGTATAGGGTTGGGTATTCTTTGACTGATTGAAGAGTTATGGAGAAGCATTGCTTCGTGGTTGGGTGGAGAAGCACCTCAATCATGTTCTCATCCACCAGTGGAGGCAAGCTACCATAGAGGAATCATATTAGAATTAGATATTATGTATTTGTATTATTGTTGAAAGAGAATGAAATGATGTATTTGAAAGAAAACCTATAATTTGAGACTTGACTATGAGGCAATGATTCCCAAGTCAAACTTGTATGTGACTATTGGCATTTGGAAATGAATATACCTATATTTTTGATTTATTTGTGATTTATGAACATAAAATTGCTAAATGCAATTAGCTATGAATTTGCATTTTATAAAATTTATATGGGTATGTGCAAGATCATGATGGGCCAAAAAGTGGCAATGAGAAAAAATCATGTTTTGGATCGGCTCAAAAATGCGAAAATGTCGAGTTGACTTTTCTAGGTTCGGGTATCAATACATTTACTCGAACCAAAAACCAAAGCTAGTTTCCACAAATTGGATATCCAATTCTGGAAACTGTATATAAAAAAAACACCCGACTGTTTAACTTCATTTCTCACAGTTTGACGCAGGTGCAAAAGGAAAAAACCCAAATCCGATATCCGCTTTGATCAGATATCCGATTTCAAAGGTATGTATTTGGTTTTTTCAATCTTGTAATCGATTTTTGAAGTAGATTCTCTTATGTTTAAGTAGGTTTTATTAAAAAATTTTCAAAAATAGGGTTTTTTGTTGATTTTTTAAAAAAACTAAAGTTTGCATTGATTTTTTTATTAAAACTTAATGTTTTGAAATGGATCTTGATTAAAAATTAGTGTTGTTGATGTATTTTTATCAAAAATATGAGTTTGTTATTGATTTTTGTGAAAAAGTATGGTTTTTTTTGGATTTTTATTAAAAACTAGGGTTTTTTACAATAATTTCATTTATATTGTGTAATTTCAATTAGTTTAATTAGTTTTTAACTTTAATCAGGTATTAT